>JAENPR010000534.1:0-439050 GCA_018135685.1 Themeda triandra
AAAGCCATTCTGATTCAGAGTATGTACATGACATCAAGACAAATACAAAAACATGAATTCAACACATGAAAACAAAAGGAAAAAAGGATAACAAAAAAAGCAAAAAACATAAATATAGGTACATCAATAGGCAGCTACTGGCATTTAGAGGGTAGTCTCAAACTGCTAGTGAACAAGAAATAAACGAAACATAGTACCAGATGTTACGAATCTGAATTAGATGAGTATCTATGACACAGAATTATAGACAAATGCCACAACATCAGATCAGCCAGGTTCAGTAAACACACAGTGCACATCTGGGAAAAAAACACTAACCATCTTTCTCCTTGGGGATTCCCTTCATCATTGGAGACTTTTTGGGTGATTTGCTCAAAGATGCTTGACCTTCATCAGCAAAGGACACGCGCTTCCTCCCAGTAGTGCGCTTCCAACTGCGACGAGCCCCATCAGCCCCCTGATCCATGCCATCTGCCTCCCCGTCGATGTTGCCCAACGAAGAGTCCTTGAATGGCGACGCATCGATGCCTGATCGCGTATGCATGGCCGGAAGGTGCGGGTGTGTGTGCCCCCTGGAGAAGCGAAAGTTACAGGTGAGCAGGGAGCAAAAATAGCCGAACATCGGCTAAGGTTTCCCGGGGTACAGAATGGAATGAGAAACCGGCGAAGCAGCCGTCGCAATTGAGCCCCGCGGGTGCGCGGTGGAGGTCGGCGAGCGTGAAGATGGAGTGCACGGCTAGGGTTGGCAGCTACAACAACTAGAACAATGGAGAGAGGAGTGGAGAATCGAACCTGACAAGGCTGCGGCCTGGCTGCAGACGCGCACGCGCGGCGGAGGCCGGCGGGCACGAACAGATGGCATGACTTCTCTCCCCCCGGCGGCAGCCGAATCGACGGCGAGGTGGAGCATGCCTGCGGTCGCGCTCGCCTGTCTCGCAGAAACCCGATTTTGGGGCGGAACGGGGGAGACGAAATGAATGGCAACTTTTTTTTTTTTTTTTTTTTTTTTTTGAGAATAATGAATGGCAACTGCCGTTGCCGTTTTGTCTCAAGAAGACGAACGGGGAGAAGTTGGGCCAAGAAGACTGGGCCGCCCGGATGAAAGCCCATCACAAACTTTCTGTCCTAGCGCTAGGACGTAAGTTATAGAGCATTACCGTTTTGACATCGTGAGGAGAGACAGCGCCGCACAGCCTCCATCCCTACTGCACCGGAGGATCAACACTGCTGCAGAACAATAAGGAGGGCAGCGCATGGTGGAGCACCAGCAAATTCCATCACCTTTGCCTGGGCATCCCATAGAGCGGAGGATCACAATCTTAATTAGGATGTGTGCCGGCCTCATGACCGTTCTTAGACGTGCTTGTCGAAGTTGTTTTCTTCGGTGAAAAAGCAAGTAACGTAGGGGTGTAGCTAATGTTATTCTTATATTCATGTCTTGCATTCTTTTTAATAACAAACAACAAGTTTAACAATATTGTTTATCTTCATTCTGGCTTATCTATAAATTGTTTATGTATTTATTTGTAATGTCAATGTCGCTTGTCGCTTGTCGCTATGACATGATGGTTGTAGATTATTATATCATAATTGTCACACTATGGAGTTACACATACATGATAACTAGGAGAATTCCCCGCGCATTGCTGAGGTCAGTAAGAAGAATTCAGATGTATTTAAATGTTAACCACTAAAAATTCAGAGTATATATACATAGGATGATGTACATAATGTAGGTACATTTATGAACTTGTAGTGTAAGTAATTCACACAAAAATTGTAGGAATAAGCAGTCACAAAGCAATACGGTTTATTAAGTATATCTTCACATATCAATGTCAAGAAAATAGATATATATTTTGGAGAGGAACTTGATTTACAGATGCAACAACCGAACAGGTTTCTAGAATAGATGGTACCTGTAGTTCAGTTGGTGTTGTAACCTGCAAAAATCACGATGAATGAATATAATTTCCAAATGATTGCGACGGCAGTGCAAGGCTGTTAGAATAGGAGATGTAAATACGGTACATGATTGCAGGCACCGACGTCAGGCAGGATGTTAGCTAGTGTAGCAATTTGGAGCAGAGCGTAGAAACTCCGAACTGAGGTTGGAGGAGCGCAGCGGCAGGCAGCAGGCGCAGCAGAGGACGGCGGCGATTTGGAGCAGCATGCAGGAAGCGTCAGCGCGATTGGAGCAGCATGCACGAAGCGGCAGCAATCGTGTGGAGCGGGCAGCGGCCTTTTATTTTTCTTTTTTGAAGGTGGGTGGAGGCGTTTATGTGTAGGCCACTAGGCAGCAGGACGGCCTTAGTGGTTTACGTTACGTATGACGTTTTCCTTTCCTTTGGCTACAGAGTCAGAGGCAAGCAGTCCTGCGAGGTGGATGGAGGCGAGGGGTCAGGGAACGGAAGCAGCGCATGCATTCCAGATTCGTTTGGTGGTTTGCTGTTTGGGTGTAACCGAAATTTGCTGATGTGAAGCAAGAGGAGGCAGAGAAATAGCTTAGTGGGGTTTGTTTATACAAGAGGTATAGATTCATATGCAAATAAGTTCAAGGCCTATCACCGCCATCGCGCATTGACTAGTACCGGTACATGGAGTTACATGAGAGGTTGGCATCGTCCAACACAAAACTCTCATCATAGCATGTATACACCTTATACTTGATGTTTTGGAGAATACAAATACCTGAATGAGTTGATCGATACTCTAATCCCATGGTAATGTTCAAATGTCACAGCAATAGAGTTATATTTATGTGTTACTTTTCTTATCTTTATGGATGCTCATATGTTTTCAAATCTAACAATTGTAACACCCTAAAACTTGCATGTTTTTAAATTGGCCAACTTGATTTATTTATGTCATTTTTGTGAGCATTAAACATAAGCAAAATACTAATTTTGTGAAACTAAAAGCAACTATAAGGTTAGACACATGCTTGTGCATACATGCTGGTACATATTTTATTTTGTATAGGCTGGTTTTTGCTGGAAAAGAAAAGAAATTCAAATTGTGTTTCAAAAGTCATTTGAAAAGCTAGAGAAATAAAAAGAAAATGATTTGTTTCTCTCTTTCACTCCATTCATCATTTCGGCTCGCTAGGCCTGCTCTCCCCCTCTTCTTCTGGTTTCGGCCCGAGTGGCCTTCACTCTCCAGCGCCCGGTGTTGACACTAAATTTGGTAACGACATTTAGCTTTCGGGACCAGATGTCAAATGGTAGGAGAGCTGATGGTGTTGTCGAATCGGCTATTTGAAGGATCGACTAAAAAGATGATGTCGTCAAATGAAGGACATTCAGGTGGAAGAATAGCCAAACTCGTCGGATCCTAAATAATGGAAAGATTAGGGTCCAAGTTATCTTTTGTTTTCCTTATTTTTGATCTAGAATCGTACCCATTTGGGACTCATGTTAGAGCCCCGGGCTATAAATATTAAAGCCCCGGCCATTGTAGAAGGATATCCGATCAATCAATACAACAACCTTTCCGGCCACTGGCCGTCAAACCCTTAGGAGTAGAAGTAGAGTAATTTCAGCGAGTTCTTCAACGAGCAGGGCTGCATCGGGTTGCTGACCTCTGGCTTGCTGTGAGTACCGTCATGGTTGATATCTTGTTTGTATGGCTGCATCCAACGACCCCACTGCAAATATGATATAAGCTAGTTATCGGCTCTGTTAGATGTGGCAGTCTAACAGATTCATTAAGTTACCGATGTTGTTTATTTTTAATGATTTATTTATCATAACAACATCTTTGCCCAACCAAGATTAGTAGATTTGTCCTTAGATCTTTATGATTTCAATCGTCTTTCTGTTTATTCATGCTTATCTTGCTATGACGATCGTTCTCCTGCGCTTATCGGCTAAACCCTATCAATCTTGATCGTCATGTGTTGTGGGTTCGAGGCTTATCTAGATGCGAGTAGACTTGAGAGTCGATTTAGAGCCGCTGGCCCGGTAGACCAACTCTACTTTGGTTTGAGGGTTTGCTCGTGTTTGGAGATGCTTGCTTAACAAGAGTAGATCTTGGCTATTTCAAAGCCGTCAGCCCGTTAGACCAGCTTTGTTGTAATTCCAAGTTTGCTTGTGGATAGATTCGAGGTCAGTTCAAAGCCGCCGACCCATTAGACCAGCTTCATTTTGATCGAAGATTTAGCTGCGGTTAAGACAAGTAGTCCGTTCCTGCTAAATAGCCGATGCGGTTAAGCTTTCACGAGTAGCGCATGTATATAGATCTGTTTAAACGCCAAACGATATAGCTTTGTTTGTCAGGTTTGTTGAAGCCGGTGGCCTGTTAGACCAGGTGAATGCAAATTTGATGAACTTAGCGAAAAGGGGTTGCTAAGACCACCGGCCATTAGACCAGTCTTGGTAGATCGTTGTTCATTTGGGGTTTAGGCTAGATTTGTGTACATGATCTACCCCTTTATATCGTATCGACTAAGTTAGATCGGCTGAACGAATTGCTCTTTACATGAATATCTTCCGTTTTATTTTACTCTTTACTGTTTATTCATGACGTGCACAGGAGTTGACTTTTAGTCAATGCCCTCAAACATCGGCTATATTATAGCCGCACATTCTCAGAACTGTCTGAAAATCAAAGCCAGCACATTCCACGTTGACTTCTTTCTTCTTCTTGTCAATTTTAGGGTCAAATTGACTGGTACGCCAAGGATCAACCAAGACCTGACGTACCCGGTGTCGTCAGAGGCTCAGGGAATCAACAAGCTGCTACTCCTCCATGGTTCCCGCAAGGCCTCTACGCGTGCTACGCAAGGATTCATATTTTTGCGTCAACACACCTTTTGGCACACCTGGTGGGACGCACAATCGTCAACATGGCCTTCAACAACAACATCATCCTCGACGTCACCTTGGAAGAACTTTCTGAAGAGCAGTGGGGTATGATCGACGTTGCTACACAACTTGTCCAAGAAAAGTGTTTGTCATCATTCACCAAGAGTAGTGGTCAGTCGGTACGCGAAATGGCCTCTCTGCCCAGAGTACTCCTCCATGGGCAGAGCGATTCTGATGAAGCTACCTTCTACGACACTATGCATGCTACTATCTGCAAAGCCATGGGAGCTGCCCTCATCGACTACAACGAGACAGTCACGCATAGTCTCACAAACGCCATGAAGGAAGTCTGGAACATGGAAGGTTTTAGAGAGCAAGTACCGTTTAATCAGCATCCAGGAGGACAAAACAAAGTTCCCATGAATAGACAAGGTGGACAGACCTCAAATGAAGCCTTTGGTGAAGTAGTGCAGAACATGCAGCAGTCAGCACAACAACCGATGTCGGGCAGTTAGGTGCAAGGTTCGCCTCAACCGGCTATAAGATTTGCTCCTTCAGCTAGGAAGATAGTCTAGGATTATAATGCTCCACATTATCAAGGAAGAGTTGCACCCGACGGAATCCCACCTGGATACCGCGATGCTTATCAATATTATGCTTTTGAAGCTAAGGAAAATCCAGGGTAGCGAAGGATGCAAGGGGGCAAAATCCTAGGATGCTCCTAATAATCAAAGTGGTTAGAGCCATAACGATATAGAACTTCTAATGAGTCGGGTTACTGAGATGGTTCAGAATCAGTTTGGTTTGAAACCGAAGAATCCAGGAGTCTCCTACAAGAAACCATACCCGGCTTGGTTTGATCAGGTTGTTCTTCCACCAAGATACAAAGTACCAGACCACTAAATTCACCGGGAATGACTCAACCTCTACCATGGAGCATATCAACTGATACCTCGCTCAGCTAGGAGAAGTTTTTGATGAACCAGCCCTTAAAGTGCGGTTCTTTCCCCTGTCCTTATCTGGATCCGCATTCACTTGGTTCTCATCATTACCATCATTACCATTTGAGTCCATCCTGGGCTGGGAGGATCTAAAAGACAAGTTCGATCAGTACTTCGACTCAGGAGCGACAAATAAAGATATTGCCAATCTCATAGATGTAAGGCAAGGTAGCAATGAGTCTGGGGGGCATTTCATCCAAAGATTCAGAGAGGTCAGGAACATGTGTTATTCCTTGACGATATCAGATAAGGAACAGGTAAACATTGCTATTAGGAATTTGCAACCGCACCTTAGAGAAAAGGTGCTAGGCACCGAATGCTAGAGGCTCAGAATATTGGCTAGAAAGATAAACAGTATTGAAGCTCAGTATAGATTCACATGCCGATCTCAAAAAGTTGCAAATGTTGACTATAACACCTCTCAGGAACCCCTCTTCGAAGACGATGAGATAGAAGAAGAGTATGGCAATGATGAAGTAGCTGCTATTGAATGGACATGGAAACATTTGGAATTCCTTCCTTGGGCTAAGGCTAAATCAAATGGTGACAGGAGATATAGTTTTGATGTCGATAAAGCCGACAAAATCTTCGATGTGTTACTTGAAAAGGGACAAATTAAACTGTCGGCTAATCATGAATTACCTTCACTTGATGAGCTCGGTGAAAGGAAGTTTTGCAAATACCATAATTCTTATACCCATAGCACCAATGAATGCAAAACTTTTTGGGACCTTCTCCAAAGAGCCGTTGAAAGAGAAAGAATTGGTTTGGAGAATAATGAAGGAAAACGAGTTGGTGGAAGCTCTTACCCACAATAGGTAGTTGGGATCCATTGGCTAGAAGAATCTGGAAGAGTCAATCCTGAAGAACAAGTTTTAGCTGAGGAAAACCAAGAAGAAGGCGTCATGAATAACAGTCAATAGCCGATACAAGCAGTCGGCTCTAAAAAAACCATTAATGGATTGTCCAATCGATGACACTGAAGGCAAGATGGGGAAAGGATTTATGTCGGCTGATGAATTAGAAGAAGTTGATATTGGACTTGGAGATAGACCGAGGCTGACATACATCAGTGCCAAATTGGATCCTGAATATAAGAAAGAGTTGGTTGCTCTACTGAAAGAATACAAGGACTGCTTTGCTTGGGAATATTATGAGCTGCCTGGCCTCGATCGATCACTCGTAGAGCACCGACTACCAATAAAGCCTGGATATTGGCCATTCAAACAAGCCCCAAGGACAATCAAGCCTAAAATTCTGAGAGATGTAAAGGCTGAAATTACCAGATTGTTTGAAGCCAAATTTATACGACAGTGCCGGTATGCAGAATGGATTTCAAGTGTGGTCCCTATATACAAGAAAAATGGAAAACTGAGAGTATGCATTGACTTTAGGGATTTGAACAAAGCCACTCCAATGGACGGATATCCAATGCCGTCGTCGACATGTTAGTCAACGCTACAAAGCAGGTCATAAAATGATTAGTTTTATGGATGGTAACACGGTACAATCAAATATTTATGGCAGAAGAAGACGTCTATAAAACTGCCTTCAGGTGCCTAGGTGCTTTGGGTTTATTTGAGTGGATGGTTATGACCTTTGGTCTCAAGAATGCCGGTGCAACTTATCAAAGAGCTATGCACTACATTTTTCATGAGTTGATCAGCAAGATAGTCGAGGTCTATATCAATGACTTGCTCATAAAGTTCAAAGGATATAAGGAGCATCTTCGAGATCTCAAGGCAGCCTTAGAATGTGTAAGGAAACATGGATTGAGAATGAACCCAAACAAGTGCGCATTTAGAGTCATAGCTGGGCAATTTCTAGGCTTCATGGTGCTTGAGAAGGGCATTGAAGTTGGACGAGAAGAGCATAGATGCATGTTGATAAAGCCGTACCACCAACCAATAAGACCAAACCGCAATCTTTAATTGGTAAAATCAATTTCATCGAAGATTCATATCAAACCTTTCAAAGCAAAGATTTTGCTATTCTCGGCATTGTTGAGTGGTCCAAGAATTGAGATGGGGTGACGAACAACGGAAAGCGTTTGATGAAATCAAAGAGTACATGAAAGCACCACCAGTACTGATCCCTCCTCAGCAAGGCAAGCCTTTCAGGTTGTACGTGGCGGTCGACACCCATACGATTGGTTTGGCCCTTATTCAAGAATTTGAAGGAAAGGAGCGTGTGATCTTCTACCTAAGCAGAAGACTCTTGGATCCTGAGACCAGATATTCTCCTATTGAAAAGCTATGTTTGTGTTTATACTTCTCTTGCACTAAGCTCCAACATTATTTGCTATCTTTAGAGTGCACAGTAGTGTCTAAGTTTGACATAATCAAGCACATGTTGTCCATGCCTATCTTGCATGGGAGGATTAGAAAATGGATTCTTGCCCTGTCAGAATTTGACTTGAGACATGAATCGGCTGAGGCAGTCAAAGGACAAGTGATGGCCGACTTTGTTACTCATCATCATGAGAAGAGGATTGAATTAGTCAATTTGGCTCCGTGGACTTTGTTCTTCGATGGATCTACTTGCAAGCAAGGTGGCGGGATCGGTATTTTATTGATTTTGCCCCAAGGGGCAAACTTTGAATTTGCTTTTCCTATAAATCCAGCATCGACTAATAATCAAGCTAAATATGAAGCACTGCATAAAGGACTTCAACTTCTCTGTGAAGTAAAGACCGACGCTATTGAGGTATTTGGAGACTCTCAATTGGTGATCAATCAATTGCCTGGCCTTTATGTATGCAAGGATGATATTCTAAAAGGGTATTATGATCAATGCCGAGAGTTACTTAATAATTTTTCTTCTGTTATTATCAAGCATATCCCTAAGGGTCAGAACCAAGAAGCTAATCGACTAGCTCAAAGTGCTTTGGGGTATCGGCAAGTTTGTGAAATTCTCAGCACTAATACAACTAATGTTGAAGATTGGAGAACATAATTGATAGAATATCTCAAAGAGCCATCACAGAAGGTGTCAAGAAAATTGAGGTACAAGGCTACTAAGTTTGTTCTCCTAAATGAGCAAGTTGTATTGCAAGACTATCGATGGTGTGTTACTCAAATGCCTCAACCATGAAGACACATAGGTATTGATGGGAAAAATTCATGAACTTGTTTGCGGTGCACATCGTCACTCACAAGATGAAATGGATGATTAGAAGAGCTGGTTATTTCGGTTAACTATGTTGGAGGATTATTTCGAATATTACATAGGCTGCCAACTTTCAAAGATTTGGTAATGTTCAGAAATCTCTAGCATCGGCTATGAACCCAATACTCAAACCTTGGCCATTCAGAGGTTGGGGAATTGATTTGATCGGCCAGATTCACCCTCCATCTAGCAAAGGTCATAAGTTTGTGCTAGTTGCAATGGACTACTTCACAAAATGGGTAGAGGCAATACCATTGAGGGTTGTGTCGTCAGCAAATATGATTGAGTTCGTCAAGGAGCATATAATTTATAGATTTGGCATTCCTCTGGTCATAATGACAGATCAAGGGAAGATGTTCACGTCTAAAGAATTTGGAGATTTTGCTGATAACACCAGTTTCAAACTAGTAAATTCATCCCCTTATTATGCCCAGGCTAATGGACAAGCGAAGCTTCTAATTAGATTTTGATCAAATTGATTAAGAAAAAGATCAACGAGAATCTAAGAAAGTCCCATACAATTCTTAATGAAACTCTGTGGTCTTATCGAATGGCTTGTCATGGTTTGACTAAATGTTCACCATGCGAGTTGGTCTATGGGCATGAGGCTGTTTTGCCCTGGGAAATCAGGATGGAATCCAGACATGTCCTGTTGCAAGATGAGTTGCAAGCCGAAGATTACAAAAGCCTCATGATGGATGATCTTGAATATCTGAATCTTCATCAGCTAAAAGCTTTGGAAAATATTGAAGCTCATAAACTAAGGATTGCAAGGCATTACAATAAGAAAGTTAGAGAGAAGCAATTCAAAGAAGGAGATTTAGTCTAGAAGGTCATCTTGCCAATTGGATCCAAGGATAACAAGTATGGCAAATGGTCGGCAAATTGGGAAGAGCCCTACCGGATTACTCGTGCAGTTCCAGGCAATGCTTATTTCTATGAAACTTTAGAAGGGGAGGAGTTCGCCAGAGCAATCAATGGAAAATTCTTTAAGAAATATTACCCGAGTATCTGGGTCTATTTGTTATAGCCGATCACTGTATAGCATCAGGCTCTAATAGCCAATATCACATGTATCACCTTCAAAACAAAAATAAAGAAACAAGTTTTGAAATCAAGGCAAGAGCCGATGCGATACGCATCACCTATAGAGGAAAAAACACAAAATATGCAGATGAGGCAATTCGAGTCCAGTTCAACCGAAGATTATGCCAAGTAAAGATTACACGAAGATTCATCCCTAGTTACAAACTAAGGGTCCAAGTTGGCTAGAACATCTTCCGTCGAAATTACCGCCGCCATGGCAAGGGCGCGATCAGGCGAATTCCTTTACCTCGGTCCTCAAAGCCTTCATCGTTGTACGCTTCCACGAAACTAGGAGTGAGGGAGTTGGCAAGTTGCGCCATGATCCAGAGTTGAGCACAGGCAAGAGCATCGGCTACACCAACACAGACGCCCGCAGATGCCACTGCTCCGACCCGTGCCGGAACATCCTGAAGGCGTTCGATGATGGTTTCGCCACGAGCATTCACAGAGGAGGTAGCGATGTTTGCGGCATGCTGCATCTCCTCAACCTGCTGTGTCAGACTTTTAGGGAGATTGTAGAGTCAGAGAAGAAAAAATTACAAAAGAAAGTCTTCAAAATAGATGGGATACTCACAAACTACATAGGCATTGGACTCCGCCAGCTGCTTCTTGATGGCCTGGGTTTCTACATTGGCAGCATTCAAGACGTCCAATACCTCCTTGAAGGCGTTCTCCAATGAAACATCCTCAATTTTCCACGAAGGAAAAATCCACAGAATGATATAACAGTCGATAATCAATTCCATACATCGGATTCTCAAAATAAAGAGTACAAGTAGAAAGGATTACATTAACTATTACAACACCACAAGGTAGATTCAAAAGTATTTCTAACATCCAGAACAGCTTGAGAAGGCAAAAGTATAACGCGGAAGTAGCTTCAAACTCAAACTTGAGCGCAGGCCCGAGACCATCTAATCCATTTGACAACTCTGAGAAGCAGGAAATCTGCACACCGCCAGATGTGTGCAGGCCATGGTTAGCACCGAATTAGCTTTAGTGGAAAAGAGAAAATAAAGGGATCTGGCGATCCTATAGTTTGGTTGTGGTTTGCATCCTAGCGCATGCGAAGTAGCAACAAGTAGTAGTAGTAGTAATAATAATAATAATCAAGTTTAACTCATTCCCAAATCCCACACACACATCCATCCACCAACCCTCCCATCCACACATCACCACACCCCACACCCCACCACGCTTCCACGTGGCCGGCAAGATAACTCCCTCTCGTCAGGCCTCAACGACCCGCAACCTCCAAGGGCTCACGGCTGGATGTAACCTAGATCCCACACATGTCCCAAGAAAGGCAGAAGACTCCTCTCCTAGTCCAGCAAGCATCACACAGGACTGGTCCATAGCCGATGAATCAGCATATGTATCGATCGATCAGCCATACACTCTGTAGAGATTTCACTATTCCACAAGATAGCCATCATCGGTACATCGATTTACCTAGGTAGATATCGATCGCCATAAGCCTAGAGCTAATACCATCCTGTCACTTGACCCTGGCCACCGAGACTGTGAGACATAGTACCAGGCCAAGGGGTCACTTTGTTAGTTAAGGAGCGTGTGAGCACTCCGGCCCGTACCTCCTGACACATCCGCTTACACCCGACACTAATGGCATTCATTCTACCATATAGTTAGACTGTCTCCCCCCAGTGGAGAGCGAGTGGAAAGCAAGGCGTTCAATGATCCAGTCACTAGCACACAAGTCCTTAGGTATTGGCCAAACAATGATATCTCCCCTATATGGGTTCCCATTTAACGTGCCACCACAGCACCCCCTTCCCAAGGCTCCACCTCCCAGAGGCTCACACCATGGGAACACCTTAGTCACCACATGTTACCCACCATAGGTACTCACAAAGCGGGGGCACCCAGGCCGTACCCCCTCGGCAAGACTCGCCCAAAGCTCATCATCATCCCGGTCCGGCTGACTCAACCCTCACCACACACCGAAGACACACGTAGCACACTGCTCATAGTCAAGTCCACCAAGTTCGACATCCCAAGCCAAACCATTTCTAGGGGTTCACCACCCGCATCACATATATAATGCGAAATGGAGTTATAGTAAGTATGGTGATATATAGTGCAAGCAAGCAGAAAGGCGGTAATATATATAAAAGTGCGAGCGCAAAGCTGGGTGACATGGTAGAAGGGTTTCAATCAAGGTAATAATAGCTCAGGCAATAGCATGCATTATATACTAGCAAAGGAATAAATATAAAGTGCTAGCATTTCTATTAATTATGCAATGTCTAAATAGGATTCTCTAAAAGAAGATGCTGCCATGATACCTGTGATGTCGAGGTAGTAGTGGTACAAGTCTAACAGTAGTGGTACAAGTCCTTCTCTGTCAACGTAGTCGATCAGCGTGATCTCCTCCTCATGTTCATAGTCTCCTTCCTCGGCTCGCTCCTCTCCCGAATTGACTCTGAAATCGAGATGTAATAGTCATGTTAGCGACTCTATAGAATCCACAAAGAACCAAATGAATAACAAAAAGATCCAAATGCACTCAAACATAGGCTCATGACGTTGAGCTCAATTTTAGATGAATTTACATATTTGGTTCATAATTTTTGGACCTCGTATGAATTAGTTATGAATCTTCGAAGTTTATATCAATTTCCGAAAAGAATAAATGGCCGAAAATCTAGGGCTTGACACGTGGCAGCATCGGAATAGGCCACGTGGTGCTTGCGGGTCCAGCTGAGGTGGTAAAGACTGCTGATGTGGCAACTGACAGGTGGGGCCCGAGATGATGTCACTACTGACATCATCATTGACCCAGTCAACGTCTAAATGGGCCAGCTATGGGCCGTTATAGGGCCGCTGTTGGTATTTCTTAGCATAATCATCAAAGATAGGATAAAAGGTCTATCCCTGATGACGGCGCCAGAAATACCGGGTTGGTATTTCCTAGCTCGGCTACTAGAATTGTTATGTCCTAGCAGCCTCACTAGGAAACACCATGATAGATCGCAACCTTTTATAATATTCGCAAGGGCACGGATCTATCGTTACAGCATTTCACCCGGAAGTATATCAGGGTATCGTTATTTATATTTTCCCAAAGGAAGACATGGTGTAAAATACCTCTAGCATGGATATGGTACTTCATGTCATCGAAATAAGTCTTAGTACTAGGCAGGGGTAAATAATCAGTTTGCAAGATAGTGGACACACACTTGGGCCAGACTCATGGATAAAAGATAAATAAGGAATAAAAGTAATAAAAAGAATAAAGAATAAATCTACATAGAGCAGGTAGGTTGTATACAGCTATGCATAGAATAGTTAGTTCCACATGTTATGCAAAGTTAAAGACGAGTCAGAGCCTAAAGCAACAGGGAGAACCCCGCAGCTGGTCTGCCAGCCGATAGAGGCATTTATGAACTCCTACATGACATGCGGACATGAGGGATTATGAGGGACGGACAGGGCTGTCACCACCTGCCGCCTACCGCTCAACCATGGCATGCCGTCATATTCAAAGGCCCCCTCGTATCCGGACACCACGCCCGCATACCAGAGAACTATTTATGTCTCCCCAGGACTCCCACCCTATGGATGGACGAGCTAGAACGTAGGCAAACCCGAAGGAACATCGAATCGTTACTCCATTCTCATTGTGATCTCTAATTCTATAAAACATATGAACGATGAAGAACAGGGATGAACAAGCTATGAACTGATCATATGAACTTTGCTCTAGTTCATACATATTGAGAAGAACATGATCAAGACTATACTCTAGTTCATATGCAAAGCTATATATGGATCAAGAACTTGACTAAGGAAGAAGACTCCATAGAATATTACCAAAGAGGTAGCTCTTTGTTCCTAAGAGATAAGCTCTCCTTGCTCCAACACTACTAAGTAACTAGACTAAAGAACAAGTGTGTGAAGATGAGAGAGTGAGGCTCCAAATGGTGTGTGTGTGTGTTGGGGGGTGCCTCCTCCTCTTCTTAAATAGCATGAAGACGTCGGTTCAGGTGCCAAAATGGAAGGTACACCAGTGCACCGCCCTCCCCTGCATTCAATGTACCGCCACGCGAAGGCCGGGCCCGTGCGCCAGGGTGCCACCGCCCCCCCGACTGCCTTCGCGGGGTCGGTTGTGGAGTAGGCCTGGATCCCCTGGTGATGTGTTTTGGCCCATTCTGATCCTGAAGTGGCCCATCTCCCTTTGGGTTGGTTTGGCGCTTTCCAGAAAGCGCCTTTTATTTATAAAATTCCTGCACTTTTTATATATTCCTGTAATAACAGTATTTTTCCTAGTGTATGTGGAATTAGGTTAGTAATAAAAGTATATGTGTGTAAAAATAATTAATTCACCCTTTTCAATCTAAAATTGGCGGTGTAAAATCATCGATAAGGACTGCCAACAGCCGCTAATGGGCCGAATGGGCTAGACTTGGGCCGGGCCGGGCCCAACACGTGGCATGCTCTGGTTTCGCCATGTCACATGTCTGGATCTCATCTGGGCTCTGTCCATGGCGTCAACAGGTAGGCCTGGTTCATGGTGGACTCGGCTTAGGGTCCATTGTCCACAAGTGTGGTTCATGATGGACCATGTCTATATCCTTGTCTCCTTCTCTTGGTCCACATAGACCAGGTCTATCTAATCTATCTCATCATCAGGCAACTCCATCTTCTTCCTCTTTCCTCTCCCTGGCTCTGCTCATTGCAGCGGTGTGGACGGCGGTGGCTTGGCGGCGCATAGGGGCGTAGTGGTGATCCTCGGTCTCCATGGACGAGCGCATCAGCCCCGCGAGCACATGGCGAGCACTGCGGGGGTCTCCGAGTCATCTGCGGACATATGGCAAGTCTGGTCACGATGATGGTAATGAGGCAGCGCTGGCGCACCGCGCCGATGGGGTAGCGGGTCATTCCAAGTCCAATTCGAGGCTCGAATGGTCAATTGATGACACGGGCATCATGTTCGACCTGCCGGGGGTGACCATAAGATGTGACGGTGCGTGCCCGTGGTGAAGGCACACGGCGGCTCTGGCGAATACGGTGGCGCACGGCACAGTCATCATGGTGGGGTCCAAGGGCTTCACCAACTGCTTTGCTGGATGCGGCAGAACCTGGAGGCGCTCGACGGCGTGTCCACGACGAGCGAGGCGCCCGAGTCGGCCGGTGCAAGCGTGCCACGGCGGCGCTCCGAAGGGCGGCGCTCTGGCATGGTCCACGGCAAGGGCGGTTCTGGTTGTCATCTTCTAAGGCTAGCGTGCGCACTGCACGGGCGAGGACAAGGAGGGTCCAGATCTGGGGGTTTCGGGTCCCGTCGGGGCTCTACATCACCGGAAAAATGGCTCGCCGTGGTGGGCATGTCCGCGGTGGCGATCAGTGTAGTCCCAGCCATCGTCGACGTCAGTGACGCCGGGAATCCAATTGGCTCAGGCTCATCGTGTGCTCGTGTTGTGCGGTGTTTCCATGAGGTCGAAAACGGCTCAGGGCTTCGCGCTCTGGCATGGAGCGCCATGGTCGGGCTTAGCAAGGTTGAAGATCGAGAAAGGCGGCGGCGATAGTTCAGCTCACTGACGCGGTCGAGGATGGAGGCGCGGTACAACGTCGATGTGGCGAGGTGGCTTGTGCAGACGTATGGCTCACGGTTCACTTGCGACTCCTCGATCCAATTCTTCTCCGGTATGGCTCCTCTTCTCCGGCGAGGTCCTTTCTCCTTTCAGCGGCGGTTTCAGCGTCTTTCCTCCGCCTCCACTCTTCTCCTTCCTCCTTCTTCTTCCTATTCTCTCCTCCAATTTCTCTCGCTCAGTGTGGTGCGTTTGGTGCCGCAAGGTGGTGGCGGGGGTCTCGGAAAACCTAAGGCTTCTGGGGGCTGGTATTTATAGGTGGCGGCGAAGCAAGAAGCACGGTGGACAGTGATGGCGCGATCAGGCGTGCTCAGGTGGCTCCCGGTGCTTCCAGGGTCGCTGTCGTCTGCTGTGCAGGCTCTAGGGGTCTGTGGCGAGGGAGAATTTGGCCTCGCAGGGTAGAAAGTGGAGGCAGGCGGGAAACAGGTGCACGGCAAAACCATGGTCATAGTGCGCACACGGGCAGGGCATCACGCGATGGGCGTGACCCTGTCGGTCCTTGGTCAGCCCAGGTGGCATCCATCCAGCGCACAGTCGAGGATCAAGCGGTAGGGAAACACGCGTGGTGCCCACGCAAATCTCCTGCGGTCCTGACAGAAAAGTAGAGGAGGGGACCGGGGTAGGTAAGGGTTGACAGGTGGGGTCCTCTCGCCAGTGGCTATGGCTTGGTGCCGTTGGCCACTTTGTTGCAAGGTGATGTGGGCCGCTATGTTGGGCCGACTGCGTCGTCATTCGTCCATGGCCATGGAAGAAAAGGCGAAGGGGGAAGCAGGCCCGCGAGATGGCTCGGCTGGGCTGGTTGGGTGGAAAAGGAGAGAGGGTGTTAGTGGGCCATCAGACCGAGCTGGGCCGGATTGGATCAACTGAAAAGAAGAGAGAGAGGCGAGTATTGTAGGCTGGGCCGAGCCTTTGGGCCAGATTGGCTTTTCCCATTTGCTGACATTTGTTGTTGGCTTTCCTATTTACATTTCGATTTGTTGACCACCTATTAAGCCATGGTTAGCTAAGTAGTTAGGGTTTGGCTAATTAGACTAAGTGTCAAGGCAGCTGTTGATGTCTATTAAGTTCAACTGAAATAAAGAGGGTTCCGCAAGCGCACAAAATATATCATCGTAGCATTTTAACCGGGAGTAATCCAGGTATCGTTATTTATAATTTTACCACTGGGAAGGGAATGCACTGGATAATGAGTGATGAGCAATGCACATGCAATAATGGAGACCTCAACCTTGTCTGTATCGATCATCTCATACAGGGTAAGTGTCACATAAAATATAAGGGTAAGTGTCACATAAAATATAGGAATGAATGATAAATGACATAAGATAAATGAGAGCATTTAGCCACATAAAATAATAGTAATAAGCCATCTCAACTTAGCACTCTAAGCTTATAACACTAGCATGGACTAGGACGATCTAGGGTATAATCCTATGTTATTCTAACTACAAAGTCAAAGCATACAATGATTAGTGCAAGAACATCTAGCAATCATGGCGGGAAAAGGTTACATCTATGCATAGTGATATTACCGAGAAGACAAGAGACATAGCAATGACTTCAATGTAATAGGTTTGTTCTACTAGACCTATACTCGGGAGAAGGGCTACAAAGGACTCAACAGACTGTCACTCCCGCGATCTACCTCACGATCCGGAATATAGGGTGCAATCGCAGATAAATACGGTCTAGGCACCACGCCTAAACAATATTTACCACTCACCCATCGATCTAATGAGCAAGCGCTATACGATCCTATGCATAAACATAATTCTAGTCCAACTATGCTAAACATATAATCAAAGTAAACTAAGAACAATATAATTGAGAACATAATCAAATAGAGCAAAGTCAACTCGATATAATAGAATAGAACAAAGTACTACTCATAGTATCACGAACAATGATGAATATTACAATAATGTAGAGGGGAATTACCAAGAACTCCGACAGATCCGGACTCCAAGCTAGGCTTGATTCCCTCTAGATCTATTCCTATGTAGCTATGCTACTAAACTATGGAGCTCTAATTGAGATGGTGGCTCGGCTTCTCTCGAATTCGATGAGAGAATGAACTCTTGAATGAATTAGGGTTTCACCCAGGGGCCAGGGGCTCTGAATATATAGCCCCCTAGGATGAACCACAGCCCTCGGATCAAACCGACCTAAATGGACGATAATTATTCATCCTCAAAGGCGGTGGAGGCAGGATCCGCGAGACTCAACGCCATTGGCCGAGGCGGAGTCGGCCGACTCCCCTTGGGCGGCCGGCGGCCAGCCGCTGCCGGTGGGGCCCGGCCTTCGGGGGTCGCCTTCGGAGTCTTCTAGAGTATACAATTTTACCCGTTCGGTCTTTATCTCTATGTAATCATGACATGTGGGCCTCCTTTGGTTCTCTTTCGATAACCCCTCGCGAAATAGACAATCACCAAAACTCGTGGAATTGTCACAAGTGTAACCCCTATATCTAGTAGGTGAACTCATATTAGTCCTTTCTCTTGCTGCGTTGATGGTATAAAATTGATACTTAACGACCGTCAACAAACTCCCCCAAGCTTACCTTTTGCTCGTCCACGAGCAAAGATAGACTGAGTGATGGATCAGGAGTTGCTACAATGCTTTCATTCCTCACAAGTACACATGCGTTCAAACAAGAACTTTCCTCCGGATTAGAGTGAACTATTCTGACTCAAAACTTACTCATATTACCTTTCACCATGGGGCTTGTAACCGTCACTTGGGTCTTGAGTAGTTGAAAGATAGAACGGTCAAGTCAAGCGCCATGTTTCTCGCTCTTTGATCAACTATTATCCCGGAGTTTTTGAAAAGTTTTGAAATAAAACTCGAGTTCCTTGTATGAACCTTTCGGTCTCTCATTTGTGGTATTTCGGATCCTTTCTAAGGCATGAGTAGTGTATGCCTTCTCTCTTCTCTCGAATATGTGGTATTTATGGAACTAAGGCATAGTGGAAAGTGCCTTCTCTCTCTCACCCTACTTTCTAATAGGCTTATGTGGAGCTCATAGGTGGGGAGACACTCAAACTCACTTGCATATATTGCATAGTTAAGACATGGATCCAATAGGAACTAAAATAATAATAAAGTCATATGTGCATATGAATGAGGAAATGGATGATAAGATGATGATAGGATGATGATTATAAGAAAATGATTATGAGGGGTACTCAACTGGTGAACATCTACTTCCACACTTGCTCCTTTGGGGATAACATGACTCCCTTTATTTGGAAACCTTGAAACTTCTTGAATGGAAGGACTTGGCTACTCTTTCTTTTTCTTTCTTTTTTTTCTTTTCTCTTTTTTTTCTTTTTTTCTTTTTT
The DNA here is from genome assembly GCA_018135685.1 of Themeda triandra. Classification (NCBI taxonomy): domain Eukaryota; kingdom Viridiplantae; phylum Streptophyta; class Magnoliopsida; order Poales; family Poaceae; genus Themeda; species Themeda triandra. Next base: position 19,011 of record JAENPR010000534.1, read on the forward strand.
TTTCTTCTTTTTTTTTTAAAGAAGCAACCAATCCTCTGAAAACGAACTTTAGCAACGGGGATCATATAACTTCAAATGATAATGACTGGAGCTTTTATGTAGGCAAATAGAACGGCGATGATTATTTCTAGATGTTCACTCCCAGGATAGGAATAGTACCTTTCTGGATGAAGTGAAATGAATGGTGTATGTATATGTGGATGGATGGATGGATGGATGCGTACTCCCATGGTAGGAGCAGCATAAGTGCGTATCTCCAGGGTAGAGATAGCACAATATGTGGGGAATGTGGATCTATATGTGGGTGATACTTCTAGGGACAGAAGTAGCACAAAATGAATGTAGCATTTATAAAATGGGTTGTAACACCTCCAGTGTTAAGCACTAATTAAACTTCTCTAATCATGTCATCATTTGCATAAGCACCTCATCATGTGATTGATAGCTTAGGAAATGCCTTGTTTGTTTAGTTGCCATTAATTATATGCTTAGGTTGATTATTGGCTTAAAGTGTGCAAGCAAAATCTATTCCAAAGTGCTAGATAGGTTGCTCTTTTGAACTTGGTGCTTTGGGATGATTTATGCAGAAAAATATTTCAAGAAACTTTCCTTTTGGGATCAAATTATAAAAATGTGTTTTAGGGCTTCATTTTGAACAAAACAGTGCAAAGGGGTTTTAAAATATTGATTCTTAAAATCCTATTTCAAACTGATTTTTGAATCTCCCAAACCAAGCCGATTTAGCAAAAGTCGTAGTTGGCAAAGTTTTTCGTCTTGAAATTTTGAGAAACTTTCATGTTGGAAGTTTTTCCTAATTCGAATTATTTTAGGAGTTATGGAGATTTGAAATTTCAGTTTGAAATTTGGAGGGGTGGGACCCGCACATCGGCGCCTTCCTCCCCTCATCTCCTACCTCGAGCCGACGGTGTCCGGCTCCGCGACCGCCACGCGGCGTCCGTACGCCGGCGGGCGCAGCCGCCGTGTGTGGCCACCGGATCCGCTGCGGCGCGCCGCAGAAGGGCCACGGGGCCGCGTCCCCGCCTCGGCGGGCGCTCCCTCCGCGCCTCGGGCTCGCACGGCAAGCGTCCGTACGTCGGCGTCGCCCGCGACACGCGGCGCACGCCGCCGCTAAGGCCGCCCGCTCACGCACTCCTTCGCCCGAAACGAGAAAGGGCACGCGCCCCCGTCCCGTCCACTATTCACTCCGCCGTCGCCCTCTCCCTTTCTCCTTCTTCCTCCTCCGCTCCGCCATGAACGCCGCTCCGCCGCCGTGTAGCTCGAGTTTCAACCGTGGAAACTCGAAGCTAAGGGCAGCATCGGGTGCGCCGTCCTCGTCTTCGTCATCGTCCACCTCGCACCACCCGGTTCGACATAGGTATGGGGCCGCATTTGGCCTTCTTCCTCGCGGACATGGCCGCCGCCGCTAGAGAGCTCGGCGAGCCATTGCCGCCGCTTGACCACGCCGCGTAGAACCGCACTAGGTGCTTGAGGTTCGCATGCACGTGGGGTAGCTCGCGGGTAGGGCCAAGCCGAGCTTCGAGCCGTCTAGCGCGCGCGCGTCCCCGCGCGGCGAGCTCGCCATTGCCGCTCCGGCGAAGGCTAGCCATGGCGTGGGTCGTCGTCTCCCTCGGTTCTCGGTCTCGTCGTGTTTAGCAAGGAGAGGCGAGCGCGTAGGCGTGCCGATGGAACCCGACGCGGTCTCGGTGCGCCGCTTCCGTGGAGCGCCGCCGCCGTCCGTCGGCGTAGCGCCGCCGCCATAGCTACCGGCCACGGGAGGTCGCGATTCTTGGCCGGCGGGTGCGCAACGTCGCGCGAGGCGAATGCCGCCCTCGGCCGCGCCCGAAAGCCACCGCGGCGAGGTTTCGCCGCCGGCCGCCCCGAGTTCCGGCCGCGGGTGAGGCCGACGGGTGGGGTCCATGGGACCACAGGACCCCCTGCGGGATCGACGGTGTGTGCGTGTGACCGGGTGCACATAGCTGTTTCCACTCGAGCCTGGGTACACACGGGGTGTACCTAGCATTTTAGGTTGATTTTCGAGAAAAAGAAAAGGGATTTCAGGATTTTAGCTTTTATCTTCCAAAATTCATATCTCATTCATTTTAAGTCCAAATGGGGTGATTCAAATTGGGTTATTTTTCTTATGAGCAGTAGAATCTGTAGGAAATATAAAAGGTGGTTTTTGGCATACTTTTCTGTTGAGCTTTATTTAATTTATTGAAAAGGCTTTTATCTTTAGAAATTCATAATAAATCACCGGATGATCGAAAAATGTGAGGCTTGCTTTGTTAGTCTAGTTTTGATATGCTTCATCTGTTTGAGCTCTCACATGATCATGTTATGTGGTAGATTTTAGAGTTGCTGTTCAAGTGCCATGATTGTCACCATGCCTAAATAATTCTTAATAAATTCATGGTTTGTCCAATGATGATGGAAATTGGTATGCCTTGTTTTTAGTTCATGCTTTAGACCTACATGTCACTGGTTTTTGATTTGGAGCACTTTGGTAGTACAAAGTATTTTCATGTGCCCTGTTTAGCTCGCCATGTGATTTTTGTGTAGGTTAAGATACTTACTGTTTTAAGGTGAAATTTCTGTGGTAGACTACTTTAGACATGTGTTATCTACTGTAATTTTTATAGAATTTTCTGTGCTGTCCAGATAGGACTTGCTGTTATAGCTTAGGCTCTTTTAAGGTTAATTTGTTTGGTTGCATAAGGAATTTCATGCCTAGCTCGGAGTTTGCTATATTGCTGTTATATGATTGATCATGGCATCATTACATCATTCCTACCGCAACACTTGTATTTACTTTCGGCATTTGCACCATACGGGATCGCTAGGCAACAACCCGCGGCACGAGGAGCGGGACGTGGAGGAGCCTCGGGAGTCCGAGCTGCGGAGGTAGCCGAGGAGGAACTTCCAGCTGAACTCCCGTTGTCCTAACCACGTGCCCGGCTCGTTTGTCAAAGGCAAGCCCCGGTGCATCCTCCTATATTTACGCAATGTTTTAAATTTGAGTCCTTTATTTATTATCTTTGCATTACGTTATAGGAGTTGATATGGAACCATAGAGATGCACTAGGACTATCCCGCTACCATAAATATCCTATTATTAGGTTGAGGTTTCGATAATGCTTAGTTGCTAACTAGTCGGTAGAAGACGAGTGATCGACCATCACTCGCGAATGGTAGGTGTTACTACCCCTGGATTGATGATAATGTTGGTAGGTTGTAGAACATAACCATGTGGCCATGATGAAATCACCTCTAACATATCATGGCACACGAGCGTCCTCGGATCATTTTGAACAAAGTGCCTCACATATAGCCGGAAGGGCGTGTAGTGCCCAACCGCGAAGCCTTGAAGCTACTTGGGCCGGGTTTCAACTTCCAGGTATCCATGCCGGCGATGGGGGTGGTGTAAACAAGGGCCCGGTCGTGAGTCCTTAAGATGGGCGGTGTCATTTGATGGGCACGCTTTGTTGGCGGCCCCGGGAGTTTCCTTGGTCATGGTGGTGAGTTGTTGATCCCGCGTTTCCCGAGTAGATCGTGATGACCGTCACTCACTATGGCCGAGTGAGTGTGGTTTGTGTGATGGAATATTCGCCAATTTGGTTTGAAATCGATTATAATCGCCATCGGTCCTGGATAGTGACTAACTTGACCGAGCAAGATTCGGTGCCGCAAATAAGATTTGAAATGCGAGTTGGTTATGTTCTCCACATGATGGTTTAATGAGGATTCAATCAATGCGGTGTTGATTAATAGATTGATTGCTTCCACAAAAATAATGACTAGTGCGGGATGCTAACTTAGCATGGTTAGGTAATTACCTAATGAGATAAGCTAGAGAGTCCCTTATCACTAAATGAAGATTTAAAAGCTCATCTTTTGGCAAATAAATGAGTCAAGCAAACCCACATATGACCGGCATCCACCAAAGTGTCTTTATTTTCTTTAGACGGTTAAGTCTTGCTGGGTACCATGTACTCAGGGTGCAATTCCCAATTGTTGTTGCAGATGGAGAAATGTTCTATGGCTATTGCCCCACTTGTCTCCATCCTGCCGTCGGAGATGAGTAGATCGTGGGCACGATCATTCCAGTTGTCGCACCCCTTTCTTTTGTGGAGTATGATGAAGGACATGGCACTATGTTTCTAAAAACATTTGGGGTGTGTTTGAGAATTTGTTAATCTATTTGCTTCCGCACTATGTTAAGAACCTGGTTTGTAATAACTACATTTATGTTACGTACTATCTATTTGAGAACTGTTATGTAATAATTATGGATGGTATATCGTTGGGCCTTTACCGGTCTGGGATGTTACTTGATGTTTGTGCGAAAATCCTTCGTGGTTTTCTGGACTACCGGGCTGGTTTGGTTACTAAGTTCTAATTAAGTTGCCACGTCAGCTTGATTAGCACTTGGTAATTAAATTAGTTGGTCGGTTCCTTTACAGCGGCATCAGCTCCCGGTTCAACGAAACACTGTTCATAATTATCTACTTATCAAAAGATTTTGCTTTGCAAAAACTATTTGAAAGCTGTAGACACCTAAACAACCATATGTTAGATTTCTATAAAGGTGTTGAGTTTTCAAAACTATTTGTGCCAAGGTCCGATCAACTCCATTATGCCCAGTTAAGGACTATTAGGTGGCTATTTAACAGGCTAACTCAGGGAATGCATCATATTTTCTTTTGCCGCGCTCATACACGGCAGTTTTGTATGGGGGCCATTCACTTGAATGGTTATGCTTGGTTTCAATTGCCTCTACGCTCAAGGTAAGGGAAGTTGTGAGAGCATGATTGGATACACTGCCAATCTAGGTGAGAGCTTATATGACACTGAAATATTTACATGTTTCACACATGTTTATGTGGAAGTGTCCCATGTGTGGGATGCCGTCTTCTGACGTTGCTTGGGTTTAGCGTGCACCTACATGCGGGGATATCGGGGATATACCGTGTGGCGGAGGGTGTTGAATAGGAGTTGTTTGATTCGGTGATTTAACCTTATTCTTAAGGTGCTGAATTTTTGGACGTCAAGTGCATACATGGGGAATGGGCTGAAATGAGTTTTCGCGGGTACCTAACCGCGCGAACGTGCAAGTACGCTTGTTGTCCGTATGTTGAGAGAACGTGATTTATGCCACCGACTAAACGTATTAGTTTTAGGAAGTGAGAACGTTTAGAACGTGCATACATTATGAATTATAAAATTTTGCTCATGCCATTCATTACATATGCTCCTTTCCTTATGTAAAATTTTGGTTGCTGAAATTTACTCTAAAAATTTTGCTCTCGGGGAAAATAAAATTTATTTACGAGATGGCTCGGACGAAACGAGACAAAGACGCAAGAGTACCCGTGCACCCGACACTCCTCGTGTGATCCTTCCTGCAGTAGCGCTCTTGTTATCCGCGGGAGGCCGGATAGCTACAGCGGGATGTCCAAGCAAGTTCCTCAAGCGGGTGGCTTGCCCACTCTCCTATGGAGGATCATGTATGCCGCCGGCTATCCCGATGGCAGCTATCCGCGCTACTACCGGAACGACGAGGGGCAGAGCGTGGCTATGCTACCGTGTCTCGTTGAGGTTCCATCCTTGGGGCTCACCGTCGTTGGCACTGTTGGTCACGAGTTGGGTGAGGGTATTGATACCTTCCGTGCAGCGAGAGGATGCAGCTTTCCAGTGCCGGCCGGGATGGTGGCCGAGATGGACGAGCTTCGGCGACTTGCACCCAATGTCTTTCCATCTGCTGACCCCCGCTCCACCAAGTGGAGGCAGAAGAAGGGCAAGGCATTGGTGGCAGGCCGCCAGGAGGCTGAGAGCAGCAGGTCCACTGCTCAGAGTGTGGTCTTCTCCCTCATGAAGGCCTACTCTGACATGGAAGATCTTGCTCTTGACAGGCTGGACCAGCTAGCCAAAGTCCAAGAGGAGCATGAGGAAAAGATCAAGGAGTATGAAGAGAAGATGGCTGCTATGGAGACCGAGTATGAGGACAAAGCTCAAGGTGATGAAGGAGAGGCCGGATAACCGCGGTCTTGCTCTTGAGCACCGAGGCTACTCTAGCCGAGATAGTGAGGCAGCGGAATGTGGCCCGGTCCGAGAATGAGAGCCTGAGGAATGAGAGGCGCAACCTCAGCCGTGAGCTTCAGCACAAGGAGATGTACCTGGACGACGTACGCGAGGAGCTTCACCGCAGGCACTACGCGGAGGAGGAGTCTTCTCGCCACAGTGGTGCTGATAGTCACGAGGTCGACATGCAGGTGGACTAGAGCGTCCGTAGTGAGATGACTAGGCTAGTGTAGTCCGCTAGTGCCTAGGGGTTTTCTTTTGTGCGACCAAGAGCCGTGTTATGGGGTTGTAATATTGGTACGCTATATGATCTTGTGATGTAATCGAGCACTCGTAGAAAGTCCAGTGTATGTATGCTGGCAAGACTGTGGTTGATGACCCGACGAAGACGCTATGTTTCGACTTAATATTATTATTAGCTAGCTTGTGATGTGGAAATGAATTATTGTGTCCGTACGAATGATCGATTGAATTTTATATTCTCTCCATATTATTCTGTGCGGCATAATTGTTACATTTATTACCATTGTATCCAACTCCTAATGGTGAGAAAATATTATTGTTGGCATATGCAGATGGTGTACACTCGTAGTGCGGTGCTAACCGGGGTGCCGGTGGCGCGTGGTGGTGGTGGCCGTGGTGCTCCCATTGGCGCTGGTCGTGGTGTTCCCATTGGTGGGGGCGGTCGTGGCAGGGGCCTTGCTGGAGAAGAAGCCCATGGCGCGCCACCTCCTCCTCCTCACACTGCGGAACAGTTCTACCAGCAGTTCATGGGGAGTCAACGCAACATTGAAGAGCTTCTGCGTGCAAATTTCCAGAACAACTACATGCATCATCAGAATCAGGGACCCCAGCCCAACCAGTACAGTGACTTCAAGGACTTTATGGATACCAAACCGCCTATCTTCAAAATGACATCTGAACCCATAAAGGCCGATGCTTGGATTGCCAGCATGGAAGAGAAGTTTGCTCTGCTCAGGATGACTGAGGATCTCAAGGTCACGTATGGAGCACACATGTTAGAGGATAAGGCTCAGCTTTGGTGGAGGCAGCACCGTTCCACCTATCCCGAGGCCGATCATCACCCGGGACATGTTTGTTCGTGCTTTCCGTCTTTGCTCATGTTCCGCCGGGCCGTGATTGCCGAGGAAGAAATCGGAGTTCCATAATCCGACTATGGGAACTCGCTCCGTGGCTGAATATCACTTTGTCAATTCAACGGCTTGTCCCGTTATGCTCCCCGAACTCGTGAGCACCGATGAACTCAAGATTGAAGCATTCAAGAGGGGTCCGAGTACTAAGGCGATGAAGACCTGCGGGTACCTCTACCCGTGTGACATTCAATGACTTCTATAATGATTGCTTGATTCAAGAGACCCGAGAACAACCTACACGCAGCCTTCCAAGAACCGCAAGAGGGTCAATGAAGGTGGTTCCTCCCAGAGAGGGCCCTACCGTGCAACGCTATCCGATCCGTGCTCAGGGCCAGAGGTTCAAACCTCCACCCCGGAGGAACTGGCCTGCACAGGGGGCTCAGAAATTTCAGAAAGCTTTCAGAACGCCTGTGAATCAGAGCAAGCCGGGTCAGAACAGTGCGGCAGGGCCAAAGGCTGCACCTTATGGGCCATGCTACAACTGTGGGCAGAAGGGTCACTTCAGCAGGTTCTGTCCCCAGCCACCGAGGCAGATCTCAGCACGTGCTCACCTGACCTCGATTGAGGAGATTCTTGCTGGAGAGCCTGTGACAGCTGGTATGTTTCCTGTTAACGAGATTCCTGCTGCAGTTTTGTTTGATACTGGTTCATCGCATTCGTTTATGAGTGAAGCATTTGCACTACAACATGACCAGAAAATAACTGAACTGGGGATAGAGTTTCGTGTGAGCTCAGCTGGGGCTGACATTAGCACGAAACGGATAGTTCAAGGAGTAAGTCTAGATTTAGAAGATTGGAGGTTCCGGCTGAATTTAATCATTCTGCCCGGACTAGGTGCGGACGTGATTGTGGGGATGAGTTGGATGCACTTTTGGGGAGTAGTGCTAGACACAAATAATAGAATGATCTCGATCCGGAAACCTCTTGGTGAGGGGAACATCCAGATCACTTTACCCAAGAAGACCAAGCTAGAAAGGGTTACATATGCCACAAAAACCATTCCACTTGAGGGGATCCCGAAGAGGAGTGAATTCCCGGACGTGTTTCCGGAAGATTTGCCGGGCTTGCCGCCCGACGAGAGAAGGTAGAGTTCCGTATTGAGTTGCTACCGGAACGGCTCCTATCCGTAGGAGACCATACTGAGAATGCCTCCCGATGAGTTGAAAGAGCTCAAGGAACGGTTGAATGATTTGCTTTCTAAGGGTCTCGATCCGTCCCAAGTATTTCCGAATGGGGTAGTCCGGCATTGTTTGTGAAAAAGAAAGATAAGTCCTTACGCATGTGCGTAGACTACCGTATGCTTGAATTTGCTACGGTAAAGAACAAATACCCGTTGCCTAGAATCAATATCCTATTTGACCGGCTATCCAAGGCCAAAGTGTTCTCTAAGATTGATTTGAGGTCCGGTTATCATCAAATAAAAATTAGACCGGAAGATATACCCAAGACCGCCTTCTCCACGAGATATGGGTTATATGAGTATTTGGTTATGTCATTTGGGCTAACCAATGCTCCGTCGTACTTCATGCTACTCATGAATACAGTCTTCATGCCTGAACTTGATAGATTCGTTGTGGTGTTTATCGATGATATCCTCGTGTACTCTGAAAACGAGGAGGATCATGCGAAGCACTTGAGAATTGTGTTAGAAAGGCTGAGAGAGCACCAGTTGTTTGCAAAGTTCAAAAAGTGTGAATTTTGGTTGAGGAAAGTGCAGTTCCTCGGTCATGTCCTATCAGATGAGGGAATAACAGTAGATCCAGCCAACATTGCTAAGGTGCTAGAATGGGAGTCACCGAAATGAGTACATCAAGTGCGGAGTTTTCTCGGGTTAGCCGGATATAATCGCCGGTTTATCCCAGGATTCTCCAAGATAGCTAAGCCTATGACCAACTTGCTTCAAAAGGGTGAAAAATTTGTGTGGTCCGACAAGTGTGAGGCGGCTTTCCGCACCTTGCGGGAACCGTTGACCACCGCACCGGTTCTTGCTCAACCGACATAGAGAAACCGTTTGATGTGTATTGTGATGCTTCGGGAATTGGTTTGGGATGTGTGCTAATGCAAGAGGGTCGAGTCATAGCCTATGCCTCGAGACAGTTGAAGAAACATGAACAAAATTACCCTACTCATGATTTAGAGCTAGCTGCCGTGGTACATGCATTAAAGATATGGAGACATTACCTCCTTGGTAATGTTTGCAACATATACACTGACCACAAGAGTTTGAAGTACATCTTTACTCAGAACGAGCTGAATATGAGGCAACGCCGATGGTTAGAACTGATAAAAGATTACAACCTCAAGCTGCAGTATCACCCGGGTAAAGCAAATGTAGTGGCTGATGCGTTAAGCCGGAAGTCACATTGTCAGGCGATGCGACCTTTGCTTCCTGACAATTTCGACTTTATGCATCCAGTCATTGCGAAGAACATCCAGTTAAGCTGTGAAATTGAAAGCAAGATCAAAGAAGGTCAGAAAACTGATAGCATGACGGAAATATTTAAGAAGAAGCTAGAAACTCAACCATCTCAAAGGCTTACCGTTGATAACCATGGGGTTTTGTGGTTCGATAACCGTTTGGTCGTACCACGAAATTCTGAGATCAGAAAGCTTGTCATGGATGAAGCACATTTATCCAAGTTGACTATACACCGGGCAGCGGTAGCAAGATGTTTCACGGTTGAAGACCAGATATTGGTGGCCTCATATGAAGAAAGAAATAGCTGAATATGTGGCGAAATGTGATGTGTCTTTGTAGAGTCAAGGCCGTGCATCCGAAACCAAGTGGTCTCTTACACCCGTTGTCCATGCACGAGTGGAAATGGGAAGAAATCAGCATGGATTTCATCACCGGTTTGCCCACATCATCAAAGGGCAATGATTCCATATGGGTGATTGTTGACCGTCTTACCAAGTCAGCGCACTTTATACCAGTCAACACTACCACGAGAGCCCCGCAATATGCTGATGTGTACATCAAGGAGATTGTTAGATTGCATGGCGTACCGAAGAAGATAGTATCTGATAGGGGAACGCAGTTTATGTCACATTTCTGGGAACGAATGCGAAAGAGTTAGGCACCGAGTTAGTCCATAGTTCTCGCATATCATCCGCGAGACTGGACAAACCGAACGTGTGAATCAAATACTTGAAGACTTCTTTGCGAGCTTGTGTGTTAGCATTCAAGGGTTCATGGGAGAAGTGGTTACCACTAGCAGAATTTGCATATAATAATGGGTACCAAGAAAGTATCAAGATGGCACCATTTGAAGCCTTATATGGCAAAGGTTGCCGAACGCCGCCGAGTTGGGTTGAGACCGGAGATCGAAGGTACTATGGGGTAGATTTCATTCAAGAAGTCTTTGAAACAAAGTGCAAATCATTAGAAAGCATATGGCGCCGGCGCAGTCAAGGCGAAAGTCTATGCCGATCGAAGCGGAGAACCGAAACCTATAATGTGGGGGATTTTGTGTATCTCAAGGTGTCCTCAATGAAGAAAGTGAAATGTTTCGGGGTTAAGCAGAAGTTGGCGCCTCGGTATGTAGGACCGTTTAAAATTCTAGAAAGAAAGGGCGAAGTAGCATACCAACTAGAATTGCCAGTTCAATTGGGAGCAGTCTTCCCTGTCTTCCATGTGTCTCAACTCAAACGATGTATCCAAGTTCCGGAAGAACAAGTCAAAATCACCGACATAAAGCTGCAGTCAGATCTCACTTATGAAGAGGTACCTGTCAAGCTTCTTGATATGAAGGAAAGAGTGACTCGGAACCGTGCGGTCACCACATACAAGGTATGTTGGAGCCATCATGATGACGGAGATGCAACATGGGAAACCGGAGACTACCTCAAGGATGCCTACCCTACTTTCTTTGATAAATGGTTAGTACGTGCAAATCTCGGGACGAGATTTCTTTTAAGGGTAGTAGGGCTGTAACACCTCCGGTGTTAAGCACTAATTAAACTTCTCTAATCATGTCATCATTTGCATAAGCACCTCATCATGTGATTGATAGCTTAGGAAATGCCTTGTTTGTTTAGTTGCCATTAATTATATGCTTAGGTTGATTATTGGCTTAAAGTGTGCAAGCAAAATCTATTCCAAAGTGCTAGATAGGTTGCTCTTTTGAACTTGGTGCTTTGGGATGATTTATGCAGAAAAATATTTCAAGAAACTTTCCTTTTGGGATCAAATTATAAAAATGTGTTTTAGGGCTTCATTTTGAACAAAACAGTGCAAAGGGGTTTTAAAATATTGATTCTTAAAATCCTATTTCAAACTGATTTTTGAATCTCCCAAACCAAGCCGATTTAGCAAAAGTCGTAGTTGGGAAAGTTTTTCATCTTGAAATTTTGAGAAACTTTCATGTTGGAAGTTTTTCCTAATTCGAATTATTTTAGGAGTTATGGAGATTTGAAATTTCAGTTTGAAATTTGGAGGGGTGGGACCCGCCTGTCAGCGCCTTCCTCCCCTCATCTCCTACCTCGAGCCGACGGTGTCCGGCTCCGCGACCGCCACGCGGCGTCCGTACGCCGGCGGGCGCAGCTGCCCGCTGTGTGGCCACCGGATCCGCTGCGGCGCGCCGCGGGAAGGGCCAGGGGCCGCGTCCCCGCCTCGGGCCCGCACGGCGGCGCGTCCGCACGCGTCGGCGTCGCCCGCGACACGCGGCGCACGCCGCCGCCAAGGCCGCCCGCTCACGCACTCCTCGCCCGAAACGAGAAAGGGCACAGCGCCCCGTCCTGTCCACTATTCACTCCGCTGTCGCCCCTCTCCCTTTCTCCTTCTTCCTCCTCCTCCGCTCCGCCATGAACGCCGCCCGCTCCGCCGCCGTGTAGCTCGAGTTTCAACCGTGGAAACTCGAAGCTAAGGGCAGCATCGGTGTGCCGTCCCGTCTTCGTCATCGTCCACCCTCGCACCACCCGGTTCGACATAGGTATGGGGCCGCATTTGGCCTTCTTCCTCGCGGACATGGCCGCCGCCGCTAGAGAGCTCCGGCGAGCCATTGCCGCTGCTTGACCACGCCGCGTAGAACCGCACTAGGTGCTTGAGGTTCGCATGCACGTGGGGTAGCTCGCGGGTAGGGCCAAGCCGAGCTTCGAGCCGTCTAGCGCGCGCGTCCCCGCGCCGGCGAGCTCGCCATTGCCGCTCCGGCGAAGGCTAGCCATGGCGTGGGTCGTCGTCTCCCTCGGTTCTCGGTCTCGTCGTGTTTAGCAAGGAGAGGCAGAGCGCGTAGGCGTGCTGATGGAACCCGACGCGGTCTCGGTGCGCCGCTTCCGTGGAGCGCCGCCGCCGTCCGTCGGCGAGCGCGCGCCATAGCTACCGGCCACGGGAGGTCGCGATTCTTGGCCCGGCGGGTGCGCAACGTCGCGCAGAGGCGAATGCCGCCCTCGGCCGCGCCCGAAAGCCACCGCCGGCGAGGTTTCGCCGCCGGCCGCCGAGTTCCGGCCGCGGGTGAGGCCGACAGTGGGGTCCATGGGACCCGGGACCCTGCGGATCGACGGTGTGTGCGTGTGACCGGGTGCGCATAGCTGTTTCCACTCGAGCCGGGTACACACGGGGTGTACCTAGCATTTTAGGTTGATTTTCAGAAAAAGAAAAGGGATTTCAGTATTTTAGCTTTTATCTTCCAAAATTCATATCTCATTCATTTTAAGTCCAAATGGGGTGATTCAAATTGGGTTATTTTTCTTATGAGCAGTAGAATCTGTAGGAAATATAAAAGGTGGTTTTTGGCATACTTTTCTGTTGAGCTTTATTTAATTTATTGAAAAGGCTTTTATCTTTAGAAATTCATAATAAATCACCTGGATGATCAGAAAAATGTGAGGCTTGCTTTGTTAGTCTAGTTTTGATATGCTTCATCTGTTTGAGCTCTCACATGATCATTTTATGTGGTAGATTTTAGAGTTTTGTTCAAGTGCCATGATTGTCACCATGCCTAAATAATTCTTAATAAATTCATGCTTTGTCCAATGATGATGGAAATTGGTATGCCTTGTTTTTAGTTCATGCTTTAGACCTACATGTCACTGGTTTTTGATTTGGAGCACTTTGGTAGTACAAAGTATTTTCATGTGCCCTGTTTAGCTCTGCCATGTGATTTTTGTGTAGGTTAAGATACTTACTGTTTTAAGGTGAAATTTCTGTGGTAGACTACTTTAGACATGTGTTATCTACTGTAATTTTTATAGAATTTTCTGTGCTGTCCAGATAGGACTTGCTGTTATAGCTTAGGCTCTTTTTAACCTAGGTTAATTTGTTTGGTTGCATAAGGAATTTCATGCCTAGCTCGGAGTTTGCTATATTGCTGTTATATGATTGATCATGGCATCATTACATCATTCCTACCGCAACACTTGTATTTACTTTCGGCATTTGCACCATACGGGATCGCTAGGCAACAACCCGCAAAGACGAGGAGCGGGACGTGGAGGAGCCTCGGGAGTCCGAGCTGCGGGAGGTAGCCGAGGAGGAACTTCCGGAAAGCTGAACTCCCCGACCGTCCTAACCACGTGCCCGGCTCGTTTGTCAAAGGCAAGCCCCGGTGCATCCTCCTATATTTACGCAATGTTTTAAATTTGAGTCCTTTATTTATTATTTTGCATTACGTTATAGGAGTTGATATGGAACCATAGAGATGCACTAGGACTATCCCGCTACCATAAATATCCTATTATTAGGTTGAGGTTTCGATAATGCTTAGTTGCTAACTAGTCGGTAGAAGACGAGTGATCGACCATCACTCGCGAATGGTAGGTGTTACTACCCCTGGATTGATGATAATGTTGGTAGGTTGTAGAACATAACCATGTGGCCATGATGAAATCACCTCTAACATATCATGGCACACGAGCGTCCTCGGATCATTTTGAACAAGTGCCTCACATATAGCTGGAAGGGCGTGTAGTGCCCAACCGCGAAGCCTTGAAGCTACTTGGGCCGGGTTTCAACTTCCAGGTATCCATGCCGGCGATGGGGGTGGTGTAAACAAGGGCCCGGTCGTGAGTCCTTAAGATGGGGCGGTGTCATTTGATGGGCACGCTTACCTGTTGGCAGCCGGGAGTTTCCTTGGTCATGGTGGTGAGTTGTTGATCCCGCGTTTCCCGAGTAGATCGTGGTGACCGTCACTCACTATGGCCAGTGAGTGTGGTTTGTGTGATGGAATATTCGCCAGCTGGTTTGAAATCGATTATAATCGCCATCGGTCCTGGATAGTGACTAACTTGACCGAGCAGTTACGGTGCCGCAAATAAGATTTGAAATGCGAGTTGGTTATGTTCTCCACATGATGGTTTAATGAGGATTCAATCAATGCGGTGTTGATTAATAGATTGATTGCTTCCACAAAAATAATGACTAGTGCAGGATGCTAACTTAGCATGGTTAGGTAATTACCTAATGAGATAAGCTAGAGAGTCCCTTATCACTAAATGAAGATTTAAAAGCTCATCTTTTGGCAAATAAATGAGTCGCAAACCCACATACTGACTCGGCATCCACCAAAGTGTCTTTATTTTCTTTAGACGGTTAAGTCTTTGGGTACCATGTACTCGGGGTGCAATTCCCAATTGTTGTTGCGATGGAGAAATGTTCTATGGCTATTGCCCCACTTGTCTCCATCCCGCCGTCGGAGATGAGTAGATCGTGGGCACGATCGTTCCAGTTGTCGCACCCCTTTCTTTTGTGGAGTATGATGAAGGACATGGCACTATGTTTCTAAAAACATTTGGGGTGTGTTTGAGAATTTGTTAATCTATTTGCTTCCGCACTATGTTAAGAACCTGGTTTGTAATAACTACATTTATGTTACGTACTATCTATTTGAGAACTGTTATGTAATAATTATGGATGGTATATCGTTGGGCCTTTACCGGTCTGGGATGTTACTTGATGTTTGTGCGAAAATCCTTCGTGGTTTTCTGGACTACCGGGCTGGTTTGGTTACTAAGTTCTAATTAAGTTGCCACGTCAGCTTGATTAGCGCTTGGTAATTAAATTAGTTGGTCGGTTCCGTTACATGGGTGCATGCTTCTGAGGACAGAAGTAGCATAGATCAATGGATGGAGAGCACATAGTATTGACTTTAACTGCATGACTAATTCCTTATGGGTCCACAAGATAACCACACTCAATGCCTATAAAGACTACACTCAAGCTACAAGTGTGATCTATATAAACAGATGGGTTTTCCTAATCTAGTAAGCATGAATATATGGCCGTGGTAGGAATTTAAACTCTCATCATAAAGGAACTCATCATGCAGGAATTTAATATTTTCAAAGATAAATTCTCCCGAACTCTAGTATCTCTAGGAACAAGATGGACAAGCAGCTCAAAACCTTCCCATATCATACCCGTCAACCACCTAGACTTAGATCAAGTATTCGCTACCCACAAGTTTCGTGTTGAGCAAATCTCAAGTCTAAACAATTGTGTCCAAAACTCGAGAGAGTGCAAGGTTGAAAACTAGGTACTTGAAAGGAATTACGGTAGAGCAACTATTCATCATCTCCATGTAGAGTTTATTCTGGGGACTATTTAAAGACAGATTACAAAAGCTCTCCAAAATAAATAAAGAAATCTTTCTGGGTTTCTATGGTTATGCATCTTTTTTTTAGTAGTTTTAACAAAGCACACTCTAATAAAGCATAAATAGATAAGTTGAAAACACTTAGCTTGGTACACGGGGATGCTCTCCCCCTGCCGGATGTTGACATAGTCTCGCGATGTTGCCGATGTGCAATGAAGACGTTCTAGTCCTCCGGGAGTGTCATAGATGGTTGCCGTTGGAGACAGCGTTCAAGTGTCGCGGGCAAAGACTCCGACGGGGGACCTGGATGTCCTTCTCGCTCGTTAGCTCTTCATGATCCTTGATGTTCGTGAAGCTTCAAATAGACAACAAAGCTTGTGGAACCGCTTAAGCGTTAGTGATAAAACCTCTAAGCCTTGGTTGTCTAGAACTTCCCTAACTTAAAACTCATTCTAACGGGATCACAAGAAATATTTTTATCTTTTTATTATTTAAGGAAAGCAGAGACGGGGAAAGATAAATATCTTTGAGAAATTATTTTTGTGCCACCACGGTGAATGATTATCCACATGGGGCTTAAAGTTTTTCTCGGATGCAAATGCACAACATCTTTATTTTCTTTTCTAATGCGAGAGATAAAAAAAGTAAAGATGCAACTAAGATGCAAATAGGAAAACAAATATGCTAAGGTAAAATTACGATCTTTGAAAAGTGAATTGCTTTGATAAATACCAAGTTACCTCTTGGCGCGGCGTTCGGTGATTTTAAGTCCTCCGAACAGGACTTGTCATGTTCGCTCATTTTTCAAGGGGCGCATTGGCTGGCGCCTCTGATGATGTCACCTCTTGTGTAGAAACTAATTCTGATTTTGCTTTTACTTTCCACACGTTCTTTGTTGGAGAGGATGACCTTGAGGAGGAAGCTTCTTGGACCACTTGTTTCTCTTCTGTTGGTAGTACCTCCTCTTCTTCCGCAACATTTTTTTCTTCAGGGTACCGGTCTTCATATCTTGACACTTCTCCATCATAGTCGCCCATCCATCTCGTAGTGATGTTCTTCTTGTTACGCGACGGGTACGTTGCCTTCTCCTTGCTCGTTCTTCTTGGGCTCTTCGGTGATTATATAATTATTGTTGAAGTAGCGGCGTACCTTCTCAGTGGGAAAGTGGAAGTGAATCTCTCCTGTCCCAATATAGATGATAGCTTTGGTGGTGTTCAGGAATGGTCTTCCTAGGATGATTGGAGGATCGTAGTCATCTCCCATATCGATGACTAGGAAGTCAGTAGGGACATAATGGTCATCTATCTGGATGAGGACATCCTTCACTTCTCCTTCGACGAAGCGGAATGTCCGATCGCCATTTGCACCGTGCATAGGTGGGCTCCAAAGGCATAGTGCCATATAGATACTCATAGGTTACCTTGGCCATAATGTTGACGCCCGATCCGGTGTCACGAGATAGCTTTATTGAAAGAGCTTCGTTGATAGAGCATTGAATGGTTGGGACACCTGGGTCATCCTTCTTGATCGACGTGGGGACTCGAGTAAGTGGTCATGCTCCTCGTGGACCGGCGGTGACCATCCTCACCGTCTCCGTCTTCTTGGTCTTCTTATCTTTGTTCTTGCTCTTCTTAGCTGGATTCTTCTTCTTCTCACATTCGTTGATGAGGGTGTGTGGGAACTGCAAAGCACTCGTTCTTGAAGAAGAAGGTTTCTCTCTTGCCCTTGATGTTGAAGATGATCTTGGCGGTGTTGGCATACATGATGGCTCCAGCGGTGTTCAAGAATGGTCATCCCAAAATGATAGGGGACCTTTCATCACCGCCGTATCCACTACCACGAAGTCTTTGGAACATACGAGTTGCCTACTCGTACACATATATCTTCTAGTACTCCCAAAGGGACACGGAGTGACCGATCGCAAGCCGTAAGCACATAGTTGTGTATGTTAAGGGGCATTTGAATAGCTTCTCATATATCACTCTTGGCATAATGTTGATGCTTGCACCGAAGTCACGATTGCTTCATTGAAGTTGGTACTTCCAATGGAGATCGGAATGACTGGTCTCCCTGGATCGCCCTTCTTGATTGGCAGAGTTGAGTCAATCCATGACCCTTTCGATGGATCACTCCGGCTGTCTTCTACATTGAATATATCAACAATATTTGCAGTTTCGAGCTCTTCCGGTTGTCCTGCCAATTTACCTTCGCCGGCCAGAGGGAGCAAGGTTGACAAGTGTTGTTGTACTGCGACTCAAGTATCTTGTTGAAGCCGAGGCGACTCTTGATGGCATTGGAAAAGCCATCCATTACGTTGCCGAGTGTCTCTAGGACCTTGTCATTTGAAGTCGGCTTCTTGGACAGATTGTCCATCATCTTGCCTTGGTTCAAAGCACTAACTCTCTCAAAGGCTACTGGTTGTAATTATTGTAGGAGGAGTTGTTACCTTGATAGTTGCACGAATAATTGCTCCGAGTAGTTAGGCCTCCGTGTTGATTCCAACCTTGATTCCGCGAGGACGATAGTAATTATTATTGTTGTTGTTGTTGTTGAGGTAGTTCACGTCCTCCTTGCTCGGGCGGTTAGCACTTTGTGTGCCCGGTCTCTCCACACTCTTCACATGTCATGCGAGCATCATGTATATGCATGACTTCTTTCTTCTCCGGGGCTCTCTCATCGAGCCTCTTCATTAGCAGATCCATTTTGGTAGACAAGTATGTCTACCTCCTTCGCTGGTGCATTCCTCCACCTCTCTTGCGGGTCTCGGAAGTTCTTTCTTCACTCCAACCTTGGTTGGATGCCATCTTCTCCACAAGAGCCGTGGGCCTCGAGGAATAGTGAGTGATAAGAATGCACCTCCGGCAAAGATCCATCGTCTCACGTGTCTTGTTCTTGAGCCCATGGTAGAATGTACGCATAAGCAGCCAATTCTCCATGCCATGATGAGGACACTCGAGGATGTAATCTTGAAAGCGCTCCCAAGCTTCGGGACAGTCTCATCATGATGTTGCCGAAAGCTTGATATCTTCCCGCGAAGAGCATTTGTCTTGCCCATGGGGAAGAATTTCGCCAAGAAATTAGTGGAACATAATGCCCACGTAGTATTCTTCTCCTTATTGGCATAGAACCACCGCTTCGCTCTCCCCAAGAGTGAGAATGGGAAGAGGCGAAGTAGTATAGCATCTCTCGGGGACATCCTTGATAGTGAATGTGCTACAAATCTCCGGGAAGTGTTGGAGATGAGCACTAGCATCTTCATGGGCCTTCCCAGTAACCGGCTTGCTTGCACCATGTTGATCGGCGCAGCTTGAGCTCAAAAGCTCCTTCGATGTCTACAACCTGGTCCAAGCATTCGAATGTTATCCGTAGTGGGAGCCGAGAACTCGCGAAGTGACTTGTTCGCCATGGCTTCAAACGCTGGTGTCAAGTCTCAAACGAAAGGTTGACTTTACGCTTCCGACAAACTTCCAAGTTGAGTTGATGATGATGATTGATTGGTCTTCTTCAACTTGCTTACGGCCTTCCCCGATTAAAGCTTCGGATTGTCAATATAGTTATCGGAAGAGTAGTCTTGATTACCCCGCATAAAATACACAAGTAGACAAAACAAGGGTAATCCCGTAGAGGTGGGTTAGTATGAAAAAAACTACTCGATCACATTATCTAGTGCAATGCTGCTCATTATCCATTGGCTTTCAACCTTCCCGGCAACGGCGCCAATGATGCTTGTTGATGTCTATTAAGTGCAACCGAAATAAAGAGGGTTCATAGCGCCTGAGAATATATCATCGTAGCATTTTAACCGGGAGTAATCCAGGTATCGTTATTTATAATTTTACCACTTGGGAAGGGAATGCACTTTGGATAATGAGTGATGAGCAATGCACATGCAATAATGGAGAGCTCAACCTTGTCCGTATCGATCATCTCATACGGGGTAAGTGTCACATAAAATATAGGAATGAATGATAAATGACATAAGATAAATGAGAGCATTTAGCCACATAAAATAATAGTAATAAGCCATCTCAACTTAGCACTCTAAGCTTATAACACTAGCATGGACTAGGACGATCTAGGGTATAATCCTATGTTATTCTAACTACAAAGTCAAAGCATACAATGATTAGTGCAAGAACATCTAGCAATCATGGCGGGAAAAGGTTACATCTATGCATAGTGATATTACCGAGAAGACAAGAGACATAGCAATGACTTCAATGTAATAGGTTTGTTCGCTAGACCTATACTCGGGAGAAGGGCTACAAAGGACTCAACAGGTGTCACTCCCGCGATCTACCTCACGATCCGGAATATAGGGTGCAATCGCAGATAAATACGGTCTAGGCACCACGCCTAAACAATATTTACCACTCACCCATCGATCTAATGAGCAAGCGCTATACGATCCTATGCATAAACATAATTCTAGTCCAACTATGCTAAACATATAATCAAAGTAAACTAAGAACAATATAATTGAGAACATAATCAAATAGAGCAAAGTCAAGTCTCGATATAATAGAATAGAACAAAGTACTACTCATAGTATCACGAACAATGATGAATATTACAAGAATGTAGAGGGGAATTACCAAGAACTCCGACAGATCCGGACTCCAAGCTAGGCTTGATTCCCTCTAGATCTATTCCTATGTAGCTATGCTACTAAACTATGGAGCTCTAATTGAGATGGTGGCTCGGCTTCTACGAATTCGATGAGAGAATGAACTCTTGAATGAATTAGGGTTTCATCCGGGGGGCCGGGGGCTCGAATATATAGCCCCCTAGGATGAACCACGGCCCTCGGATCAAACCGACCTAAATGGATGATAATT
Source organism: Themeda triandra (assembly GCA_018135685.1). Lineage (NCBI taxonomy): Eukaryota > Viridiplantae > Streptophyta > Magnoliopsida > Poales > Poaceae > Themeda > Themeda triandra. The sequence continues at coordinate 39,609 of JAENPR010000534.1, forward strand.
ATTCATCCTCAAAGGCGGTGGAGGCGGGATCCGCGAGACTCAACGCCATTGGCGAGGTGGGGGAGTTGGCCGACTCCCCCTTGGGCGGCCGGCGCGGGGCTGCCAGTGGGGCCCGGCCTTCGGGGGTCGCCTTCGGAGTCTTCTAGAGTATACAATTTTACCCGATTCGGTCTTTATCTCTATGTAATCATGACATGTGGGCCTCCTTTGGTTCTCTTTCTGATAACCCCCTGCAGAAATAGACAATCACCACAACTCGTGGAATTCTGTCAGTGTAACCCCTATATCTAATAGGTGAACTCATATTAGTCCTTTCTCTTGCTGCGTTGACGGTATAAAATTGATACTTAACGACCGTCAACAATAGCCATAGATTATAGTTTGGGGTCCACTCCCCAGTAATATGTCAATTGTTTATCAAGTGTTAATTTAAATATATGTAGGTCCTTGTAATTACCATTAGTGACTTATTAGGGTAAATATTTATTAATGACTATAATAAATATTTAAGGGTTCAATTTAGCATCACAAAAATCCAAAGAAGATCCAACTCATGACCAATGACACAATACATGTGTGAAAGTACACTTTCAGCTAAATCACATGAGATAATAATAATGCATGTGTGATTCATGTGCACAAATTATCACATGAGATCAATATATATAGGAGTAATGCTTAGTTAAGATTGTGACCTAGCATGGGCCTCACTAATCATGATCTAGGGCAGTTTACTATATGTCTCTCATCCTTGCTTAGGGTATTGGGAGTTTGAGTCGCATAGAAGGTTCATGTCCTTTGCTTATGTACTAATTATGTGGATCAAAGGAATGGGTGTTGATTACCCCATCTAGGGCTTTGGGGTCCAAGTCAACTTGGTAGCTTAGGTTCTATATTTCATATAAGCCATATTGTCATACCCAGGGTTAGCGTTAGGCACACTAATTAGGTAAGTTTGGTTTTCTGGTCGTAGGTTGATAACTAGGTTGTTTACCTTAACTTAGTTGCTATTTATATTTAGTACAACATTAAAACTACATGATGGTCCACTAGGTTAAAGGTTAGGGCACATTTCCATAACTTGGCCTAATAGGTATGCTGTCACTATGGTGGACTAGTGAGGGTCTATCTGCTAGGTTTGTGAGGTAGCTAGTTAATCAAGTGTATGTAATCCCTATTATATTGGTCTATGGTTAAGAAACTACATTGTTATGGGGAGAGGTGTCACCTTGGGTTGGCATGGTGTCACTAATCTCTAGCCGACTATGGTCAAGTAGTTAGTTACTTAGGTGTGGATAGGCTCTACTTTCGTGGCTTAGGGTTAAGGATCGATACTCTCCTATGTGGGGTCATGATTATAGGTTTATGTTATTACGTCAAGGGTTGGTGTGATTCTAGTGGGCTCTAACTATCTATGGTTAATCATTAGTTGGTTGTGTCAACACTGTGAGTAGGTGTACATGTATACATATTATACCTGAGTAACATTGCTACTAATTCTAGCATAGGTTCATTAGAGTTTAAGTTCATGACCTAGGGACTATAGCTATGACATATCATAGTTAATGGCTGGTCATAGACTCTCATCTGCCAGTATAGTAGGTTTTCCTAAGGTCCTATTCACATGTGGCTTAAGGACTACATTAAGACACATGTAATGTTGTTGCATAGCAATGCTCAACAACTAAACAGAGATGCTTTATATGCAAACTAGTAGGGTACCTTATATGACAAATCAACAAACATGGGTTTATTTAGAAAAAAATTTATAGTTGGGATTTTTGGGTTGTTACAGTCCTACCCCTTATCAGAATCTCATCCGTGAGATTTAAGGTGTATAGTACTCCTCGAAGTGGTAAGGTGATGCTTCCCATAAATCTGACTTCTAGTTCCATGTAGCTTGATGTGGTTGCTCTATTGAGTTGCAGGAGGGAGTAATGAAATCTTGATTTCTTTGTGTAGATACTTGGTCGAGTGTGTGCAGGTTTAATGTTTGTGTAAGTGCACTAGGTAGATCTTGAGGGTTTCCAAAAAGGGCATTTCGACAATGGTCAAGGAGTTGTCGCTTTAGGCGGTTTTAACACAGGGTTAGCATGTGGGAGGGACCCAGAATAGTTTAGAATATATCATGTCCTTCTAAAATTATGGGGTGTGCCTTAGGAACCTGATTTCGATCTAGGGTCTAGTGGGTTATGGGTCCCCATGCTTCTGCTGTGCTACTTTGATAAGCGTATTCGTTATCTCTGCTTTTAGTCGGTGTGGCCGCTTCAGAGGATCTTGCAGAAGGAATTGTCGTCTTTTGCCTTCTTCGGTAACTCGATCCAATTTTGTACGGGGTGTCCAAGGTGCTTAAGCAAATCTAGTGTTATTGGTTGGGGATGTTGTTCATCGGAATTTTCTACTATTGGCTATTTTTAAAGATCTTGCATGAGAAATGGGATAGTGATTTTGTAAGCTTTGCAATTTTGAAATCAATCTCTTTTAAATGGCTTTGTTTTCAAACCAAATACACCTTTTTGTGTGTTTCCAATTTAGATGGTTTGAATCATGGTTTTAGTTTTCAAACAAAGTGTGACTCCATTTTGTTTATTTAAAACAAGGGTAGTTTTGAAAATGGTTCAAAATCACTGCTCATTTCACAAAGCATGGTTTTTCGCACTCAAATTTGGTTTTCGAAACTAGGTTTTGAAAAGGTTCTTTTTAGAAAAGTTGCAAACAAACCCTTTTGAAATTATTTTGTTTAACAAATGCGTTGCAATCCATTTTGAAAGCAATGTTTATTTGAAAAGGACTTGGCTCACCAGATTGAAATCAAAACTTTTAAAACAAAATCGAGCCGATGATCTTTAGTTTGTGAATATATATTTTTAAAATGTTGGTGTGCAAAGCAAAACTTTTGTCTTTCGGAAATAATCTTCACAACTTATTTGGAAAGGTGATTTTGTTTTTTAATTCATTTGGAAGGTAGCTTTTCAAGCTGTTTTCTTTGAAAATTTAAAATATTTTGAAACCATTTTTGGTTTTTGAAATGGAGATTCTTTTGAAAGGAGGGAAACTTTTCAACTAAAAGGTGGGAGAGTTGTTTTGAAAACTGTATAGGGTGAGAATCCAAATCGGTCTTTGGAATAGTTTGGGTAAGGATAAGTTGTGTTGGCCTAGTATTTTCAATTAGTGGTTAATCCTAAGGTGGCCATCTAGGAGATACTCTTGACAATTCGAGATAATATCCGACTAATCTTTGGGGGCTCGACATCCGTCTTCTTGTGGGGGTTGCTCCCATTGTCCTCACAGTTCTAACTCTTGGCCGGGTCTCTGACCATTTCCTTTTGTAATTGGGTTCTTAATCCAAAGGGTTGACCTATTCAAGCCAGATCTCTGAACTTGGCTAGAGCTATTTTGCCACCACTCCTCCATTGTTAACCTCTGTTTTCTCTTATGCCCTCAGAGAAGTAATTGGTGTAATACAACCATTCTAGCAGGTCGACTATGCTTGGTATGGCTACCAGTTCTAGAGGGTCACGTAGTTTAGGTGACTTCTCGGGGTAATAGACGGCAGGGGGCCATGCTCGAGGAGTTTGTACGCATCTCGCATCACAAATTGTATAGCTACATGTGCAATAAGTGGCACAGCAGTAAAAACAATGTTTTTCCATCCTAGGAATGATGCAAGGCTTCAGTACGACATTTCTTTACTTGGAAGAATCTATAGAGTCACCATGTAGCAGACTTCGGCTCCTCTAGGTAGTACCCATTTGTGGCACGTCTATTGTCACTTGTCTTTAAGGATTCCTTAACTCTTGAAGCACTTCATGCTAGACTTGGGTGTATCCTTCGTGATACTCGAGATAAAAGGGCACGCTTCTGAAGGTCATCATTTGCACAAGGGTCCAAGAATATGGATAGCAAGTCCAATACAAGAGGTAAGCCATGCACAAAATGGTGCAAGGTCGGTAATATAACCGAAAGAAGGGCTGGCTCATCCTATTCTATCGTCCAATCCTAAGGGTCTCGTCCTAGGGTCAAGCATGGAGATGATACCAACTGAAACATCCTTAATTTTCCACGAAGGGAAAATCCATAGAATGATATACAATAGTCGATAATCAATTCCATACATCAAATTCTAAAAATAAAGAGTACAAGTAGAAAGGATTAATTAACTATTACAACACCACAAGGCGGATTCAAAAGTATTTCTAACATCCAGAACAGCTTGAGAAGGTGAAAGTATAACGCGGAAGCAGCTTCAAAACTTGAGCGCAGGCACGAGACCATCTAATCCATTTGACAACTCTGAGAAGCAGAAAATCTGCACACCGCTAGATGTGTGCAGGCCATGGTCAGCACCGAATGAGCTTTAGTGGAAATGAGAAAATAAAAGGATCTGGCGATCCTATAATTTGGCTGTGGTTTGCATCCTAGCGCATGCGAAGTAGCAACAAGTAGTAGTAGTAGTAGTAGTAGTAGTAGTAGTAGTAATAATAATAATAATAATAATAATAATAATAATAATAATAATAATAATAATAATAATAATAATAATCAAGTTTAACTCATTCCCAAATCCCACACACACATCCATCCACCATCCCTCCCATCCACACATCACCACACCCCACCACGCTTCCACATGGCCAGCAAGACGACTCACTCTCGTCAGGCCTCAACGACCCGCAGCCTCCCAGGGCTCACGGCCGGATGTAACCTAGATCCCACACATGTCCCAAGAAAGGCAGAAGACTCCTCTTCTAGTCTAGCAAGCATCACACAGGACTGGTCCATAGCCGATAAATCAGCATATGTATCGATCGATCAACCATACACTCTGCAGATGTTTCACTATTCCACAAGATAGCCATCATCGGTACATCGATTTACCTAGGTAGATATCAATCACCATAAGCCTAGAGCGAATACCATCCTGTCACTCGACCCTGGCCGCCGAGACTATGCGACATAGTACCAGGCCAAGGGCTCACTTTGTTGGTTAAGGAGGGTGTGAGCACTCTGGCCCGTACCTCCCGACACATCCGCTTACACCCGACATTAATGGAATTCATTCTACCATATGGTTAAATCTTCTCCCCCCAGTGGAGAGCGAGTGGAAAGCAAGGCGTCCAATGATCCGGTCACTAGCACACAAGTCCTTAGGTATTGGCCAAATAGCGATATCTCCCCTGTATGGGTTCCCATTTAATGTGCCACCACAGCACCCCCTTCCCAAGGCTCGACCTCCCAGAGGCTCACACCATGGGAACACCTCAGTCACCACATGTTACCCGCCACAGGTACTCACAAAGCGGGGGCACCCAGGCCGTACCCCCTCGACAAGACTCGCCCAAAGCTCGTCATCATCCCTGTCCGGCCGACTCAACCCTCACCACACCCAAGACACACGCAGCACACTGCTCACAGTCAAGTCCACCAAGTCTGGCATCCCAAGCCAAACCATTCCCAGGGGTTCACCACCTGCATCACATATACAATGCGAAATGGAGTTATAGTAAGTATGGTGATATATAGTGCAAGCAAGCAGAAAGGCGGTAATATATATAAAAGCGTGAGCGTCAAGCTGGGTGACATGGTAGAAGGGTTTCAATCAAGGTAATAATAGCTCAGGCAATAGCATGCATCATATACTAGCAAAGGAATAAATATAAAGTGCTAGCATAAAATCTAGGGCTTGACATGTGGCAGCATCGGAATAGGCCACGTGGTGCTTGCGGGTCCAGTTGAGGTGGTAAAGACTGCTGATGTGGCAACTGACAGGTGGGGCCCAAGATGACGTCAGTGCTGACATCATCATTGACCCGGTCAACGTCTAAATGGGTCGACAATGGGCCGTTATCGGGCCGCTAATGGGCCGGATGGGCTAGACTTGGGCCGGGCCAGGCCCAACACGTGGCGCGCTCTAGTTTCACCACGTCACACATCTGGATCTCATCTGGGCTCTGTCCATGGCGTCAGCAGGTAGGCCTGGTTCACAGTGGCCTCGGCTTGGGGTCCATAGTCCACAAGTGTGGTTCATGATGGACCATGTCTATATCCTTGTCTCCTTCTCTTGGTCCACGTGGACCAGGTCCATCTAGTCCATCTCGTCATCAGGAAACTCCATCTTCTTCCTCTTTCCCTTCTGTGGCTCTGCTCGTTGCAGCGGCGTGGACGGCAGTGGCTTGGCGGTGCATAGGGGCACAATGGTGATCCTCGATCTCCATGGACGAGCGCATCAGCCCCGCGAGCACATGGCGAGCACTGCGGGGGTCTCTGGGTCATCTGCGGACATCTCAAGTCTGGTCATGATGACGGTGATGAGGCGGCGCTGGCGCACCGCGCCGACAGGGTAGCGGGTCATCGCAAGTCCAATTCGAGGCTCGAATGGTCAATTGACGACATGGGCATCATGTTCGACCTGTCGGCGGCGACCATAAGATGCGACGGTGTGCGCCCGTGGCGAAGGCATGCGGCGGCTCCGGCAAATACGGTGGCGCACGGCACGGTCATCATGGTAGGGTCCGAGGGCTTCACCGACTACTTTGTTGGATGTGGCAGAACCTGGCAGCGCTCGACGGCGCGTCCACGACGAGCGAGGCAGTCGGAATCGGCCCGTGCAAGCGCTCCATAGCGGTGCTCTGTAGCGGCGGTGCTTTGGCATGGTCCACGGCAAGGGCGGTTCCGGTTGTCATCTTCCAAGGCTAGCGTGCGCCCTGCACGAGTGAGGACAAGGAGGGTCCAGATCTGGGGGTTTCGGGTCCCGTCGGGGCTCTACGTCACCGGAAAAACGGCTCGCCGCGGTGGGCGTGTCCGTGGTGGCGATCAGGGTAGTCCCATCAATCATCGACGTCAGTGACGCTAGGAATCCAATTGGCTCAGGCTCGTCGCATGCTCGTGTTGTGCGGTGTGTCCATTTGTGTAATACCCGATTTTAAGAACAAAACCAGATATACACCATATGTGAGTCCTAGGAGTCAATTCCCACATATAGCTACAAGTAAAGGGTAGTATCAGTAAACAATGCTTAATAAATAACGTACCTAATACTAGAAAGAGATATACCCTTAGGTAGCAATCAGTGGAAAGACAACTCCGATCTTCGGGTATTGACTCCACTCCACTGGATCCAAACTGACTGGTTGACAACAAGCCTAAACTTCTCCTGAGGTGTAGGGGGAATAGCAAGAGTGAGTCCATGTCGAACTCCGCAAGTATAGCAGGGGGTTTATGAGGCTCAAAAGGTTGACACGGTTAAACTGCAAGTAGCTTTTAGTGTATGTCATATTTTAGCACTTAGCATCAAGGTAGTGTTCCCATAACCACATGATCAGGTAAACATGATTAAAGAATAATAATTAACATCAACATTAACATTAAGCAATAACAAACAGTGATGATCTATTCCATAAGAATCCCTTGGCTGCCCTAACCGTGGGCACAGACGATAAATCGATTTAACTCTGCGCAGAGGTGTACCCTTTACCTGTGAGTCATGATTCCCATTTGCTCAGGTTAATTACTCCCATAACACTTCCAACGTGAATGAGCAGGGTCTTACTATAAAGCCACCCAAAAGTTCGTCTAACAAGCAAGGGTTGCTTAGTCATCGGATATAGAACCCCTCTTCCATATGGCACATTCTTTCCCAACTATACACATAGGACAGAGAAAGCCCTATATCCAATTTGGCCCTCTCTCTCACAAGCTAGAAAAGGTCTCTTGAATACACTAGAGCCAGAGCTATATAGCCCTCACAGCGGCACGTTAAGTCCCGGATGATCGCTTACAGATAAGTCCTTAGGGAGAGGGAAGTGAATGGAAACAGCCAATCACCTTAACCCTCCTGATTCCAAGTTGCTAAAAAGTCATCTTTTAAGATTGTTGCATAATCCGTTAATCAAGTTACGAGATCATGTTATGAAGCACTAGCATCACTACCCATATGTAATAGCCCAAGCTTGACAAGGTGACAGGTAATCAAAACTAGGTAATCCTACAAAGGGTGACAAAGGACACATGCATATGAAATTTAGTGTGATGGTGAATAGGACATAAGGATGGTCCTACTATACTTGCCTTTAGATTAGATCCTTCTTCAAATCCAAACCTTTGTAGAACTTCTTCTTGATCTCCAACTTCTTCTTGATCAGCAACGCAAAGCTTACCGACTAGACATGATCATAGAGCACCACACAAGCATCTATGCAATCATTACATGAAGCAAGCAATAGGACTAAATGAGAATAGTACACCAATCACAATAAAATAGTTTTGAAAAGCTTTTAAAATCAATCTACGCGTTACTACGATCACACAGACGCAAGAACCACTCTAATCGGAGCTAAAACAGAAAAGTTATAAACTAAACAAGCTTTACTTTAATAAAATAGAAGATTAAATATAAGGTCGAATTTTAAAAGTTGAAAACAGGTTTAACAAAAGCATGAACACGTAGATTACGTAATTACAAATCTAACGCAACTTGAACGGATCAAATCGGAGCTAGAACGAAGATTTTATAAGCAAGTTAAAATAGATGGCACAACCGTAGTTACCTCATCTCTTTCTCTTGATCCATCTACTAAACGTGAATGTGAACTTGGTTGGCATGGAGACAAGATCGATCCATGGAGAGGAAGGGTTCTAGAAAATCATGAACGAATTGATATCAAAAGAATAGAATATATATATGCCTTTTTTTGTAGAGCTAGATGAATGAAGAAATAAGCAAAAGGTAAAGCTTGCTTTGACGATGATGAGTACTGGATGTACGTACTGTATGGCACTTTCTTGCCGACTTTTGTGCACATGAATACATGTACGTGATGGTTAGTTACGATTTGCTAGTTAGCCTAGCGACAGTGTTGGTGTTCGCTCCAACGACCGAACACCAGGAGTAGGAGACCAAAAGCTAGAACGAATGTAAAGACGAAAGTGAACAACGAATGCTTACAGTGGAACGAAACAAACAGCTTTATTCCATTCCAGAGTCAATCCTTTTACATGGTGCCCCTGGGGGTCTATTTATACCAGTCCGTAGACTTTACATGACCAAAATACCCCTGACTCACACCTACTACTCTTGCTCCAATGAAGGGTGTTACCGTCTTCTGTCCCTCAAGTTGGCTTGTACGTCCGTCCCTTACGGCCCGGATCGGCCCAAGACGGCCCAAGACGGCCCACGAAGTTCGGCCCATCAATCGTCCGCCGCGCTCGGGAGCCCACCTGTCTCAAGTGAACACTATAGTCGAGACCAAACAGCAGTGAAATCAGCCAAGAAAAACCTGCGGGCAAAAGTGAAAGCGAAAGCCGCGACCCACTTTCGCTTATACTTTCGTCTTGACCCATGCAACGCAATTGTCGGAAGAGACAAAAAGCGGCCTTTGCTCTTTCGCCTTCACTTGACTTTGGTGTCGAAGCGGCGAAAGTGGCTTGGCACTTTCGCTGTCGTCCGCTTGCAACAGAGACGATAATAAAGGCGAAAGCTACGATTCACTTTCGCCTTCGGTTTCGATCTGGTGCGAGGCCAATCAATCGGAAGAGATGGCAAAAGTGGCGATCCACTTTCGCCCAGTCTTTCGACCGAATCGTCTGAACACTCTGGTCGGAAGTGAAGGCGAAAGTGACAACTCACTTTCGCTTCCACTTCCGACTTCTGTGCAGTTTATAACCAAAACAGCTCAAGATGAAAACAACTGCGAAAGTTGAAACAGTCTTTCGACTTCAGCTTCCGACGGCGTGCAGGCCAGAGGTGGGGGGTGGATCACTTCCGACCTCACCCCAACAGTAGCCCTCGTCTTGTCTCGGCTAATTCCTTTTAGCCCCGACACGCCGATCATCTTTCACCAGCGCCGCCCTCCAAAACTTGTTCATAAATTTTTTTTTTTCGTTTTAAATTTTGATTTTTTGAATTTTAAAATTTTTGAATTTTGAACGAGTTTTGACTTTTTTACTAATTTAATGCCGAACGTCGTATTGGGAGTCGCGCTGGTGAGGATCGTTGCGACGGTTCGCAAATCGAGGCGACCGTTGGCGTCGGGCTTATAAATTGACGAGTACCCTAATGGGAACTCACACATTCTCAAGTCTCTGTGCTGAGCCTTGTTTTCGCTCGCGCTTTCGCTCCTTTCTTTCGCTTGATCTCAAGTTTACTTTCGCCCGAGGAGTGAAGCCTGGTCCAAGCGAATCACTTTCGGTAAGTTTCTGGTTTTATTTTGATGACTTTTTATTTCCTTTTATCTTTTGGGAGAACGAGGCGTATTTTTTATTTTCGCTCTTTCTCGTTTCTAGATGGCGAGTGAATCTACTTCCGCGAATTCTTCTCGCTCTCGCTCTTCGGAGCAACCGTCTTCCTCTGGCGACGAGGGATCTAGTCCACGGACTAGTTCTGATTCTGAAGTCAGCGCGAAAGGTGGGGACAATCATGCTCCTATCGCCGCTATCCCAATGCGCATGAGTATCCCTTCCGATAATATTGCGGAAGAGGACGTCAATATCGACGATTCGCCTGAGATTCCCAACCCGCCACCGGAAGAAGTTGATCTTTCTGGTGATCCAACTAAAGTGGCGGAAGCTGAGCATAAGGATACTCAATCGGATGGATCTGATGCTAAGGATAACGTGAATCGGAAAGCGAAAGCGTGCGGGCTACGATGACCTCTCGCATTTCTCGCAAAGCGACCAAGGAACCGGATTCGTATCTCGACTTTCGAACTCAAGGAGTCTAAAGTTGACGATGATGAGCTGGATCGATATGTGAACGGGGGATACATGAGCCAAGAAGTTCGCGACAGTGCGGGCGGCAGGGGATGAAACCATTCCGCGACCCAAACCTTACGAGGCCATTGTATTTCGGGACTACTTTCGAAATTTGGGTTAACTATCCCCTGCGAACCTTTCGTTGGTGAGGTTTTGGAGAGATTTGGGCTTCAAATCCATCATCTTATGCCGAATGGCATTAGTCGCCTTAGCATCTTTGCTATGGGACCGAAGTTTGTTGGCGCTGCTCTCAACTCGAGTCTTTTATTCGTAACTACGGAGGTTATGGCCGTACGGGACGGTAAAAACCGATACTAAGAAAGGAGTCCGATACACTTCCGAATATGGGGGTTATAACTTTCCGCCCGCCTTCATGGTCGCAACCGTAGTTTGATTCCGATGTACAAAGGCAAGTGGCCTATTTGGAAAGATTATTGGTTCTACATCCGAGTTTGCGGTGATGAGGAGGTTGAAATCGCGATGACCGGGGTTTGGCTAAGGCTCACCCTCTTGTTTCTCGCTTATCGCCTATGAAGTTAAAGGCGAAAGCTCGGTTACCCCAAGCACGCTAGAGGGACGCGGCTAGTCGGTACTACTACTGACCGCTACAAGACAGACAAGCCGTGATTTGGCGGAAGAATGGGAAGTATTGAATCGGAAGCCTCTAGATCCTTCGATTCAATTCACAGATTTTGTGAAGACCAAGTCGGGATGTATGGTTCCCGATGTTAACTTTGATCATATAACGGAAGCTGACAAGGTAGAGTACGCCCAGCAGATTGAAGATTCTGTCGCAGAAGTGTTCGACGCTTATAGTGTCAAGGAACACAAGGCATGTATGGAAGTCGGGCTGGCGTCCGCCCGTCTCAACCGGATGTTTGACTTGATTGGAGTTCCATACTCTAATCGACTCGATCCGAGCCATAGGGCCGATCCCGATGCTGGGAAAGCTAAACGCCAAAAACGCGGCGGAAGGGGACGCTCGCGGTCAACTCACGGACGAGGAGGCCGCGCTCAAAAAACTCAAAATCTCGAGTCAAGAAAGCGAAAGGAACGTACTCAAGAGGTCCGTTGTTCGAACCGCGATGTTACTTTCGGAAGAGAAATTGCGAAAAGTCAGTAAAGCCAAGTTCTCGGGCGTAACTTTTGGAAAAACTCGGTCATGGGGAATGTATCTTTTTGGCATGGTCCGATTTTTATCGCTTTCGCTCATTTTGTGCCCTTATTTACCAAGTTACTTTATTTTAATCGATTATTTCGCCTGTTGTTATTTTTTTGAAAACATCGAAAGCACTATGGCTGTCGCTACTGATATCAAGGATCCTCGTCTGCTGAATGACGATGATGATTCTATTTCGGGCCTGAATCTTGGTCCCAGCCTTGGGATCAACCGATCATCTGCCCCAGTGGACAAGGATCCAAAGAGGTTTAAAACTTCCGACAGCAAGCCTGTTTCGGAAGCAGTGGCGCCTTCCGGCGTTACGAAAAACTTTTCGCGCCGTTCGCCGGGTAATGTCAGTCAGCCCGGTAAGTCTCGCTTTTATAAAGAGTCCTTGGTTGAGAACATCTTTCGGGGTCACCTGTTCGGGCACAGAGAATTGGATCTAGACTCGTGCTCCGATAGCTATGGCGAAATGGTGGTCTATTCTGGATCCAGCTCTTCCGGAGAACGTGACCCCGATAGAGAGAGAGCTTACAAGATCTCAAATTCTCTTGGATTTCCCGCAGACACCCGTCTCATGGCGAAAGTGAGGCATGATCAGATCGGAATCCTTCCGAATGAGGTGGCCTTGCAAGCAACTGACGAGGCAGCGGCCTCTTTCGGAATGCCGGAAGTAGAGAACAGTTTGCTGAAGCTCAACCGAGCTTCTCTTGATGATGCTGCTACTTGTCATCTTATCCGGGTAATTTGCGCTTTTGGCTTTTAACTCGACTACTTTCGCATGAACCTGTCGAGGCAGCGGCCTCTTTCGCATCTTGTCATTTTTTGACTTGTTCTTTCACACAAGCTCGTTTTATTGAATCGGACGCTTTTGAAGAAAGATGAAGCTAAACATGCTTCCCTTGAGAAAGCCGTTTCCGATAGGGATGCCGGGATTAAGGAGTTGGAGAAAGAGTTGAGGAAGATGAAGAAATGCTTTGAAGAGGAAAAGAAAAAGACCGAAAGCTGAAGTTTTGAGAAGATTACACTCTCGGCGAAAGTTAATGAACTTAACGGGGCCGTGTCGAGCCGAAGCAGGAGAAAGAGGGGTATAACGAGTGCTCGAGTGTCGAGGGGAGAAAGTCTTCCGGGCTTATAAAGGCCTTGTTGAAGGTATTGGATCGGAAGTTAAACTTCCGAGAAGATGCCTCTTGAGGAGTACTTGAGCCGGGGCAAAAAGAGCTGTCGAGCTATGAAAATGTGCAAAATGCGGTCGTAGCTACGCGCTGGAGTCTCTTGGAGCTTTTGCTCAATGTCTCCGGGACCATGGCGTAGTCATGCATCGAGATGCCGATCAAGGCCCCCAATGAATATTACCGAAGGACTGCGGAAGCTAAAGCGGATGCTCTCGTTTTTATGACGAGTTCGGATGAAAGGGGCCGCGACATGGCTCTTATCCGCGCGGCTCTTTCGCGTGGAGAGGTACTATTTTTGACTAGCATAATTTTGTAATTTGTTTGCTTTTGTTCTTTTTACGGAAATCTTTTGACTCGCTTAACTTTGCTTTTTACGAGACTTCGAAGCCAAAGACGCCATCCGGGCTAAAGTTCGGAGTACATCAATCGCGCAATGCCGCGAAAGCGGGACTGCGGTGGCTCGGGAGACAATCGGGCGTCTTCTTCCGCTCCTCAAGAACAAGCCCCTTCCATCGATGACAACGCTCCTCCCGTCGAAAGAGATGCTTCGCTCGGGAAAATGCCCCGGTAGTTTGATAGGATCTCGCTAAAAACAATGCTTGAACTTCGTGTGCTTGTGGTCTTGCGCGAATGTTGTAAAACCTGAAGTTGTTAAATTATTTTCATTTGTTTACTTGAATGTTTCGGCGAGTTGACGAGGCTGAACTAGCCGACGCAATTGGAGTTTGTCCACTTGCAATTTCGAAAGATGACTTTCACGTGTACGGCGAATCTTGGCATCGCTATCGCCAACGCCATCCTCATCGACCACTAGGAGTGTTTTTGCGCTCTCGACTACAACGAAGTCTATGAACTACCGAAAAAATCGTAAACTTTTGGAATCAATGTGCCGAAGCGGATGCTGCTTCCGGAGAAGGACCGTCGAGGTCCAAATCCAACGAAACTTTTCCAAAGATTCCGAAGGATGAGCCTGTTGACGACGTTCCATTAGAGCGTCCTCGGTATAGTTTTATTCCTGTGACCCCTAAAACCGAGCGGGGTCACCGAAGGTGCCCAAGGAAGAGCCCCTCTAATGTGATTGTGTAACTTCCGATGCGTTAATAATGCAGTGAAAATTGAGTCTCTGATGCGTTAATAATGCGATTGTGTATCTGAGTGTTGCCCTTTGCGCGAGCCCCCAACTTATACTTTTGAAAGCGCCGCCCCCCCCACTTTTTAAAGTTTGGGGCGAGCAATTTTAATATGTTCTGACGCTTGTCTCGACATCCGCTCAACTCTAAAGATTTCTAAAGCGCCGCCCCCCACTTTTTCTTAGAGCTGAGGGGATCGAATATTGGGCTTACGCTTTCGCTACTGTATGCGTCCTTTTGTGCAAACACTGTTTTCATACAACGTTTAAGCGAAAGTCGAAAGCGAAAGACAAGGAGATGTTCTTTTTATATTTATTTTGTTGATACAGGCGGTCTGAGAGCGTTAGCGCTAACATTGCAACAGTAGACCTATGGTTACTCAAGTGAAGCAAGTCACTTGAAATCAAAAACCTGGACATTCTAAAGCCTAGGCCTAAGATTGCTGCGGAATTCCGTCACTGTAGAAGCTCATGCTCTGAATTAGGCGACAAACGCTCTCTCTAAGCGGTTGTTTCATCCCTTTTGAAGATGACGTCTGCAAAGAGTTCACCTAAACTGTGCGAATGCACAGCTTAGCGAAATCGACAGCATGGCGTACGCATTGCAATAGTGCTGAACTGAAACCTTTTTCCTAAATGCCTTCTATTCTTAAAGATTCGCGAGCTATACTCGCTAATTGTCATAACTATGAGAGTGACTTGCTATGTTACTAATGTGATTAGAATGGACTCCTAGCTTTAGGGTCTTCCCTTTTATAGAGCGTCGAATTTTCCAACTTTGAGATAAGTGACTTGCCTTTAAGGCTAGGATTTTGATCAGAAAGTAATGGCGTACAGTTTTTGCTTTTAATGTTGATACCGTATCTTTTTTCTTTAATTGAAGGAATCATTATATCAGGATGCTTCTAATCTTTTGTCAGGACTGACAAAAGCTGGTTGTCATAAAAACATCAGGATTTGCCCTGAAGTGCGATCGAATCTTCTGCATTGAAGAATACGATTGCTTATATATTAAAGAACAGATGGGTGCCGGCTGACCTGTTGACCGGACTGACCAAAATTAATCATCCTGAATACGTCAGGACCTGTTCTGAAAGACTGCCGTATCTTTTATATTGAAGAGTACGATTTGCTTCTGACATTGACGTATGAATTCCAGCTGTTCTTGGTCACCTACCGAATTTAATGTTCTTGAGGTGATGTGCCTTTATAAATAGCTTGCATGGCATCAACTGTTCTCACATCTTTTCTAGGGTTGTGTTCTTCTGTCTTGTGTTTTCTGGCTATGGTTAGCCTTTCGACTTGTTGCGCATAGTCATCCGTGTTGAAAGCGTTGCTTTCTTGGCAATGTTAGGCACGGGTGATTATGGTCAACAAGTTGAATCGCTATCCAGCTATTGGTTGGTTTATGTGAGGTTAAGAGTGAACCTCTATTTGCTTTCTTGCGCTTATGGTTGGCCTTTTAACTTTTCGTTCATGTTCATCCTTGTCGAAGAGACTGAACTCTTTTGTCTAAGGTCAACAAGGGTGAACTGAACCAAAAGTTAAATTGCCGATCAGTTGTTTGCCTGATCTGGTGAAGTTAGATGCACGATTGTTTTACCAAATAAGGTTTGGCTATAAAGATTCTGTGTATGACTGGTGACTGATTGTGGTTGGTCTTTCGATTTTTGTGCTTCCTGAATCTCCTTTGCTAAGCTTTTGGGTCGAGGAGATTAGTAATCACAAAAATCGAAAGTCTGACCCCAAATTCTCCTTATGATGATCGCTGCTTGTTGACGATTTGTTTTGGGCTGTCTTTGAACTTTAGACTTGCTCAGAATTTTTCAGGAGCCGAGCCCCTGTTAGAGCCATTTTCGGCTTTCGCTCGTTTTTGAGCCTTAGACTTGCTCTGAATTTCTCAGAAGCTAAGCCCCTTTTGAGCCATGTTCGGCTTTCGCTCGTTTTTGAGCTTTAGACTTACTCCGAATTTTTCAGAAGCTAAGCCCCTTTTGAACCATTTTCGGCTTTCGCTCGTTTTTGAGCTTTGGACTTGCTCTGAATTTTTCAGAAGCTAAGCCCCTTTTGAGCCATTTTCGGCTTTCGCTCGTTTTTGAGCTTTAGACTTGCTCGAATTTTTCGGAAGCTAAGCCCCTATTGAGCCATTTTCGGCTTTCGCTCGTTTTTGAGCTTTAGACTTGCTCGAATTTTGAAGCTAAGCCCCTTTTGAGCCATTTTCGGCTTTCGCTCGTTTTGAGCCTTAGACTTGCTCGAATTTTTCGGAAGCTAAGCCCCTTTTGATTAGCGAAGATAGAGCGGGTTGTTTACAACCTTACCTTAAACGACCACGCGTTTTGTCGAATATGCAAGGTGTTTACGCCTTGTTTTCGACCTTTTGAGGAAACCCGTTAAGCACTTTTTTACGGGGAAACATTTAGTAACGAGAAATAAGGGGTACAAAGGACGCCTCATTAAAAAACCTCACACCTTTTGCAAGGCTTCCCCGTGAGGAAAAGGAGTGCAAGTCCCAACATATTGTCTTTCGAAAGTAAAAATGACAAAAGAAAATTACACTTCGATTGTTCTTTCTTCTATGGGTAGAAACGACGGAGGTTATCCGCGTTCCAGGTGTGCGTTGACTCAACACCTTCCTCATTGATTAGCTTGAAAGCCCCTTCTTTGGCCATACTTGACACGATGTAAGGTCCGTATCACTGTGATTGCAACTTCCCCTTCTTGTTTGGCTGCCTGATGAGGACCATGTCTCCTGGATTGATGTCTTTCCGTAGTACTTTCTTGTCCCTCCAGCTTCTGGTTTCTTGATGGTACTTGTCTAGGTTGTCACCGCCTCTAGCTTTTCTCGTTCCGAAGTTTCAATCTCGACAAATCTTTGGATTGGAGTGGTAGCTGCGATTTGTTCGAAATGAACCGAGCTTCATTTCTCCGGCGTGATTGCTTCTTCCCCATATAGCGAGACGAAAAGGAGTGAAATCGTGGTTCTTGTCTTCGAGATGTTGTGGCCCCATACGGAAGTTGTGAGTTCTTGAGCCCATTTGCCCTTCTTGTCTTCATTCAACATTTTGGATAACGACGTGAATATCTCGGCGTTTGCTCTTTTCGCTCCATTTGATGTGGATGATTTACCGAAGCGAAGGAGAGCTTTATGTTTAACTCTTCGCAAAAGCTTCTGTATTCCGCACAGTCGAACTGTTTGCCATTGTCTACTGTAATGTAAGATGGTACCCCAAAGCGACAAATGATTCTCTGCCAGGTGAAACTGATCAGAGTTTTTGATGTAATTTTTGCCAAAGCCTTCGCTTCTATCCACTTTGTGAAATACTCTATAGCGACCGCTGCGAACCTTAGGCTTCCTGGAGCTTGCGGAAGCGGACCCACAATGTCTATTCCCCATCTTTGTAATGGCCAAGTGGGAATAACCGGGCTTGTTAAATTTGCTGGAGCCTTCTGGTTTTTGGCGAATCTTTGACATGCTTCGCATCTTTTGACAATTTTTTTTGCATCTTTTGAGGCTGTTGGCCAATAGAATCCTTGTCTCATTGCTCTATGAGCTATTTCATGTGGGCTTCTGTGTGCTCCACACATGCCTGCGTGCATTTCGGCTAGAAGCCTTTCCCCCTCTTCTCTGCTGATGCACTTTAGGAGTGGAGCAACTACGCCTTCTTTGTACAGTTCCTCTCCGACAATTGTGTATTGCTTTGTTCTTGATCTCATTCGTTGAAGCTCCTTGTTGTCTTCTGGCTCGTAGGTCCCTTTAAGAAAAGCTATGATTGGCGTTCGCCAGTCCTCACTTGTTATCACATGTATTGCTTTCGGATTTTCCTCTTCTTCTGTTACTGCCTTTATAGAGAGTGTCTGATAGAAAATGTCTGCAGGTTAGGGGATTTTCTGTGCTGCGGCTTTGGCCAGTTCGTCTGCTTCCGAATTTTCCGATCTTGGAATGTGTTTGAGAGTGAAACCCGAGAAGTATTTTTCCATTCTTCTCACTGCTGCCAAGTATTTCGCTAGTTCTCTTTCTTTTGCTGTGTAATCTTTCTCAATGTGGCCAACTACTACTTGCGAATCAGATTTTATGATGCATCTGCGTACTCCCAGAGCTCTCAACTTTCGTAACCCCTTGATGCACGCGCTTCATATTCTGCTGTGTTGTTTGTTGTTTGAAATTCTAGTCTCGCTGCGTATCTCAGCCTTGGACCTGCTGGAGGTATTAGTATTGCTGCTATTCCGGCACCTGAATTGCACCACGCCCCGTCATAGAAGATTGTCCATATCGGTTCTTCGAATTTGATTGTTGTGTCGAAAGCTGACGGAGTCCAATCCGTAATGAAGTCGGCAATGACTTGTGACTTGATTGTGGATCTGTGCGTGAAATCTACTATGTACTGATTGAGTTCTGCTGCCCACTTCCCAATTCTTCCGATTGCTTCAGTGTTGCGGAAAAGTGCTTCTAGCGGTTGTGCTGAAGTGACGATTATGCGGTGTTGCTGAAAATAGTGCTTCAGCTTCTGTGAAGCCATTAACACTGTGTAAGCTATCTTCTCGAGTTCTGTGTAATTCGTCTTTGCTCCTGATAAGGCTTCGGAGACGTAGTAGATTGGAAATTGTCGAATCCTTCCTTCACTTTCCCTTTCCTCTACTAGTACTGCGCTTACTGCTGAGTGGGAGGATGCCAGGTATAAGAGCAGATCAGCTTTCGCCGTTGGTCTGTTTAATGTCGGAAGCTTGCTGAGGTAATGCTTCAGGTTATCGAAAGCTTTCTTGTTGTTCCGTCCCCAATCGAAATGATCCGCTTGTTTGAGCGTTCTGAAAAATGGCAATCCTTTCTCTGCCGATCTCGCTATGAATCTGCTAAGTGACGCTATGCGTCCTACAAGCTTTTGTACTTATTTTTTGGTTGTTGGGGGTTTCATGTGCACTATTGCTGCTATCTTCTCCGGGTTGGCTTCTATTCCTTTTGCCGATACCATGTACCCAAGAATTCTGCCTTCTTTGACACCGAAAGCGCACTTTTCAGATTCAAACTTCCAGACCACTCTTCTTCGGGTTTGCGAAAGTTTCCTTTAGATCTTCAATGTGCATTTCCTTCTTGTCGCTTTTGACTACAATGTCGTCCATATAATTAACCAAATTTCGACCTTTCTGATTGTCGAAAACTTTATCTGCCATTCTTGCGAAAGTTGGTCCTGCATTACGCAGGCCTTCTGGCATTCTCTTGAAACAATAAGTTCCGCTAGGTGTGATGAAACTTGTCTTTTCCTCATCATCTTTATTTAGCCATATTTGATGATAGCACGAGAAACAATCTAGTAGACTCATTCTCTCACATCCACTGCAATATCAACTAGCTTGTCTATTCTCGGTAGAGGGTATGGGTCTTTCGGGCATGCTTTGTTGAGGTCCGTGAAGTCGATACACATTCTCCATTTCTTGTTTTTCTTCGAACCATTACAACATTTGCTAGCCATTCGGGATCTTGGACTTTCTCGATGACTTGCGCTTGTAATAGCCTTTGTCTACTTACTGCTTTATTTATCGCTCTTTCGTCAGATATCTTTCTTAACTTCTGTTTTCTTGGTCTTATTGTTTTGGACACATTTAGGTTGTGCTGGGCGAGCTCTCTGTCCACTCCTCGAAGATCGCTAGCCGACCAAGCGAATACTTCTTTGCTTTCGTTTAGGAATTTGATGAGCTCGGCTTTTTCTTCATGTTCGAGATCTTTACCGATGTGCACATCGATCGGTAGTGTATTTTGATAACGGGACCCTCTCGGTTTCTTCTGCAGGTTTTGCTCTTGCTTTCACTCTTTTTTCGGTGTTCTCATCGTCGTCTTCGCTTTCCTCTTTCTTTCCTTTTGTTTCCTTGACTTCATTGATCATCTTTGTAACTCGGTATAGGTTTCCCTTCAATTTTCCTGGCTGCCTCTTGATCGCCGAATATGGTTATTATTCCGAAAGGTGAGGGCATCTTCATGCACAGAAAGCTCTGTTTTATTACTGCATCAAACTTGTTTATGAATCCTCTTCCGAATATCGCAGTGTATGGGTATGGCATATCTACGATGTCGAAAGTGATATTCTCGGCTCTGGCCTTTTGGTCTTGTGCGAAAGCTACCTTTAAATTTATCTTTCCAACTGCATTTATTCTTGATCCCCAAAACCGAACAGCGCGTTGCCTGCGGAGTCTAAGGTTCTTTTGTCAAGGCCCATTTGCTCGAAAGCTTTGGAAAATAGGATATCTGCTGAACTGCCGTTGTCTATCAGGATGTTATGTAAAGTGTAACCATTGACGTTCGCTGTTGCGACGAAAGCATCATGATGTGGATAGTCTCTGACTTTGAAGTCACTTTCCGTGAATGTGATGGGTGCCATAGACCATGATGGTCTACCCAGAGGTGGGCTGGGAGTTACTGTATGTATTCTCCTTTCGTACTCCTTTCTTGCTCTTTTGCTTTCATGCTCTAAAGTAGATCCGCCTGTAATAGCATATATATGTCCTTGCGACGGCAGCACCGCATTCACCATTTGACTTTCTTGCACGTTTTCCTGTTGAGCCTGAGGGTGTTGTATCGGATGTTGATGGTCTTGTACACCGTGGTGATGAAACTACCGCCGAAGAAGCGGCTTGAGTTTGTGGAAGTTGAACTATTGGGTTTTGAGCTGGATAAGGCCAACCTGTACTTATTTGGTTGATGATACATAATTTGTTGAGGGAATGCTGAAGTGGTGCTTGACAAGGCAGTTGATATGGAATTTGGTTATGGTTTGAATTGCAGTTCTGCTCTCGTCCCGAGTTGTGGAACACATGCTTCGGATTCTCCTTAGGAGGAATTGCATCATCCTTCTCCTTCTGCTCTTTCGCCATCTGGGTGTATATGCAATCTCTTGAGAAATGTCCTTTGTCTTCGCCGCAGACAAAACAGTATGGAGTTCTTTGAGCTCCCCCACGTCCTCTTCCTCTTCCACGGGGTGGACGACCGCCTCTGTTGCCTTGGAAATTTCCTCTGTTGTTATACTGATACGGTGGTGCTTCGTGATCTTGAGCTGCTCTTTGTTCTGGTGGCTGTTGTTGAAGGTTGTTTACCTGCCGATAGATCTGGTTGTTTCTTTGGTGGTTTGGTTGGCCCATTGGCTGGTTTTGCCTTGGATTACTTTGCTTTATGTTAGTTCTTGCTGCCTTGCGCTTTCTCAGGTCGTCTTCCGATCTCGCGAATTTTCGCATTTCCTCGAACAATTCTGTTACCTTTTTGGAGTTTCTCTGATTAGATGGAAGGCACATGGGCCGATTTGAAGGCCTTGTATTGCTACGGCTATGACGACATCGTCAGAAGCGTTTGGAACTTGCACTCTTAGTTGAATCAGCTTGTCTAGATATGACGATAGTAGCTCTCCTTCTTCTTGCCTACACGTCATCAGATCTCTTGTCGTTTTCTTCTCTGTCTGGAAACCTTGGAAGGTCGAAAGTAGCTCTTCCTTGAGCTGCGGCCATGTTCGAATCGATAGTGGCCTTAGAGAAGTATACCAGTCATAAGCGACGTCTTCTGCTGCCATGATGAATGACTTAGCTAAAGTAGTGGAGTCCCCTCTAGATGAATGTACCGCTGCTTCATAACTTGCTAAGAACTTTCGCGGATTTGATTTTCCGTTGAAAGCTGGCAGTTTCGGCTTATAATTTGCTGGCCATGGGTGCCGTTGCAGTTCTGGCGAAAGTGGAGAGGTTAGGTCTAATGTGATCTGCTCCAACTGCCTTGGCTGTATATTTTCTGGAAAAAGATGTGGTGGCATTTGCCTGCGAAGTTGATTTGAAGCTGCTCTATCTCTCTTTGCGGTGCTATTCTTCTTGCTTCGCTTCTTGTACATTCTTGAGTGAGGGCTTCTCGATTCTTCGCTGCAAAGACATCTTGTGCTAGTTGATTGCGTTCTTGTTGAAGAGCCACGACTTCGGCTTGACTTTCGTGGAGTTGCCTTAGGAGCTTGGCATGGTCATTTAACTGCGTGTTTTCTTGCATTAGTTCTTCGCCTTCTTGATTTTCTAAGTCTTCTTGGGCCTGATTGGTATGATCCTCAACATCTGCATCTTCTCTTGCGACTTCAAGTGCTAGAGCATCCGCAACTCTTGATCCGTCGGCATCTTCCGCGACCGGCTATCATCTGCGGAAGGCGATAGTGTCGCGGTAGCCTCCACCGGCTTCGCGCTTTGTCTCCTTTCGGTGGCATGGTCGTGTCGAGCAACAACCACGGGTGGGCGCCAATGTTGGTGTTCGCTCCAACGACCGAACACCGGGAGTAGGAGACCAAAAGCTAGAACGAATGTAAAGACGAAAGTGAACAACGAATGCTTACGGTGGAACGAAACAAACAGCTTTATTCCATTCAGTCGATCCTTTTACATGGTGCCCCAGGGGTCTATTTATACCGGTCCAGTAGACTTTACATGACCAAAATACCCCTGACTCACACCTACTACTCTTGCTCCAATGAAGGGTGTTACCGTCTTCTGTCCCTCAAGTTGGCTTGTACGTCCGTCCCTTACGGCCCGGATCGGCCCAAGACGGCCCACGAAGTTCGGCCCATCAATCGTCCGCCGCGCTCGGGAGCCCACCTGTCTCAAGTCAACACTATAGTCGGATGAAACAGCAGCGAAATCAGCCAAGAAAAACCTGCGGGCGAAAGTGAAAGCGAAAGCTGCGACCCACTTTCGCTTATACTTTCGTCTTGACCCATGCAACGCAATTGTCGGAAGAGACGAAAGCGGCCTTTGCTCTTTCGCCTTCACTTGACTTTGGTCTGTCGAAAGCGGCAGCGAAAGTGGCTTGGCACTTTCGCTGTCATCTTGCAACAGACGATAATAAAGGCGAAAGCTACGATTCACTTTCGCCTTCGGTTTCGATGCGGTGCTGGGGCCAATCAATCGGAAGAGATGGCGAAAGTGGCGATCCACTTTCGCCCAGTCTTTCGACCGAATCGTCTCGAACACTGCGGTCGAAGTGAAGGCGAAAGTGACAACTCACTTTCGCTTCCACTTCCGACTTCGTGCGGTTATAACCAAAACAGCTCAAGATGAAAACAACTGCGAAAGTTGAAACAGTCTTCCGACTTCAGCTTCCGGCGGCGTGCAGGCCAGAGGTGGGGGTGGATCACTTCCGACCTCACCCCAACAGACAGCAACATCCGCAGAGTCGACAGGCGGCAACGACATGTATAGTCGATGACCCAACCCGATCGCGCGACAACAAGGGCGGTGGTCAGCACAAGCTAGCATAGGGCAACGAGAGATGATGAAGATTAGCTTCAATGGCAGGGCGGGGTAGCAAATCTATAAATAAATAAGAGATATTATTATTTTCGAAATTAATTAATTCATGGATAAAATAATTCTAGAAAAGTCGAGAATTGATTTTTAAGCCACGAAAAATACTCCGAACGCTCCGAAAATTGAGAGAAAATTCTCAAAGACATTTTGGAACATGAGCAACCCAAGTAAAAATATTTGTACCTCATATGAAGATATTTTGGAGCATCTAAAAATTAGATTATGCTCATAGACAAGTGAGAATAATTTTCGAAAAATTTGGAAAAATCCTAGAGAAGTTTATAGAGATTGATTGATGAAAGAGGAATTGAAAGGAGTGATTTGAATTATTAAGAAATAGATTTGAACAGGTTCCAAAGGAAATTGGAGCTGTGAAACAAGGAATTTGATTGTAGAAAAGATAAAAGCGTCTTGAAGAAGGAAGATGATCGACCTATTAAGCAGATTTTGAAAGCGTTTTCACTTTTGGTTAAAGCCACACATCACAAAAATATAAATGCGCCGACATGTATGCACAACCATGTTGCTAACTCCTAAGATAAATTTTAATTTAGTGAAAATATTATTTTTCCTATATTTCTTGAGCACATAAATTCAAATAAAATCATTTTATTCATATTTTCAAAAATGCAAATTTTGGGGTGTTACAATTCTACCCCCTTGAGATGAATCTCGTCCCGAGATTCGAAAAATGGTGATCGAAGAGATAGGGATACTTTGCCACTGAATCTTCTTTCTTGGCTTGAGTAGTTCCATCTTCTTGACAAATGATATACTTCTCAACCATACTTTAAATAACATGCTCACTTGATTCCAAGACTTGACGAACACTCCAAACAACTTGCAAGTAACTCCAAACCAATTGTCGGTTACCTTCCAATAGTTAGGCCACTCCTCTATTGCTTTTTAACAACCTTGAATGAGCCGTTGCAGCGAGGTACTAGCTTATTCCTCGCACAAAAGCTCTTTACGCTTCTAATAAAGACCATCTTGAGATAATTATATGTGAACTCCAAAACTCTCGTACACACTGATTTCAACTTTCATCATTTTCTCTATATCCCTTTTTAATCCATGCTATCAAATCTCCCACTTCATAGTTTCACCTTCCAACGTAGCATCCTTATTTTCATGGTCCGAATTAGATTTCAATTTTTAGAACATTATCGATTTTATATGCTCTGGTTGAGTTGCACCACTTTTAACCACAATTCCTTAATCCTTTTTGTAGTCACTCCCAATTGTACTTTGTGATTCCTCTTGTTCCAAAACATTAATTTGCAGTGCTAGTGATATCACTCCAGTTGCCCGCACAAGTCGATCTTGGTGTCGTTCGATCTTTTCTAGCATCTTCTAAATAGGCTAAGAGTATCGACAGTGACCGTTTGCTTCTCCCAGGTGATAGCAGGTGTGCTTCCAAGTCACAAACCTTTGATTACTCAAGCCAAATATGGTGTCACAAGTTTCAATTCCGATCCTTAGTGAAAATGTTCATTCTCTTTTGTCCTTCTGAATGATACACTTGTACCTCAAAAGGGTAGTTCCTTCAAATCTCCTAGGCATAAACCTTAATTTATAGTTCGAGAACACAATCATTACCAATCCAACTATAATATCAATAGCTCAACTCAAACTTAATAAAGATCCTTTTAAAAGTTATGATCGGCCTTAGGTCACTCTTTATGTCCAAGTATATAGTACCTTTTTGCTCCATAATGGATAACTCTAGATCGCATATACCCACTTTCCATATGGACTTCATGATTTTGTTAGTCCAAAGTAGGTTCTACCACCAACCTCAAAACATTAACGACCATAAGCTCAACTTAAATCGCTCAACTCTTAAACGCATTTCTTGGTCCATGGTGTCGTCCAAATCTTTTTAGCATAACTCTCTTTTACTAAGTCCTCGGTGACGACTTTTGTCTCTCTAGGCAACAACACATTTCCAATGATGGTTCTTGATCACTCATCCCATCTACAATGACCCAAGTCTCGATATGATAATTACTCCATACTCCCGTGTCATCAATTTGTCCAAACAAACTTGATATCTTCTTTAGTATCATTGTCAATACCGTTAGGTAAACCTTGTTTGAACCTATGGCAAAATCTTACAATTCCAAAGAGATTCCAATTCACACTAATATCCTTGGGTGAATTCCTCACCATTAACTTTCTTGAGCTTTGTCTCCATGATTCCACCACTAGAGATAACTTATCCATGTAGAGAAGTTCCTTCAATCAAAACATACTTGACATGCTTAGTATAAGAATGAGGTCATCTACTGAGTTATCTTAGATCTGTAGATAAATCCATCATCACGCTCCTTTGACATCAATGAACTTGTCTTGAGTTGAAAGTTGAATTTTTAAGTGATGATAGCTTGAGGCAAACCCAATCCTAGTAATTACCTGAACTCCTTATAGATGATCCATCAAGTCACTAGTCAAACCATAGGACATTTGCTCATGGGTAGAATCCCACCATACAGATAACCGCTTCTTTCAAGTGAGGCACTAGGGTGTATGTAACTCTTCATCTTGCAACTTCTTTAGCTTGGCTACCCCCCTTAAGAAAAGATTAACTAGGGGCACCAAAGGAAAGCTTGAACCTTCCTCTAATTATCACCATATCCTCATGTCATCCCAAAGATACTCATTGCATTGGCAAGAATTATTAACTTGAAGTCCCTCATGAGCAAAAACCAGAAGAGCAGTAAAATAGTCATAACTCTCATTCTGTTAATCCAATAAAGCTATAGTTTATACCATTGGAAATCTTATAAAGTGCTCTACAACTTCGTTTCAGATCGCATTACCAGATTCTGACATTAAATTGGTCGAAAACTGACAAACATGGAGACTTCAACCTCATGTTGCAACAGACATAATTCCCAGCTCGAGGCAGATATGAAGGTGATTGATATGGCATTGGAAAGGTACATAAGTCTACTTTTTCCCAGAAAAATTTCATAACCATTGCTCGAACAGGTTAAAGGTTATGACCAGAACATCACCGACCGCTCCAGATTTCTGATAGCACGGACACATCACCTTGTGATTTTCATAACTCCCAAACCATGGTAGCTTTGATGATGATTCTTGTACTTAGAGAAAGATATTGAAGTCTACTTTTGTTCAGAATTTTCTCATGATTTTTGATCTTCCAAAAATAGAGATATGAACCGAGGAATATAGATTGCTCGAAGGGACGGGATGGAAAAACAAGAGGGAACAAAAACCCAACTATCTATTCATTAGTCCTTATGCCTTAAGCCTATAATCTAAATGAAATTGCAGACAGAACCACAAGATCATTGCACTCATTATGAAGATGCAAATCACTCAAAAGACCCAAAAAACAACTCAACATTCAAATTCACTTGCACCAAAAAGACTCGACTAGACTTAGCGAAATCTAACGACTATACATAAAAGGGACTCCTAAACCTAAGGGCGAAACTGGTGGGAAAGATTCTCGTAAATCTTGGGCTCTCCAATAGCTGCTTTAAGATCATCTAATTCCTTCTGTAGCCTCTCTAGATCCTTTTCTTGTTGATACACCATGTCTTCCAAATGTTTCTTTGATTGCATAATGGTATGTCCATAATTAAACAAAGCTTGGAGAACTGAGCCTTGACGTTGAGGGTTGTCCATCACCTATCCGCCTTTATAGTTTTGATCCTCATACGGTAGATAACGGTAGTGGTCATGTTGCATTGACTGACGACGATGACCTCAGAGGCATATACATGCCTCAAAAGCTGCATCTTCTAGGCTGCTTTGCAAGGTGTGGCGGTGACCCCGATGGGAGTGGGCCCTATCATGGTCAAAATCTGCGAGGACTTCTCCACGAGAGTAGATACTCACATAAGTATTCCAACGAGTAGGTTCCAGGGGATGAGAATACTCGGTACAGGTGTATTCCACTGAAGGATCCCAATCCCCATAGTCGGTTGTGAGGATCCACTTTAGTTGATGTTGAGAAGTGGTATTGAAATCCTCATACTTGCGTTGTGTTATGGTCCATCCTATTGAAGGGGGTTGCGCATCTCTACCATCAGAGTTTCCACCATCTCGAGCAACGTCTTCATCATTATCACTAATATCAATGACGTCTTGTCCTTCGCCTACGGGTTCTTCTTCAGGAGGAATAACCTCTAGGGGCTCCTCTTCTTCCTCCATAACTGGTTCTGGTGGGGGCAGAACATCTTCGTCATCCTTGCTATTCCAGTCCCTCATCGTGACTTTATTCCTTGGCTCATTCCTTGGCTCCATTGACTCATACAATGCATGGGGTGGAAAGTAGCCTCCAGTGGAAATACGAGCGATCTTGTAAGCATGAGTCATCTAAAGAAAGAAAACTTATAGGATGAGACAAGGTTTTCATAAAGGAGCAAAGACAAAAGTGAGAATACCTTTTTGAAAATAACAAGTTTGGAGAGATAGCAAGGAATAAATGTTAAGAACAAGCATCAAGGAGGAGATGAATATCAAGGTTGGAGATAGAGAAGAAAATATCAAGGTATATAGAACAAAGTTGTTCTAGCAATTCCAAAACACTAAATCAACCAGTTTCTAACTAGGCTTGCGTCCTACAGTCAGCATTGAGCTGATACCACTTGTAATACCCGATTTTAAGAACAAAACCAGATATACACCATATGTGAGTCCTAGGAGTCAATTCCCACATATAGCTACAAGTAAAGGGTAGTATCAGTAAACAATACTTAATAAATAACATACCTAATACTAGAAAGAGATATACCCTTAGGTAGCAATCAGCGAAAAGACAACTTCGATCTTCAGATATTGACTCCACTCCACTGGATCCAAACTGACTGGTTGACAACAAGCCTAAACTTCTCCTGAGGTGTGGGGGGAATAGCAAGAGTGAGTCCATGTTGAACTTCGTAAGTATAGCAGGGGGTTTATGAGGCTCAAAAGGTTGACACGGTTAAACTGCAAGTAGCTTTTAGTGTATGTCATATTTTAGCACTTAGCATCAAGGTAGTGTTCCCATAACCACATGATCAGGTAAACATGATTAAAGAATAACAATTAACATCAACATTAACATTAAGCAATAACAAACAATGATGATCTATTCCATAAGAATCCTTAGCGCCCTAACAGTGGGCACGGACGATAAATCGATTTACCTCTACGCGAGTTAAATCGATTTTATCCGTAGGGCGGCCAAGGGATTCTTATGGAATAGATGACCACTATTTGTTATTGCTTAATATTAATAATGATGTTAATTGTTATTCTTTAATCATGTTTACTTGATCATGTGGTTATGGGAACACTACCTTGATGCTAAGTGCTAAAATATGACATACACTAAAAGCTACTTGCAGTTTAACCGCGTCATCCTTTTGAGCCTCATAAACCCCCTTCTATACTTGCGAAGTTTGACATGGACTCACTCTTGCTATTCCCCCATACCTCAGGAGAAGTTTTAGGCTTGTGGTCAACCAGTCAGTTTGGATCTAGTGGAGTGGAGTCAATACCCGAAGATCGGAGTTGTCTATCCGTTGTTTGTTTCCTAAGGTTATCTCTTTTTACTAAGTATGTTACTAAGCATTATGAATTGATACTACCCCTTATTTGTAGCTATATGTGAGATTCGACCTCTAATACTCACATATGCTGCATATCTGGTTTTGTCCTTAAAATCGGATATTACAATTTGGTCGGAAATGGCTCAGGCCTCCGCGCTCCGGCATAGAGCGCCATGGCTGGGCTTAGCAAGGTCAGAGATTGAGGAATGCGGCAGCGATGGTTTAGCTCACCGACGTGGTCGAGGATGGAGGGGCGGTACAACGTCGATGTGGTGAGGTGGCGTGTGCAGACGTACGGCTCACGGTTCGCTTGCGACTCCTCGATCCAATTCTTCTCCGGATGGCTCCTCTTCTTCGGCGAGGTCCTTTCTCCTTCCGGTGACAGCTCTAGTGTCTTTCCTTCGCCTCCACTCTTCTCCTTCCTCCTTCTTCTTCTTCCTATTCTCTCCTCCTATTTCTCTCGCTCGGTGTGGCGCGTTTGGTGCCGCAAGGTGGCGGCGGGGTCTGGGAAAACCTAAGGCTTTCGGGGGCCAGTATTTATAGGTGGTGGCGAAGCAAGGAGCATGGTGGATGGTGATGGTGCGATCGGGCATGATCAGGTGGCTCCCGGTGCTGCCAGGGTCGCTGTCGTCTGCTGTGCGGGCTCCAGGGGTCAGTGGCAAGGGTGAATTTGGCCTCGCGGGGTAGAGAGCGGAGGCAGATGGGAAACAGGCACGCAGCAAAAGCATGGTCATGGCGTGCGCGGGCAGGGCGTCACGCAATGGGCGTGACCCTATCGGTCCTTGGTCGGCCCAGTGGCGTCCATCCAGCGCACAGTCAAGGATCAAGCGGCAGGGAAACGCGCGTAGCGCCCATGCAAATCGCCTGTGTTCCTGACAGAAAAGCAGAGGAGGGGATCGGGGTAGGTAAGAGATGATAGGTGGGGCCCTCTCGCCAGTGGCTGCGGCTTGGTGCTGTTGCCCACTTTGTCGCAAGGTGATGTGGGCCGCTATGTTGGGCCGGCTGCGTCATCATTCGTCCGTGGTTGTGGAAGAAAAGGCGAAGGGGGAAGCAGGCCGGCGAAATGGCTCGACTGGGCTGGTTGGGTGGAAAAGAAGAGAAGGTGTTAGTGGGCCGGCAGACCGAGCTAGGCCGGATTGGATCGGCTGAAAAGAAGAGAGAGAGGAGAGGATTGTAGGCTGGGCTAAGCCTTCGGGCCAGATTGGCTTTTCCCATTTGCTGACATTTGTTGTTGGCTTTTCTATTTACATTTCGATTTGTTGACCACCTATTAAGCCATGGTTAGCTAAGTAGTTAGGGTTTGGCTAATTAGACTAAGTGTCAAGATAGACATAGATTATAGTTTGGGGTCCACTCCCTAGTAATATGTCAATTGTTTATCAAGTATTAATTTAAATATATGTAGGTCTTGTAATTACCATTAGTGACTTATTAGGGTAAATATTTATTAATGACTATAATAAATATTTAAGGGTTCAATTTAGCATCACAAAAATCCAAAGAAGATCCAACTCATGACCAATGACACAATACATGTGTGAAAGTATACTTTCAGCTAAATCACATGAGATAATAATAATGCATGTGTGATTCATGTCCACAAATTATCACATGAGATCAATATATATAGGAGTAATGCTTAGTTAAGATTGTGACCTAGCATGGGTCTCACTAATCATGATCTACGGCGGTTTACTATATGTCTCTCATCCTTGCTTAGGGTATTGGGAGTTTGAGTCGCATAGAAGGTTCATGTCCTATGCTTATGTACTAATTATGTGGATCAAAGGAATGGGTGTTGATTACCCCGTCTAGGGCTTTGGGGTCCAAGTGAACTTGGTAGCTTAGGTTTTATATTTCATATAAGCCATTTGTTGGAGATGTTAAACATATTGTGATACCCAGGGTTAGAGTTAGGCGCACTAATTAGGTAAGTTAGGTTTTCTGGTCGTAGGTTGATAACTAGGTTGTTTACCTTAACTTAGTTGCTATTTATATTAAGTACAACATTAAAGCTACATGATGGTCCACTAGGTTAAAGGTTAGGGCACATTTCCATAACTTGGCCTAATAGGTATGCTGTCACTATGGTGGACTAGTGAGGGTCTATCTGCTAGGATTGTCAGGTAGCTCATTAATCAAGTGTATGTAATCCCTATTATATTGGTATGTGGTTAAGAAACTACATTCTTATGGGAAGAGGTGTCACCTTGGGTTGGCATGGTGTTACTAGTCTCTAGCCGACTATGGTCAAGTAGTTAGTTACTTAGGTGTGGATAGGCTCTCCTTTCATGGCTTAGGGTTAAGGATCGATACTCTCCTATGTGGGGTCATGATTACAGGTTTATGTTATTGTTGACGGTAGATTTGTTATGATTTTCTACCACTAAAACTGTCAACAAAGGTCATGATTTGGGGATAACACCAGGCCAATGAATAGTGATATAGGTACAATTGACTTGGTTCCAGATGTACATGTCATTATTTGGGTGCAGGTGCGAACAGGCACTTGTCAGTATCCGGGAGCTCCAAATGAAGGTAGAACAACCAATCAAGATGGCCAATGGACAAACCAACTTCACATTCATCAATGCCATGGCCTCTGAAGACAGTGTGCAAAAGTTGAGCTCAATGGTCAGGTCGGCCGACCTGATATTTGTGGGCCCAGTACCACCATTGTGCTTAGAATTGCATACTGAAGCTACCAGCAAAAGATGGCCCTTTGGTTCCACCAAGGGCAGGTGGACCGACCTGGCTTCTGGACCATCTCAGACACTCCCAGAACACCAGAGTCACCCCAACACAGTCCCAAGGAAGTGCCACCTTTGGATCACAAGTGTGCTACCTCTCAACGATGCAAGATGAAGCCACACGGACCCATGGACCCACATGTCAAGCATCCAAGGTGATCAGGGGGTCCCACCACTTCATACCCACACTAAAGATGGTGGAGAGGACCCACAAGAAAGGGGGATGGCCCCACCTAACAAGTGCAGGTCGACCGACCAGTGTTTGGTGGGATTCCAGGCCCACCTTTCTCCCACTGACATTGCAATCCTTCTAGAAGTCAAGGGTGGTCCCACCTGTCAGATTGATGGGTCGGCCGACCCATGAATTGTGGCCCCACAACACCAGCTCAGCTCCACCAACCTCCTACTCCTTCTAGAAGCCTTGGGTGGGACCCACTTGTCAATGTGTGGGTCGGCCGACCAAGGGGTGAAGCTCCCCTAAGTCGGTTGGCACTCCACCGACTCCCTGCACACTTCCCATGTGGTGGTTAATCCCAGGTGTCTATCCAAAGGCGGTTCTAAGGCGGTTTGATCCAAGGGATGAGGTGGAGAGGCACACGGATCGCTGAGGTGGCATTGGAGTAGCCCCTACTCCACCTTCCACCTATAAATACCCCCTCTCCCTCACTTGTAACACACACCTACATACATTACACTCTCTATATTTTCAGTAGTAGTGTCCCTCTGGCGGATTCTCTCCTCCAGTTGTAGAGAGGCAAGTTCGGGAGAAGATCCGGGCCTGTCGGAGTCTCTCCTGCCTTCTTCCTCTCTGGGTCTTGTAAGTTCGGCTAAGGTGCGAATACTTATTTAAGCATTCAGTTATTATTAAAGTATTTACTGGTTCCTTGCTTACTACTTAGTATTTACTATTCAGTATTTATTTACTGCGTAGTATATATTGTGTGAGTGCCTTGCTTATCTATAGTAAGCAAGGTAGTAATTATTAGTGTAGACGTGGGGTCTAGGCTAGTAATTAACCTGGTCTGCATTCAGTTCAACGGATCATAGTGGTAGCCGGCAGGTGGTGACAGCCCTGTCCAGCCTACGTATTCCACCACGTTAGTTATGCTCTGTAGGACCTAGGAGTGGGCTGGCCTGCTCTTTTGAGTGGGGTGGTCCCAGGCGCTCGAGGTAGAGACTTTAGTGATCGCTCTTTGTTCAGTTATCTATAGTACCTTAGCTCCACTATCCAAGAACCTATCTACCTTTCCATCACAACTCTTAGACTACCTGGCCTTAGATTAGAACACTTCGCATTCCCTGTGGATTAAATACGATACCTTGGAATACTCCCGGGTGAAAGCTACATCGACAATCCGTGCGCTTGCGGATTATATCTGTTAGGCATAGGATTTGCCAACAAGCTTTCTGGCACCGTTGCCAGGGATCGGTAGCTGTTCTTGATCGAGAACCTAGTGGTTGAATAGTCCATCAATCCATCAATTCATACACATCATGGACCAAAAACCCCTCTTTGAATATGGTGCTCCAAAGGGCGATAGTTTGGAGCCACCTAAATCATCCAAAGCCATTTTGGCTGATCGCTATGAGCTTCGCCCAGCTTTGATAGTGATGGTTCGGGAAAACCCTTTTCTGGGGGCGAAGATGAGAGTCCATATTCTCATTTACGTGAATTTGAGCACTTGTGCTCGTGCCTTCGAATTCAAGGCATGACACAAGATACCTTGAAATGGAAGCTATTCCCATTCTCTTTGATGGGGGTAGCTAGACATTGGTATGATCGTCACGTAAAGAGTGTACATGGAGAGTGGGAAACCCTTTAAACCAAATTCTGCCTAGCTTTCTTTCCTATCTCTCGAGTTGTCCGCCTTCGATTGGAGGTTCTAGCCTTTAAGCAAAAGGAGAAGGAGTCTCTTGGTGCATCATGGGCCCGATTTAGAGACCTCGTATCTTCTGGCCCTGACCTTGCTATCCCAGACCCAATCCTTTTACAGCATTTTTACATGGGTCTTAGCGAGGATTCTGCCCAATTCCTTGACACATCACCTAGAGGAGCTTTCCTTTGTCTATCTGAGGGTGAAGGGAGGACCATTCTTGATAAGATCCTAGAGAACACCCCTTACATCGGGATTCATGATGAGTTTCTAGATGAAGTACCCGAAGAGCCAATAAAGGAAGAGCCACAGCCTGTAGAGGCTAAATCCATAGACCCTCCTTCTGAGCCCGCCTTCGAATCATTGCCCGAACCTATTCTTCAACCCAACCTAGACCTTGATGATCACCCTAGTGACTTCTCCTATGAGTGTTATGACGAGTTATTTGAAGACTATGGAAATGCGTCAAAACACCCATTGGAGGAGAAACACACAAGGCAGGGGTGTGAAGAGGTCTATGGACCCGACCGAGAAGAACGACAACAGCAGAAGCACTCTCTTGAGAGTCTATCAGCTATCATGAGTCGAGAATGGATAGATGAGGCCGAAGCCTCAAGAGAAGTCATCAAATTGCCCATACAAGTACGACAGATATTTTGTCAAGTTATGGGCATAGATGACGGGTTTGGTTATGATCCTAGCCTTGGGATCAATATCGTCTCTCATGTCCTTAGCCTTTGCCCAACGTCTAGCCGATCTAGGTCAGAGAAACGTCTCAAACTCCCATCTGGTCAAATCCTTGATTGCACAGGAGTTCTTCACTCTGTGCCAGTTAGGATAGACGACCACAAAATTCTCCTAGACTTTCATGTCTTTGACCTTCCAGTAGATTCTTCCCATCTTGTCATCATCGAAAGGCCGGTTATGAAAATCCTGGAGACAATGTTAGGAAAGGAGACTTTGAAGCTTAAGGATGGCAAGAAATATCTACCTGTGTCGTTCTCACGATCACTCAATACGTGGGTAGAACCTGAGCCTGTCCCAGACACAATAGAGGAAGTGATGTCGGCCACCTTAGCGGACATGGCCCAACCAGATCTTGAGGAGGACTCTAAGTACTTTAGTAAGGAAGAAAGCAATGAGCCTCCCATTAAGCTCAACACCTCCGAAATTCCTAAACCATCTCCTATTGAGCTTAAGCCACTTCCTCCTGGTCTTAAGTACGCCTTTCTACACGGTAATCGGGAGACTCCAGTTATCATAAGTGACAAGCTTTCGATGTAGAAACCCAACTTGGCTTTCTCACCTGTCTTGGAGTCACATCGATCGGTCTCGGGGTATTCGCTCCAAGATTTAAAAGGGATTAGTCCTACTCTCTGCACTCATCGAATCCTGATCGATCCCGAAGCCACACCATCAAGGGAACCGCAAAGACGGTTAAACAATGCCATGAGAGAGGTAGTGAAGAAGGAAGTTCTCAAACTTCTTCATGCTGGGATCATCTACCCAGTACCTCATAGTGATTGGGTTAGTCCAGTTCATGTTGTCCCAAAGAAAGAAGGAATGACGGTAGTTCGCAATGAGAGGAATGAACTCATCCCTCAGCGTACCATCATTGGGTGGCGTATGTGCATGACTATCTTAAGCTCAACAAAGCCACCAAAAAGGATCATTTCCCTCTTCCTTTCATCGATGAGATGCTGGAACGACTAGCAAAACAATCCTTCAGTTTCCTCGACGGTTACTCTGGTTACCACCAAATCCCAATCCATCCCGACGACCAGAGTAAGACAACTTTTACATGCCCCTATGGGACATACGCTTATCGACGAATGTCTTTTGGGTTATGCAATGCCCCCGCATCCTTCCAACGCTGCATGGTGTCCATATTTACGGACATGATAGAAAACATCATGGAAGTGTTCCTCCGTTTATGGAAAGACCTTTGCTGAGTGCCTAAGGAATCTGGATAAGGTTCTTCAAAGGTGCGAGGAGAAGCATCTAATCCTGAATTAGGAAAAATGCCACTTCATGGTGAGAGAAGGGATAGTTCTCGGACATAAAATATCCGAGCGCGGGATAGAGGTGGATAAAGCAAAAACTGAAGTGATCGAACAACTTCCACCTCCTACAAATGTCAAGGGGATTCGGAGTTTCCTAGGCCATGCCGAATTCTATCGGCGTTTCATCAAAAACTTTTCTCAGATAGCCCGGCCTCTCACTAACCTTCTTGCCAAGGAAGCCCCCTTCATTTTTGATGAAGAGTGATATGCTGCTTTCTACAACCTCAAGCAAGCACTCATTTCTGCGCCCATCATACAACCACCAGACTGGGGGTCTCCCTTTTGAGATCATGTGTGATGCGAGCGACTTTGCCATAGGAGCTGTTTTGGGTCAATCTAAGGATCGTAGGCATCATGCTATAGCCTACGCAAGCAAAACTCTGTCTGGCCCTCAGCTAAACTACGCGACCACCGAGAAGGAACTTTTGGCAGTGGTTTTTGCCATTGACAAGTTCCGATCCTATCTGGTGGGGGCAAAGGTGATTATATACACAGACCATGCCGCTCTCAAGTACCTCCTCACCAAGAAAGATGCAAAGCCTAGACTCATTCGGTGGATTCTTCTACTCCAAGAGTTTGACATAGAGATTCGAGATAAGAAAGGAGTATAAAATTGTGTGGCCGATCACTTGTCACGACTGCAACCACAAGTAGATTCCTCTCTTCCCATCAATGATTATCTTAGAGACGATACTCTCCTTAAGGTCACAGCATCAGACCTTGGTATGCCAACATCGTCAACTTCATGGTTTCTGGGTATGTCCCACCTGGAGTAGACAAAAAGAAACTCATACAGGAAAGTCGGGTTCACATGTGGGATGACCCGTACCTGTATCGAGTTTGTGCCGATGATTTGGTAAGGCGATGTGTGCCTGTCTATGAAGCAACTAAGATTCTTGAGAGATGTCATGCATCACCATATGGTGGACACTATGGTGCATTTTGGACTCATGCCAAAGTATGGCAAAGCGAATTCTTTTGGCCCACCATGTATAAGGATGCCATGGAATTTGTCCGAAGATGCCCAAGATGTCAAAAGCATGGAAACATCAACTCAAGAGACGCCATGCCCCTCCACTATAATCTTCAGGTTGAACTCTTTGACGTTTAGGGAATAGACTACATGGGTCTGTTCCCTAAGTCAGGAGATTCTGAATATATACTAGTGGTGGTAGATTATGTCTCTAAGTGGGTAGAAGCTATGCCTTGCCGAGCAGCCGATTCGAGGAATGCCAAGCGACTGTTCCATGAAGTCATCTTCCCTCGCTTTGGCACTCCAAGGGTAGTCATTAGTGATGGAGGAACTCATTTCATTGACCATACCTTTCGGAAGTATCTCTCTGATCAAGGGATAGACCATAGAGTTGCCACTCCTTATCATCCACAAACGAGTGGGCAAGCAGAAACTTCCAACAAGCAAATCAAGAATATCCTTCAAAAGACGGTCAATGAAATGGGAAAAGGATGGAAGGACAAATTACCTGATGCACTATGGGCCTACCGAACAGCGTACAAAACTCCAATAGACATGACACCATATCAACTGGTCTATGGAAAGACATGTCATTTGCCTGTGGAGTTAGAATTCAAGGCCTACTGGGCAATCAGGAAATGGAACATGGACCTTCCAGCCACCGGAATTAAACGACAAATGCAACTTGCTGAGCTAGACGAATGGAGAGAAAACGCTTATCACAACTCCAAGCTCTACAAGGAGCGAACCAAGCGGTGGCATGACAAACAAATCAAAATCAAAGAATTTAATCCAGGGGATAAGGTACTTCTCTTTAACTCTCGCGTAAAGCTATTCGGTAGAGGTAAGCATAGGAGTAAGTGGGATGGGCCATATAGCGTTCTTGCCTCATCCCCTCATGGTGCCGTCACCCTTCAAGACGAGGCAGGTAATGTATTTAAGGCTAATGGGCAATGTTTGTTGAACCTGAGATGCCTTAACTTGAGGAAGTAGATGTCTTCGAGCTCATAGAAGTAACATAGTCATCTTCCTTTTCCTGCTTTGATTTTGTGTGTGCCATGCTTCTTTAATTTTTGTTCCTTCCTCAATATGCTCTGATTAATAAAAAAAATGTTTGTTTTCAATAATCTAAGTTCACAAATTGTTGTTAGTTTGCTTTGAATAAATTACTCGGGTGGTGCTTTGAGCCGGTCGAGCATGCTCAATTAACAAAACTTGCAAGAATATACATGAGAACAGGAGAAGGTCAAATGATGCAAAGATCCTAGTGTGGGGAAAGTGTGCCACTTCCCCAATTGAGGCTTCGTCACGTCAAGTGCCGGGTGCATTCTTCCCAAAACCCACTTGACCCTTGTTCTTTTCAAAGTTTGAGTGAATTGAAATCATGATCACATAAATCAAACTTAAAATTTACCTTGAGAAAGTTAAGTTTAATCATGATGTGTGATTTTCTCAAAGTTGGCTGGTATAAACTTTGTTCCATGATCGTAAACTTGATGCTAGTGGGAAATAACTTTATAGGACCACATGTCAACTAAGTTGTTGTGAAATGTGATATGGTAAAGCTAGAAGTATTACATTCTTTCTGTACTTGAACTTGGAGAAATTTTGTTTTGAAAAAACTTTAAAAAACTCATGGCTTAGTGACTCCTCAATGGTAAAGAAATTCCTACCATGGCCATATACATTGCATGATAAAAAAAAACCTTCTACATAAGCTACTTACTTGTGTTGAGTCTCATTAAGTCTTGTAGAACTGTGTTAGAGGTTTGTCATACTCCTAAGATCAAATTCACACCACCACATATATGCTGCTCCTACCCTGGGAGTACGCATCCATATGCTACTTCTACCCTGGAAGTACGCATTTCCATCCATACCATAATTTGGTGCTGCTTTTACACTGGAAGTACGCACCTCCATATCCACCATCTCCACCAATAGGTTGCTCCATGTTCTAAGTGTTAGCAATTCTCTCTAAGTTATTATTTGATAGATGAGACACAAAATCAAAAGGCTAGGCAAAATAAAAATCTGTTCTTAATAGATCCATTATAGTTCCAAAAGAAAGAAAAAAAGAAGAGCTAGACCTGTCTCAATAGAAATTAGAAGAGAGAGAATCTAAGGAAGGAGCAACCTAGTCCATCATACATCCAAAATCCATTCCATCCATTACACCATTCATTCCTTACATCTTGATCTGGGGGTATGACACTTCTCTTCTTAGGTCCAAGTTTCTTGACTTGACAACATACACATTGTAAGTACGCTATTCCTTGCCATACCTATTTGAGCTCCACATAAAGCCTAATTAAGAGTAGGATGATTTGACAAAGACAAATATTCTATGTGCCTTGGTAAGGAATCATACACCTTTTTGAGTGATTTGAGTGTACCACTTGAGGAGTTTACCAAAACCATGCTGTCTTAATTTTGTGCATAAAAGAAAAATCTCCAAGTTGCTTGTTATAGAACTTTGTGATGTCTGCATGTCTGCACCATTCCATTTCTCAACTTCCTAAGGTAACATGTTAGACACTTCAACAAACCCACTAGTACATGTAAATGACTTGGAATAATTTTTATGCTAGTATCATACTTAGAGAAGTTATACTTCTTGATTGATCTAAGCTTTGCTCGGGACGAGCAAAGGTTTAGTGTGGGGGAGTTTTGTTGACGGTAGATTTGTTATGATTTTCTACCACTAAAACCGTCAACAAAGGTCATGATTTGGGGATAACACCATGCCAATGAATAGTGATATAGGTACAATTGACTTGGTTCCAGATGTACATGTCATTATTTGGATGCAGGTGCAAACAGGCACTTGTCAGTATCCGGGAGCTCCAAATGAAGGTAGAACAACCAATCAAGATGGCCAATGGACAAACCAACTTCACATTCATCAATGCCACGGCCTCTGAAGACAGTGTGCAAAAGTTGAGCTCAATGGTCATGTCGGCTGACCTGATATTTGTGGGCCCAGTACCACCATTATGCTTAGAATTGCATACTGAAGCTACCAGCAAAAGATGGCCCTTTGGTTCCACCAAGGGCAGGTCGACCGACCTGGCTTCTGGACCATCTCAGACACTCCCAGAACACCAGAGTCACCCCAACACAGTCCCAAGGAAGTGCCACCTTTGGATCACAAGTGTGCTACCTCTCAACGATGCAAGATGAAGCCACACGGACCCATGGACCCACATGTCAAGCATCCAAGGAGATCAGGGGGTCCCACCACTTCATACCCACACTAAAGATGGTGGAGAGGACCCACAAGCAAGGGGGATGGCCCCACCTAACAAGTGCAGGTCGACCGACCAGTGTTTGGTGGGATTCCAGGCCCACCTTTCTCCCACCGACATTGCAATCCTTCTAGAAGTCAAGGGTGGTCCCACCTGTCAAATTGATGGGTCGGTCGACCCATGAATTGTGGCCCCACAACACTAGCTCAGCTCCACCGACCTCCTACTCCTTCTAGAAGCCTTGGGTGGGACCCACTTGTCAATGTGTGGGTCGGCCGACCAAGGGGTGAAGCTCCCCTAAGTCGGTTGGCACTCCACCGACTCCCTGCACACTTCCCATGTGGTGGTTAATCCCAGGTGTCCATCCAAAGGCGGTTCTAAGGCGGTTTGATTCAAGGGATGAGGTGGAGAGGCACACGGATCGCTGAGGTGGCATTGGAGTAGCCCCTACTCCACCTCCCACCTATAAATACCCCCTCTCCCTCACTTGTAACACACACCTACATACATTACACTCTCTATATTTTCAGTAGTAGTGTCCCTCTGGCGGATTCTCTCCTCCAGTTGTAGAGAGGCAAGTTCGGGAGAAGATCCGGGCCTGTCGGAGTCTCTCCTGCCTTCTTCCTCTCCGGGTCTTGTAAGTTCGGCTAAGGTGCGAATACTTATTTGAGCATTCAGTTATTATTAAAGTATTTACTGGTTCCTTGCTTACTACTTAGTATTTACTATTTAGTATTTATTTACTGTGTAGTATATATTGTGTGAGTGCCTTGCTTATCTATAGTAAGCAAGGTAGTAATTATTAGTGTAGACGTGGGGTCTAGGCTAGTAATTACCCTGGTCTGCATTCAGTTCGAAGGATCGTAGTGGTAGCCGGTAGGTGGTGACAGCCCTGTCCGGCCTACGTATTCCACCACGTTAGTTCTGCTCTGTAGGACCTAGGAGTGGGCTGGCCTGCTCTTTTGAGTGGGGTGGTCCCAGGCGCCCGAGGTAGAGACTTTAGTGATCGCTCTTTGTTCAGTTATCTATAGTACCTTAGCTCCACTATCCAAGAACCTATCTACCTTTCCATCACAACTCTTAGACTACCTGGCCTTAGATTAGAACACTTCGCGTTCCCTGTGGATTAAATACGATACCTTGGAATACTCCCGGGTGAAAGCTACATCGACAATCCGTGCGCTTGCGGATTATATCTGTTTGGCATAGGATTTGCCAACAGTTATTATGTCAAGGGTTGGTGTGATTCTAGTGGGCTCTAACTATCTATGGTTAATCATTAGTTGGTTGTGTCAATACTGTGGGTAGGTGTACATGTATACATATTATACCTGAGTAACATTGCTACTAATTTTAGCATAGGTTCATTAGAGTTTAAGTCCATGACCTAGAGACTATAGCTATGACATATCATAGTTAATGGTTGGTCATAGACACTCTCATCTGCCAGTATAGTAGGTTTTCCTAAGGTCCTATTCACATGTGGCTTAAGGACTACATTAAGACACATGCAATGTTGTTGCATAGCAATGCTCAACAACTAAACAAAGATGCTTTATATGCAAATTAGTAGGGTTTCTTATATGACAAATCAAGAAACATGGGTTTATTTAGAAAAAAATTTGTAATTGGGATTTTTGGATTGCTACATCCAACACGCCGGTCCTCAAGCATTCCGCCGAGAATAGATCGGTTCTCTCGTGCAGTTGTTCATAGAGGTGCTCCGCAAGATTGGAATGGCGAGAACCAAAGCCATCAGAACCAGACGGTTCCGCTCCAGCCACAGCAGTAACTCCCTGAGGAGCGTCTCTATGGAACATAAAGTAAATCAGAATGCCAGGCTCAGAAGATCAGGAATGATGTGATCGGAATCTCATCATCTTACCCGTTGTCGATCCTTCGGCGACGAGAAGGCTGGTCGACCTCCTCCGAGACGGCCTGCATTAGACGTTTGCCTCGATCGGCCATGGTGGTTGCTCGGATTGGCTGAAGACAAATGGGGTTTTCTGGAGAGAAAAGGAGAAACCGAGAAGGAAGTGCTTATCCCCTCGTCGACCCCGAAGTGTTTATCCCCTCGTTGACCCGGGTCTTGATTTATAATTAGGATGTGACGGTTCTCCTGGGCACTGTTGAAGCGTTTATTTGACTGGGAATCTTTTCCAAGATTCGAGGAGAAGCTGGACGGTTGCCGCAACGGACGCTCAAAGTCTATTAACTACGGTTGTGATTTTTCAACCAAGTCCGAGCAGTTTGGGTCGACTATATTAATGGTACACTGCCGGCAGTAATGGTACACTGCCGGCAGTAGCATGGTGTCTGTAACACCATAGTGAGCAATGTTTTTCAGCTCTGCCACGACGAGGACCTGCTAAAGACGAAACTAGCCACAAGGACATAACCAAATAACAAGGGCTACTGTAACACCATAGTGAGCACCATGGATGGAAACCTCTCTGACACATGATTAATGGAAGGTTATCCTTGGCATCGACGAAGTGTATCAGGGAAACAAAGAGATCTAAGTCAGCTGTAGAGTCTGAATCCAACATGATTACAAGTACTAAAAATGAAGTTCAGAGTTTTGGAAGGAATCGTGAAAGAAGGAACATCAGGTTTGCAAGATAAACAGATTACAAACGACCACCAGAGACAAGGATCTCCTTGTCAGGGTTTTCCTGACTATGATCTACAGCCATAGAGTGATCTTCAATTATATTCTCTATATCAATATCTAGAGATACAGCAAGAGCCTGCTCCTCGAAGACTTTAAGTTCTGCTGGACCTTTCTCAAGAAAGGCTTCAGGAGGAAGAGTGCATACGTCTTGACAAGGGTGATCATGGACACAAGCTAATGCTGCTGCTGCCCCGTAGTGAGCGCCAATATGAATCAGACCCACGACACAGTTCCTGGTATTCTTTAAGCGATCGAGAAGCGTCTTGCCTCGGGAATTGACCGCACTCACAATTCCATAAGCGGAATGGAGGAGTCGATTGTGATCACTCCACAAATCTGAAAGAAAAAAGAGGTTGAGAAAACCAGATCGATTTGGAAGAATGAGATGAAGATTGCTACCTTCATACTTGGCGTTGATCGCCTAGAGTTCACGACGAAGGCCGGCTTCATCGAGATCATCAATCTTGA
Source organism: Themeda triandra (assembly GCA_018135685.1). Taxonomy (NCBI): domain Eukaryota; kingdom Viridiplantae; phylum Streptophyta; class Magnoliopsida; order Poales; family Poaceae; genus Themeda; species Themeda triandra. The sequence goes on from JAENPR010000534.1 coordinate 82,750, forward strand.
GAGGCCTCTCATACTTGCTACTTGGGAAAAGTTCTTTATTCCGAAACCAAACTTTCTGTTCTTGAGTCAGTTTGTATCCGGCGAGTTCCAGATCCTCCATGGGTCTGGGATAGTTTGCGAGATGACCAAGAAGATTCAAAGGGTTGCGGATGCCTGGTGATGCCAATGGTTTGGATTTATAGTAGCACTGAAATATAGAGGGACTTAGGAAAGTTCTAGAAGCGCTCCTGAGGGGTCGTGCCGTCATGGGAATCCAAAAGAAAAGGGGATTTTGGAATAAAAATTCTTGATCCTAAAATCGGGGGCATGTGATGACACTAAAATTTGGTAATGACATTTTGCTTTCGGGACCGAGAGGTCAAAAGGTAGGAGAGCCGATGGTGTCATCGAATCGGCTATTTGAAGGATCGACTAAAAAGATGATGTCATCAAATGAAGGACATTTGGGTGGAAGAATAGCCAAACTCGTCGGATCCTAACAGAATCGAAAGATTAGGGTCCAAGTTATCTTTTGTTTTCCTTATTTTTAATCTAGAATCGTACCCATTTGGGACTCATGTCAGAGCCTCGGGCTATAAATATTAAAGCCCCGGCCACTGTAGAAGGATATCCAATCAATCAATAGAACAACCTTTCCAACCACCAGCCGTCAAACCCTTAGGAGTAGGAGTAGAGTAGATTTCGGCGAGTTCTTCGACGAGCAGGGCTGCATCGGGTTGCCGACCTCCGGCTTGCTGTGAGTACCGTCATGGTTTATATCTTGTTTGTATGGCTGCATCTAATAACCCCACTACAAATATGATATAAGCTAGTTATCGGCTCTATTAGATGTGGTCTAACAGATTCATTAAGTTACCAATGTTGTTTATTTTTAATGATTTATTTATCGTAACAACATCTTTTCCTGTCCAAGATTGGTAGATTTGGCCTTAGATCTTTATGATTTCGATCGTCTTTCTATTTATTCATGCTTATCTTGCTATGACGATCATTCTCCTGCGCTTATCGGCTAAACCCTATCAATCTTGATTGTCACGTGTTGTGGGTTCGAGGCTTATTTAGATGTGAGTAGACTTGAGAGTCAATTTAGAGTCGCTGGCCCGTTAAACCAGCTCTACTTGGTTTGAGGGTTTGCTCGTGTTTGGAGATGCTTGCTTAACTAGAGTAGATCTGGGTTATTTCAAAGCCGCCGGCCCGTTAGACCAGCTTTGTTGTAATTCCAGGTTTGCTTGTGGATAGGTTCGAGGTCAGTTCAAAGCCACCGGCTCGTTAGACTAGCTTTGTTTTGATCGAAGATTTAGCTACAGTTAAGACAAGTAGTCCCTTCCTGCTTCATGGACCATGTATCGGCTAAATAGCCGATGCGGTTACGCTTTCACGAGTAGCATGGGTATATAGATTTGTTTAGATGCCAAACGATCTAGCTTTGTTTCTCAGGTTTGTTGAAGCCCGTTGGCCCATTAGACCAGGTGAATGCAGATTTGATGAACTTAGAAAAAAGGGTTTGCTAAGACCGTTGGCCGTTAGACCAGTCTTGGTAGATCGCTGTTCGTTTAGGGTTTAGGCTAGATTTGTGTACACGATCTACCCCTTTATATCTTATCGACTAAGTTAGATCGACTGAATGAATTTCTCTTTACATGAATATCTTGCATAGCCATTTTATCTTACTCTTTACTGTGTATTCATGACGTGCACATGAGTTGACTTTTTAGTCAATGCCCTCAAAAATCGGCTATATTATAGCCGCTCATTCTCGGAACTATCTAGAAATCAAAGCCGGCACGTTCCACATTGACTTTTTCTTCTCCTTGTCAATTTTAGGGTCAAATTGACTGGCACGCCAAGGATCAACCAAGACCCGACATACCCGGCGTCGTCAAAGGCTCAGGGAATCAACAAGCTACTACTCCTCCACGGTTCCCGCAAGACCTCTACGTGTGCTACGCAAGGATCCATATTTTTGCATCAACACCCGGTGGCCAGCTTGCTCCACTCTGCCGAACCAGACTGCAAAGCCCATGTGGCCTGCCACTCCCGTGGGCTGCTCCCTCCCTCTCTCTTTGTTCAATGCTCTTCTGGGCTGAAAGGCCGAAGCCCGCATCCCCGGCAGCCTGTCCCTCTTGCCGCCACCACCTGGGACCCACAGGTCAACATCACCCCTCTGTCTTGTTGAGGCCGAGCCAGACTCTGCTTGACCGAAGCCGTAGCACCGTCCCAATTCTTCGCGAGTTGGCTTGCAGCATGCGTTCCTGCCACTATATAAACCCCACGCCTGCGTCCTTGTCGCCAGTCTCTACCCTAATCGCTGGCCGCCATCTTGCCTCGATCCAACAGAGCCGCTGCCAAGCCCTAAGCTCGCCACCGCCATCGTTTTGCCATCCGCCGCCTGCTCAGCCTCCGTAAGCCGCGAGGACGAGCTTCACCGTAGTCTAGCGAAGCCGCCGGTTCTTCTTTGCTTTTCAGTGCTCTTTTTCACTCACAGTTCATTGTCGAACTTTGCAGGGAGCTCGTCACCGCCGTTCTGTGCCGCACATCTTCCTCTTCTCATCTCCGCTCCCATCTTCGTGTGTGGTGACACCCCTATCTTCTCCTCTTTCATTCAAGTCTCGTGGAAAATGGTGATCTGTAGCGCCTAACCTACCAATGCCGGTGAGGTGCGCCGCCATCCCTTCCAACTCCGGCCAGCCACGCCGTCGCTATCCCCTAATTTCTAATGCGGGTCGTCCAGATTAGATTCGACGGCTCAGAGAGCCCGATACCCTTTCGCGGGGCCAAATTGTTAAAAAGCCCTTGGATTTCTTTGAAATCATGTCCGCCGTCCATGGCATATTCACAAATTATGCTTTCAACCTTGGAAAGCGTAATTTCATCTTTATCGTTTCAAAATGCGCTTTCAAGTATTTATAGAAATGCCATTGAATTCATATGCCTATAACTTTCTCATTTTAAATCCGTTTTGACCCGTTCAATTTTCGTTGGATTCATAAATTTGTAATCTACGTGTTAGTGCCCTTTGTTAGGGCTATTTGTAGCTTTTAAATTTTGAGCTTATATTTAATGCATTATTAGTCTATAGGAAATTTTTGAAAATTCATATCTTCGTCGTTATAACTCCGTTTTCGGTGATTTTGATGTCTATGTGATCGTAGCAATGAATAAAATAATTTTATGAGATTTTCATTCTATTTTATTGTGATTTATGTACTATTCTAGTTATAGCTCATTAATTGATTTGTGCATGATTGCTCGATTGGATTGAATGGTGTTGCTTGTTAATGTTGATCGAGTTCAGACGGTGAGGGTTTCGCTGAAGATCAAGAATACTTTGAAGATCAGCAGGACCAGCAGGAGTTTGAGAACCAAGGCAAGTATAGCTAGGGACTCTCCTTGATGACCTACTCATGAATCACATCAAATTTCATATGCATGTGTTTCTTGATGTCCTATTAAGGATTCCCTAGCAATTGCATACCAAACACCTTGTCATCTTGGGATATGCATGAGGGCAATATTGCTAGTGCTATATAACCATGATCTTGTAACTTGATTAATGAATATGCAATAAACATAAAAGATGACTTTTTAGTAACATGGAAACAAGGGGTTTAAAGTGTTTGGCTACTATCCATTCACTTGATGTTCCCTCTCCCTATGGACTTATCGTACAACTGTGAGGGCTACATGGCTCTAGCTTTAGTTGTTTAGAAGACCTCCTCTATCTTGTTAGAGGTTAGCATTTGGCGCTCGGGTGTGTTCGGATTGGGTGTAGTTGGGCCCCTGTCTAAATGTGTATAGGTTGTGCGTCATTGTGCCATCTGGAAGGGGAATCCTACATTCGCAGGCATAGAAACCTTAGCGGCCCTAACTTGTTAGATGAACTTGTAAATGACTTTATATGGTTTCTGGTATTTCGAGCCTTGCAAACCTGTGCATTTGGAAATCATGACTCACAATGAAAGTGTACACCTCTGTGCAGAGTTTAAATCGATATATTGTTCCTGCTCACGGTTACGAGCGGCCTTGGAGACATTTATGGAATAGATGATCACTATTGAACTGTGTTAAATGTTAATTATGATGTTTATATGCCATTTATTATTCATGTGTACCTGATCATGTGGTTATGGGATTTTCACTACCTTGATGCTGCTAATTACCAAGCATGTTATACATCTAAAAGCTAAATACAATTAACCAATGTCAGCTACTTGTGCCTCATGAACCCTTAGTTATATTTGTTAAGTACGACAAGTACTTATGCTTTGCTTTATTTCGTTATTTGGAAAATCCTGGATGGGTAACAGATCAGGGCTGGAATGAAGATTACCGCAATGAGTACTAGGCTTGTCGTCAACCAGTTGACGTGTCCCTGAAGAGAAGCTTTCGTTGAGAGTTATCATGTTTATTTATAGGCGTTATCGATTTATGTGTAAGACAATGTGTTGGATATTCATTCGATATGTAATAACATTGTGATGATACTTTAAATGATTTGTCAACTTATATGTGCGACTGATCCTGCGGCGCATATAAGGCTTTTATACATCCTATTTGTTCCTTGAAAATTGGGTGCGACAGATTGGTATCAGCTCCATGTCGACTGTAGGATGCAAGCCTAGTTATAATGGTCGTCTATAGTTTCCTTTGCTTCACTTGATTCATGCTTCCCAATCTTAGCCTTGTTAATTGCTAAATTTTTGTGCTCTTTTACTTACTCTATTGCGAAAACCCAATGATTCTACTCTAATCTATGTCTAAATTTTGTAGATGCCTCCTCATCACCACAAGATCAACCATATGACCGCTACTGAGTACCGAGCTTTGTTCAAGCCCATGGAGCAGCGTGAGGATGAAGACCGGGAGATCTCTGATGCAGAATCTAGGGTGGGGAACCCTCAGGAGGAGGACATGCATGAAGAAGCCTTCCCAGTCGCTCCAGCAGTTAATCCACGTATAGGTTGGACTGAAGAGCTCCACTTCCGAAATCCCAAAGATGATGCCTTCTTCCACGATCTTCTGGTGAGGACGCTGGCACGTTACAACAAGGAATTACAGGCTAAGCTGGAGTACCGTAGCACGAAGCACAGTCATCCACTAATGAAGTCATACTGGGATACCGCGCTACGAATCAAGTCAGTGGATGCCACCACGAAGACTCACAAGGTGGAGACGTATCACTACGTGTTGGTCCAGGCAAAAAACCTAGAACCCCTCAAACCGAACCGGAAACTAGATCTCACAAAAAGTGGAGCGAAATATCAAAACCTGGATAGTATTTCCATGAGTCTTAAAGATCGAGAGTCAATCCCCTTTTACAACCCCTGAGGGGCACTATTTATAGGAGCCCGTAGGCTTTTACATGATGGTTTTGCCCTTATACCTACTAACTATCCTTAAAATATTCTCCACGAGCCCGGCCAAAAGGGTCTTCTGGCTGAAGATGCCTATGATCTCCTCCGCGCCAACCAGCTGGGTCCACTTGTTACCACACTGTCTCCTGCTTATCGTGGCGCCTAAAGGAAACACCCATGTGTACCGAAGTAGTCCTACCAACACCGAAACGTTACGCTTGCCAAACCCTATGATTTGATGTACCTGCCGAAATGGCCCCTCTACGCCGGAAGCACTTTTCGTGACGCCTAAGCGATTCGGCTGCGCACAGCTCGCATGGTCCTGTCAGCACCCTGACCGCATAACCAAAAGCTTTTCAGATTATCAGGGTCCTTTTGGCTGAGACGACAAGCTCAGCAACCGATAGATCACTGACAAACCGAAAGTCTTTCGGCAAGCGGCCATTTTTTTGGTTGCGGTCATTTGACATCCCTTTGGTTTAGGCAATTACAGGAAGGGGGTGCCACAGTTATCGGTGGCCCCCAACAGTAGCCCCTCGGCATCAACCGAAAGCCTTTTACCAATTTTGGCTGACGCCGCAAGCTTGATTCAGCCAAACTGTCATACGCCACCCCAGGCGGATGGGACGAAGCAACGAGGAAGCAACGCGCGGCCGTTGTTGGCTTGGAAATTTGAAAATTTTTGAATTGCACTGGCGGGATCCCTCGGGGTGCGTGTGGAACGACGATTCCCCTGCCCCCGCACGGACCCTATATAAAGGTCTATGCCCTTGCGAGTTGGGTGCACCTCCTTTGATTTCGCTCCTGCCTGAATGCTGCTTTTGCCATCTTGCTTTCGTGATAGCTTTCGTCCCTGCAGCAGTTGCTGATTCGGTGATTTTTTTTTATTTTATATATTTTGTCTTGTAAGCTTTTTATTTAATAGGTCTTGGTCTTTTGAGTTTTTGTGCTAGTTTATTGTCTCCTTATTTTTGTCTTTTCTTGTTATAGTTTCGGCGGTTTTCGCTTATATTTGTATTGCCATTGTTATGTCGGGTTCTAAAAAAACCGAAAGCACTTCGTCGAGTGGCTCTGGTTCTGGTAGCGAATCCAGCTCGGGGACCGACTCGTCTTGCAGTAACTCGAACTTTTGCTTTGGGTCTTGATGACCTTGTATTTGTACTTTATGCTTGTAACTCCCATTTATATAAAATACCAAAAATATAGGTAGGGGCCTTCCCTGCTGATTTTTCAAAAAAAATATGGCAGAGCCATCCCGTGTTCCGCTCATGGATGAAGCTAGCACCTCTAAAACAACTGCCGAAATGGCAGCATCTCAGCATACCAAAACGGAAGATGCTGGGACCGACCATGATATTGATTGTTTCAGCTCGGGTGCGGCCGAAACCAGCTTGGTTGGGGAGACTAGGAAGAGGCTGAGGATGCCAAATCTCGTCCTAAGTTGAAAAAGCCTAAGTATACTGGATGGACTTGCTTGCTCGGCATTTCGGCTATTATAGATGAAGAGTTGGATAAATTTGTTAAGGATGGCATGATATCGGCTGGGGATCGACCGAAGTGTCATCCTCCTGGGGGTGAGAGGTATCCTAAGCCGGAACCTTACGAGGCGCTTGTGTTTCGGGATTTCTTTAAGGCTGGGCATCGGTTTCCTCTGGAGCCATTTTTTAGTGAAGTCCTGGAGAGCTTCAACTTACAGATTTATCATCTGACTCCGAATGCTATCACACGCCTAAGTGTCTATGCTATGGCTTTGAAGATGATGGGCTGTGAACTCAGTCTGTCAACCTTTATTCGGTATTACGAGATGCATTTGCATTCGAATATTGGGACACTTAACTCCACTGGCGAAGACGTTAGGGTTGAAGTCGGATCTTATAACTTTGTGTTGATATTTCTTAACGTCGTTACCAAGTATGGAGGTTTTAAGTCCATCCCCGGCAACGGCGCCAGAAATGCTTGTTGGCATTTCTTAGCGCAATCACTAGAATTGTTACATCCCAGTGGTCACACCAAGAAACGCCAGGTGATAGTCGTGTTCTAAAGATATTATCCGCAAGTGCACGGATCTATCATTGTAGCATTTCACCCGGGGAGTATTCTCAGGGTATCGTTATTTATATTTTCCCAAGGGAAGGCATGGTGTAATATACCTCTAGCACATGGATATGGAACTTCATATCATTGAAATAAGCCTTAGTACTATGCAGGGGTAAGATAAACGGTAATTTGAGGATAGTGGACACACACTTGGACCTCACTCAAGGATAAAGAGAAATAAGGAATAAAAGTAACGGAAAGAATAAAGAATAAATCTACAGGAGCTGGTTGGTCGTATACAGCTAAGCATAGAACAGCTAAGTCATATGTTATACAGGACTAGAGACAAGTCAGAGCCTAGAGTAACAGGGAGACCCCCGCAGCTGGTCTGCCAGCCGATAGAGGCATTTACGAACTCCTACACGACATACGGACGTGGGGATTACGAGGGACGGACAGGGCTGTCACCACCTGTCGCCTACCCCTCAACCGTGGCATGCCCTCATATTCGAAGGCTCTCTCGTATCCGGACACCACGTCCGCATACTAGAGAACTACCTATGCTCCCCCAGGACTCCCACCCTACGGATGGACGAGCTAGAACATAGGCAAACCCGAAAGAACATCGAACCGTTACTTCATTCTCATCGTGGACTCTAATTCTATAAAACATATGAACGATGAAGAACAGGGATGAACATGCTATGAACTGATCATATGAACTTTGCTCTAGTTCATATGTATCACCATGAACATGATCAAGACTAAGCTCTAGTTCATACACTAAGCAATATATAAAGTATAAGAACTTGAACAAGGAAGAACACTCCATAGTATTTTACCAAGTTGAATCTCTTCTTCCTAGGAGACAAGCTCTCCTTGGTAGCTTTCCTAGCTCCAACACTACTAACACTAGACTAAGGAACAAGTGGAGGTGAGAGGGAGAGAGGCCAAATGAATGTGTGTGTTGTAAAACCAATTCTTCTCCCCTTTTATATGTGTGAGAAGGTCGGCTTGAGCCTGATTTGGCAGGTACACCAGCGCACCGCCCTCCTCTATCATTAAGGAACCGCCTCCAGCCGGCCGGGCCCACGCGCCAGTCGGGGTGGCGCGCGCGCCCCTGGCGCGGCCAGGCCAGGGTGCCGCTGCCCCCTGACTGCCTTCGCGTGATCGGTTCTCCTCCGGGCCTGGGCCGTGGTGGTTCGGTGTTTTGGCCCATTGTGGTCCCGAGGTGGCCTGGCTTCACTTGAGTTGGTTTGGCGCTTTCCAGAAAGCGCCTTTTCGCTGTATAATCCCTGCACTTTTTATTGATTCCTGCAACAACAGTATATTTCCCAGTGCACGTGGATTTGGGTTAGTTGTAAAAGTATATGCGTATAGCAATATATAATTCACCCTTTTTCATGTCTAATTGGCGGTATAAAATCGTCGATAAGGACCGCCAACAAGATCCCCCAAGCTTACCCTTTGCTCGTCCCGAGCAAAGCTCAGCCTTAGGTTATTGATCAGGAGTTGCTACTATGCCGATCATGAATCAAATGTACCAAACGTATAAGCAAGATTTCTACTAAGATTTGAATAAATCGGCATGACTGCTCACCCTCAGTCTTGCAAAGTCATGGACGTAGTCCACACTGATGCCACATGCTATTGCGAATCCATGTATTCCCCGCTGACGCTGCCGCCAACATTCTCCACCGCTGCTCCCACTGGACTCCGCTGCTCTCTCTTACGCCTCCTCCTTGCTTGCCCGGTACAGATCGACATGATGCAAGGCCTGGTGAAGGTTGGTCAGCAGTTGTGACACTTACTAGTTCGGGCGCATGATCGCAAATCAGCCTTGCCCAGTACAGATCGACATGATGCAAGGCCTGGTGAAGCTTGGTCAGCAGTTGTGACACTTACTAGTTCGGTCGCATAATCGCAAATCAGCAGAGTGCAAGGCCTATGGGCTCCACCAAGAAAGTTGGTGCTAGTGATCAGGGCGACGTCATCGCGAAAACATGGGACTAACATAAAGATGTTATCTTTGTCCATGTGAGTGCATGCGCACTCATCCTTGCTATCATGTTTGGCCCTGTTAAGGATCTGATTGTCATTCTGAGGCTTAGTTTGTGCGACTGAGTTGTATCGTGCAACAAGATGTTGCAGCAGCCACAACAGCTGATGACCGTTTTGACCAACATACTCATTGTAACACACACAATGCTGGCCCAGCAAATTGGGGAAGTTTTTGGGCCAACTGGACGGCCCAGCAAGGGAGCAACGTCAACATCATCGCGGCAACCACATCTCACGGGCCTAGGGCGGCATGCGCGCTGCCGCCGCCGTCTACGGAGGTCACCACGTCATCTAGACAAATTAGAAAAATAGAAATAAATAAAATAGGGAACGGAGGATCCTCATGATCTCCAGTAACTTAGAGGTTAAGCAACCCCGAGCTATATATACAAGGGAAATTGTAACCGATCAAATGAATAATAGATGCGGTCATTCCCATATTCTCTATCGTACTCCAGCTCTCGAGGCCACCGGTCCCCCCCCCACACACACCCCTTGCGCGCACGCCCCGCGGTGCCGCCATTGCCGCCACGGCCATCGCCCAAGGCTGGTATCTGGAGTCACCTACGATCCACGGCTGTAACAACCACCATGAACGTCAACATCGAGGAGATCTGCAAGGACATCCAGGTTGCACTTGTAAGTTTCGAACACCAATTCTAATCTTTATGACAGCAACGAGACAATGATTAGATCGATGCTGGCAATAACATCATCGTCAACATTGACAATGCATTGCTCACATCTTCGTCATCAACGCTGCGAGCACCGAGGAGATCCATCGCCACAACGCCACCATCATCACGACCTAACACATCACCGCACCCGACGAAAGCGGAAGAAGCATGCTGCCACTCGATGTCATCACTAACGCCCTAAAGCCGTTCGGTGAGAAGCCAACCAGCCGACACATCCAAACGCCAACAGCACAAACAACCAGACAGATTCAGATCGGAACATCATCATCAATGATGTTGTTATGGAGAAACAACAGCCATTGTCTGAGCCACCATATTCAATTCAGATCAGTGACTAGTGACTACACCATCCTGCTCTTCGACGTCAACAGCAACAGCAAGGATCCACGCTCCAAGGGAGATCAACTACAACAGGTGTCCTCTACTCATTATAATTAATCTAGCTCATGACAATAGCAACAGTAGCACACTACCACATGACATGCAAGGCAACAACCCGGATAAATATTTCAAGGAATTCACCAGTAGCAATCAGATCAACCAGATAAACCAACCAGGACAAGTGGTACCACAAAAATTTCAAATAATATTTTTGCACTATCATGTGGTACATGGAGATACTGCCTTATAATTTATTGATATAGCGACTCAGTCTCATTTAGTGTCATATGCCAGAGAGACAAATTGGCCCATACCCAATTCAGTGGATGCAAAACTAAAAATACTACAACTGCCTTTCACCATGACCAACAATGCAAAATATTTAACATTACTGGCTAGCTCTGTGTCCTCAACACTCAGGTATGGAACACTTTATTCAAAAATAATTCAGTACATATACTTAGCAGAGAACAAGGAGGTAACAGATCAAGAATACTTCTGCCTATAACATGTCCAACGTATTGTAAACGGGCAGAAACAATCGCAACAAATAGAGGAACTTGCAGATGTTCACCTCACAACTAAGATGAGAGACGCACCTTCGCCAACAAAGTTGTATGACAAGCTTCAATGGGTCATGTTATTTGAGCATCCAGGTGAACCTCGCATCTAGCACACCTCCGGTGAGTTCAATTCAGACAACATTCTCACCTTTACTACAGCAACAACGAACAGCATCATATCATACCACTACAGCAACAACGAACAGCATTATATCATACCACCTCCGGTCGCTTAGAGGTTAAACAACCTTGGGCTATAAATACAAGGGGAATTGTAACTGGTCAAATCAATAATGAAAGGGGTAATTCCTATCTGCTCTATTGCTCTCCAGCTTACGGGCCAACGACCCTTCCCCCACGCGCGCCCCCTAGCGGTGCCGCCACCGCCGCCCGCCATCGCTACTGCCGCCGCCACCAGGCTATCGCCAAAGGGCTGCCACGTGACCCCCCCGCACTAGGCCCGTTATACTCATCAACAACTAGAAGTAACAAAACTTATCTCTCGGTCCTACGACGCCAAAGCCTCGCTCTTAAAGTCTAAGTTATCTGCATTTCTTCCCGAGTGAAAACAGCTCAAACTACTTATATATAGACACATTGAGCGCTGCTCTGAACTTAAATACAGAAATGAGTGGCACCAGTTCCTATATAAACTCGGATTTGCGGTTGCATGTCCATCAAACTGTCCTCCAGCTTGGCCCAGAGTTTTAAGTATTACGTTCGATGAGTATTAAAGTTTGGTAAGTTTGTTTGGTACATACAACTAATCCAAATCAATTATCATTACTCTATAACTTTATTTCTTAAAACAAAACCAGTTACTCTACAATTTCAACTGTTTATAATAAAATATATTTGCCAATTACTCTCTCTCTCTCTCTCTCTCTCTCTCTTATTGCACGGCTGTTGGTTTTTGTTATGTTTTTACTCCCTTCGGGCCCTTTTCTTAGGCGCAGGGGATGAAATTTCAGATACCAAGGAATGGAGGAAGACAATAAATTTGCATTAATTAAAAACATTACGTTTGAGCCTCTATTAGTGCCGTCTCCCTGTTTTCCATCCATGCATGCATTCAGCCTTTAGTTTCAACGAACCAGAGATGAGCTCGCCTTTCCTCGGCAGTTAATTATCGCATTGTTTCTAGGAGGCGTCTAATAATACGACCTTTTTCTAAAACCAGCTAGCGCCTAATAAAGCGGCCTGGAGGGAGTAGTTTACAGTTAAAAACCTTAATGTCTTGTTACATATTTTTGTGACACATCATGATTATATAATTTGGTTTTGACTTTTCATAGAACCGTTCGGTACAGGTCGGTAATCAGACGAAAATTGTAATGAGGCGCGTTTTCTATACTGTAATGAGGTCGGTAAACACACCGTTTTGAGACTCAAACATATGTACGGGGAGAGAAAACAGAGTACAATATTGTGTGGATGAATGAAGTGTTTTATTAAACCGGCCACCAGGAGTAGCCTAGCATCTTTTTGCTGGCCATCAGTAGCATAGGAACCACAAGGCATGTAGTAGTGTTCGAGCACGTCTAACCAGGGTGTAGCAACGCCTAGGCTTTAGGAGGATGGCTTGGGTGTGGATGATTCTTGCACCACCACAAAGAAAACAAGGAGTGACCTAAGATCATCTGCTTTGTCAGTCCGCGTCCATGCGCTGCCATGCTAGCCACCAAATTTGACCTTGTCAAGGATCTGATGCATACCCTGCAGTCAAGCTTTCTCAGTGAGGAAGGTCTGCCGTGGAACCTGCAGTCAACAAATTCCATTATTTTATGTACCTGCAGTACAAATTTGGAGTTGTCGGAGAAATTCTAAGAAACAAAAATAATTAACAAAATATAGCAAAAAATCAAAATTGTCCCAACTTTTGAAGTTGGGATGTATTTGGTGTAGGAAGGCACCAGAAAAAAACTGGGAAGAAAAAAAATTATACTTTGCCGAGTGCTTGTGTTGGCACTCGGCAAAGCGCCTTTGCCGAGTGTCAGCCCTTGTGGCACTCGGCAAAAGTGGTGGCCCTGGCTGGCCCTGAGCCTGCCACGTGGCAGGCCTTTGCCGAGAGCCAGGGCACTCGGCAAAAGTGACTCCTTTGCTGAATGCCTGACGGCGTGACACTCGGCAAAGGGGACGACGTCGGATGCTGTTTGGCCTAGCCCCTCTTTGCCGAGTGCCTGCCTTTGCCGAGAGCCAGGCACTCGGCAAAGAGACCCTTTGCCGAGTGCTTTGTCTTTGCCGAGTGCCCGAGCTTTGCCACTAGGATACACGTTGGATACTTCTTCGGAGATTATGCGTTCAAATAACTTTTTATACAAGTATTCTTGGTTTTTATTTCTTTTACTCTCTAAATCTAATAATGTTGTATAATTTCATCAAAACTTGTAAGTTTTAAATTAAAACTTGCTAGAAAACTGCTTTTAGCTTGTAATTCACATATAATAATTATTAAATTAAAATATATTAGACATATCCCCGTGTTAGTGTTTTCTGATGATTAGATATCCAATACTCATCCGTACCTAGGAAACATTTGTGCTACAATGCTACAACAACCCATATCATTGGGAACAACTACGGTGCTTAGTCACAAAAGTTGTGGCCGTACCTATTGCGGATAAATGACACTCAGGAAGTGGAACATAAACTGTTCTGTCTTGCAGCTCGCGGTGAAAACGGATCGGATACGAACGGATGTTACTCATACCATATTTGTTTTCATATTTTTGTCCGGATTCGGATTCGCGAATGGTGGCAACCACGCCGGATAGGACACGATTAGATATCGACATCACAAATATGCGATTTGAGTATTCGGATACGGATACGGTATCGGATGTTGAATGTCTGGATTGGGATACGGACGGACTAAAACCCCTCTAAATGGATTCGGTCGAATAGACGGACGAATAAATATTCGTACCACTTTCATCGCGACTTGCAGCCCATGGAGCCCTGGCAGCTGTTTTGTGTTCAATCTAAAGACATCTTGGCCCTCTTCTTTTGACTGGTCAGGTCGTGGTTGTTTTTGTATAAATAGAACCTTTCGGTACAGTTCAGTATCACATGATCATTGTAATGAGGCGTGTTTTCTATATTACCGGATTTCTCTACTACTAAATTAAAAACGTGTCCGGGAACCATCCCCAAAAAGAAAGTAAACACTAAATGGTGGAGCTGATAGGGGAAAGATCGAGGCGTCAGGCTCGTTTTTGGGCTCCCCCACCATTGGTCGCAAACTGTTTTAGCTTATCTATGTCAAGTGTGTTTGTAGTAGTGACCCATTTGAAACAATTCTTTTTGTTCACTACGCCAGGCACCCTCTGTAGGGGCGGCTGTGCACCCTCTGTAGGGGCGGTTGGGGCAGCCGCCCTTGTGCCACCTGTAAGGGCGGTTCAACACGAGCCGCCCTTACAGTGTATTTTTAAAAAAAACTGAAATACTCCAAAAATAATAGCAAAATTTTTTTAAACCCGGGAAAGGCCCCCACCAGTCAACCACTATGCCACTTTATACACCCAATAATTTTTCAAGCATTTGTCGGACTTTGCATCACCCAGGATTCGAACCCACGACCTCACCTCGCACGGTTCCGCCTTTGCCACGCACTACACCATCATGCGTGTCTATATTTAGTTTTGGTTCCCCACATATTGTACCCAACCGAAAGTAATTTGCTTATTTAAGGCTCTAAATGATATCAAATCAAAAAGTCATCAACTACAAACTTTCATATCTTTTCGAGATTTACACTTTTTGTTTAGAAAGTTTTTTCATCCGAGGCAATTTATAAAATTTGAATTTTAAATTTGACAAACTAAAACGTAGGTTTCGTATGACAAGATGAAGTCAAATAAAAAAGTTTTTAACTACAAAGTTTCATAACTTTTTGAGATGTTCAAACTTCATATAGAAAGTTTTTCCATCGACATCGTTTATAAAATTTGAATTTTAAATTTGAGAAATTAAAACATAGGTTTCGCATGACTAGACAAAGTCAAATAAAAAAGTTTTCAACTACAAAGTTTCATAACGTTATGAGATGTACAAACTTCATATAGAAAGTTTTTACATCCGACATCGTTTACAAAATTTGAAATTTTTTAAAACCACTTATACACCTACAGACCATTGTAGGGGCGGCTCAATCACCAGCCGCCCTTACAGTGATCACTATAAGCACTGTAAGGGCGGCTGGTGATTGAGCCGCCCTTACAGTGAAAGGGGAAGCGCTCCCGTAGTGCTTTTTTCACGTAGTGGTTTTGAATAACGAACATATCATAAAACACAGAATTTATCTATGGGTATTAGTATATAAAGCACTTTTAGATCCATGCTAACTACAAGTTTCTAGGATGTGTCCATTTGGAGATTTGCTTTGCCAAATTATCAGTGGGAATGCTTACACTGTTTCGAGGTCAAACATATGTACGGGGAGACAAAATAGAGTACACTATTGTGTGTGGATGAATGAAGGGTTGTATTAAACCACCAATTGTAGCCTAGCATCTTTTTGGTTGCCGTCAGTAGGATAGGAATCAGGAGCCATGTAGTAGTGTTGGAGAACGTATAACCAGAGTGTAGCAACGCCTAGGCTTCATCGAAAAGATGGCTCGGCAATGGATTCTCGCACCACAATAAAGAAACCAAGGAGTGACCTAAGGTCATCTGCTTTGTCAGTTCGCGTCCATGCGCTCCCGTGCTTGCTACCGAGTTTGACCTTGTCAAGGATCAGATCCAAACCCTGCAGTCAAGCTTCCTGGGAGAGGGATCTCCATCGTGGAACCAGAATTTGCACCACTCAGCAGCTGATGACCGTAGGGACCAAAATGCAAGGGTTGTAGGTCGGTGTTCAACACCAACAAGAAACTAAAATTCCCAATACCTCTCAGCCCTACTACAGCAGAAAGGCTGTCCATTACAGTGTTGAGTTATCTCCATTATTTCCGTTGTCACAACTGCTCAAAACTAGACTTCATATTTACAGGCCCAGCGTGCTCTCTACTTATAGCCCAAATCAGTGGTACATCGTCCTATATCTCGAATCTCGAATTTGGAAGTAGCTGCTAACTTGTGACTTGCGTGACTCGTATGCAAAATATATTGTCTTCTAGTGTGAGAACGTCCCTATATTAAGAAAAAATCTAGTTGTATGTACCGACAGTTAAATGTTGGGATCATACGCACCAAGTGTATACTAAAATTGGTGAGATCAACACCTAAAAAAGAGTGGGATAATTGTATCTATACATACATATAAAGGCTCTGCATCTTTAAAGTTCATGCCCCTCACAAATTACTGTACTAGGAACAGTAAACGTAAGCCAGTACCGACGCACGTCCACCACGTTCCAAAACCACCCACACCACACTGGATAGGAACTCCCACCCGTCACGCGCCTCACATCCACACACTCCGCCACGCGCCTCCACGCCGCAGCTGCCGCTCCATCCCCTACTCGTGCCCCACCCCGTCGCTGCTCCCTCCCCTACCTCCGTACCCTCGCTTCCACGCCCAATCCCCGCGCAGCTGCGTGTGTTCGCGCGCGTGCGTCCTGCCAGCCGCCGCTGCCGCCGCCACCGCAATCCTCATCATCATCGCCTCCCTCCTCGGCCTCCACCGCTCAACGCCGCCGCGCGCATCGGGATTCCGTGCCGCGGCCGCTGTCTCGCGCGCGTGCGTCGTCCGTGCCGCGGCCGCCGTGGCAGTCCTCACCATCGTCACCCCAACCGCAACCCCCCATCAGAAGTCTTCTTTCCTCGAAGCCGTGTTATCTCCTCAGGATTTTACCACGGATCCAATCAGGTCTGCTCAAGCAACGATCCCCTACGATGATGCTACGAAGAAGGTACAAATCCATTGGTTTTCCCCTTTTTCTCTACTCAATGTCTTCTGCAGTGTGTTCCCATTTTTTTTTCCTTCAAAGCACGTAGCCATTTGCCTATTTGACGTCTATATGCTGTGGCACTATTATCTGCTTGCCAATCTAGGGGATGTCCATACTATGTATTCATGCTACTCTGAAATATGAACGACACAAGCTATTTGTACAAATACGTTTTCATTTCTTTCGGACTGGTGAGAGCAATGGTCTTCTCCTCATGTTCCGATCATTCTAATAATGACATAAAAATACTACATTCCTTCGGTCTTCAGTACCCGTAAGCCTTCTTTTTTTTTGTGAATGATCATAGATTATTGCATTGGGATCAATGCACTCGGGTTTTTGCAAACAGTTCATCACACCCCATTGCTAAACCATACTTGATTTTGTTAATTATCCACCTTCTCACTCTAAGTGTTACATTCTTTTGACTGAAAACAGGCTCAAGGCATTGCCTTCGTGTATGTACATTCTGCTGTCAGTTACAGATGTTCTACCAGGTTCATCTTCTTTCCCCATTTCTTACACGATTGGTTCTTCCCAATATTATTAGCAACATATATAATTTCATTCCTCAAATAGTTTCTTGATTGCTTTTCCTAAGGTTCTAAGCAATAAGTAATTTATCAATCAAAATATGACACCCCATCGTCAAAATTACCGTTCCGCATTGATCTGTTGGTCATTTTTTAGGTACTTCAGCTACGCTAAATACAGAGTGTTCAACTAAAATAGTTAGATACATGTCATCTCTTTCGATTAACAAGTATATTATCAACTTAAAACTAGCGTTGTCCACTCTTTCCATTTCGATTTATATGTGCCTATTGTTTGCTAATTAACATTTAACCTATGGCTTCCCCTTTTATCCTACACAGTGCCTTCAGTTTACCACATGTTTCACGCAGAATGCATCCCAGATTGCCCAAGGCATGAGCAAGAATTCAGATGTTCTTAGTTTTCAATAACCAAAATGTATTTTATGATGACAAAGATTGTGGAATGTGATTAAATCTCAGAGGTGCCACTATCTACCAATACTACTGTGCCACATGTATTCCACTGTTCTAATGTGCAAAATTATACGCTACAGATTGCTAGCCCGCGCAGGTGCGCGAGCTTCCTGCTGGTTTTCTCAATTCTTTTGCGTAACTAGTGGATAGGCACGTGTGACACACACGTGTCCATGAAAATGTTCATTCATTAAGGAGGAATTATAGTGAAAATTTCAAGAAATATTAATGCACTTTTGAGATATTCATATATTACATAATAACAATAATTCAGATAGTATTAAATATGTGTAGATTTTGATCCTTCCACTATCTCGCAAAGTTGGCTCTGGAACACGACGATTGTCGTGGATGCTACATTAACAATAATTCAGATAGTATTAAAAATGTGTAGATTTTGATCCTTCCACTATCTCGCAAAGGTGGCTATGGAACACGACCATTGTCATGTACTATCTCCAAGTGGTAGATTAAGCACATCATAAACTGAAATCATTATGCTGTAAACTCCACCAGGAAGATAGACAGATGGTGACCGTTGTTTAGCATGAGAAATTACACTTAGGGTCAATTTTTTTAGGCTTTTGATTTACAAAAGCTGGTTTCTGTGAGCTGTTTTTGTGCATTGGCTATCCTTTATTAGAAGAAACATGTTTGGCTAAGAGATACTGAATTAAATAAAATAAAACCAAAAGGCTCATCTCCATATATTCTGATTTTGCTCGAAAGGATGCCTCAAGAAAGTATGCAAGATTCAGTGTACTGAACATTAAAAGAATGTAAATTGCAAGACGAGTCTCATTTATAGCAACAAAAAGTTCAGAGCACACCTGAACTTCCCTTCCATCGCCCTTACTTTTTTCTCTTTCTTCTACCTAGTGGACAATGAAGTTGCCCTTGTATAACAACGAGAATGAAAGCATGAAACATATATGGTGCTGAAAGAAGTTTGTATTAATGCTACTGAAACTATATGAAACACGTATTAAATTAGCATTGCTTTATGTTTACATGTAGTTTCACAACAGCGCTGAGAGCCAAGGGGCATATCCAATATCTGTGGTAAAGTCATCATCCTTGAAATTGGACAAAAATGAGTGCAAGCCGGAGCTTTACTTCTATCAGTAGAAGGAACTTTGGAGGAGAAAGAACAATGAACCTGAATTTTAAATGCCCAGCTTACTTGGCTCAGAAGGTGTTGGAGATGTAATGTGGTGTGCCACAGTCGACCTGTATTAACAAAAGAAAATGATCTGCAGCCTACAGGGCATATGCAGGGATATTAAGGAAATAGCCAAAAGAAGGACGTCACGGTATGCTTTTGGCCTATATGTTTTTTTGTGAAACAATAGGTTTGGAAAGAGTGGGAAATCATGTGCACTCTTTAATTACCGAATAAGAATAAACTTAGTTGCAGCCCACACGAAGCAGCTGACCTACAAATAAAATGAACTGCGCCTAGCCGGGCATATGCAGGAGTATTAACACCACAGTAACTAACATTTTCTCTATGCTTAGCTTTTTAATATCGTGCAGCTTCCTGTTTTTTTTATTTTTTATTTTTGAGGGAACAGGAGGGGTTTGATCCCTTACTGGATTTTTATTAAAAAGAGTACAACATAATAGTAAAAGTTACAGGCTCCACTTTGGGAGAATCAGGAAACAAAAAAAGAAAAAGTGCAGCTTCAATCGCTAACCTGTGCCAGTAGGACAGATTGCAGCCTGCATCACCACAAGGCCTAATGAAGAATCTAGTCCCTTGCCTGGTGAAGTTCCAGTCAAATGATGATTGAGTAAAACCACTGGAATGTCCTTGACAAGATCATTTGAAATGTTTGCCTAACCAATCGAGTAAGCATCACAAAGTAGACTGCAATGGAAAAAAACAAATCGTGAGAAAATAATTGGTGTGGATCATTGCTAGAAGCAGGCATCTTAGGACTCACCTACGCATTGGGATCCGACGAGTAGAGATATGCGCCCCAAGGACTGACCGCAGCGCGAGCCGAAGGTGCCCCAAGGGCTGACGGCGAGGGAATGAGAGGCGACTCCCACCCAATTGTTCATCCATTGGACGTGTCCACAAACAGATCTACCATGAAGGTATATTTCTTATCTTAAATACAAAAGGGGCAAAATGATGATCTACTACATCTAAGCCGATGAACCAAAACAGGTATTAAAAGGCTACAAAGAGCTCCAATGATTTCTTTCCCCAAACTGCTCTATGTTCCCCTAGAAATGGAAGAATGAGAGGAGGACACAGAGGTGAAGATTCACCACCACTTATATTAAGTTATTAGGACAATAGGGTGTAGAGGCTCTCGGATCAGCTCCCCCTCCCTCCCTCCCTCCCTCCAAAAAGAAGATCAAATGAAAAATCTCAGAATTCTGATTGGAAGATGAGAATTATGGCTGACATCACAATATCGAACCTTTAAAACCTGTCAGAAACGTACTGTGTCATCTCAACTATATAGTTAGCACCCAAATTACAATGCATGGCAAGAAATAAAAAACAATATAATAGTTACGAGCCTTGAGGATAAAAACCTAGACCAAGGAGGCAAGGAGTAGAAGATGCGCAGGCCTTCTACTGGGACCTTGCTTATCTGAACATTGACAATGGATCCAATCCTGGAGGTGGTGAATGAGATGTACCCATTGTCCATAACGAGATTTCGAGCTACTGCCTGCCAATGATGTAAGGCTCGGGCCAGTTTATGCCATCCTTCTTTCGTAATCTGCGATTGCGTCAAGCAAACCATGGTAAACTAAGAAATATGCAACAACATATGGCTACAACATAAACTGGAGCCCCAAATACTAAATCAAGGCTAATCAGGTGGGAAATTGGATACACACGAATCCTAATCTAGAGGGCATGTTGTTAACCTAAAGGTCTTGTTGAACCATCGAAGCAGATAACGTGAGCAACATGGAGCATGCTTAGCCGATCTCATCTGCGCAAGTGCTCCTGCAGCGGCCAGCTACTTTGCTAGGAATAGGATCAGAGCCAGACGGTGCCAGTCACAAGCGCAACTTCGACGATACACAGCCAAGCCCGTCCACGGTGCCGGCACAGCAACTTCTCACTTCGAAGTAGGTTTTCTTTTTCTGCGAAATTTTGCCGAAATATCCAAAATTTCGCATTTATCGGTGGGTGTCAAAACGAAAAGTATACCAGTGTGCCATTATTTTTTTCGTTTTTTAGCACAAAATTAATTATTTTTTTAAAAAAAAAATGCTACAGTGCACACCAAAATTCCCGAAATTTCGCATTTATCGGCAAGAGCCGAAATTTTTTCTAGCATAGAAAAAAACCACTGCTTCCAAAGCCTCTTGGAATGCGGTTCGCCAAACCAATCCAATAAGCATCATGACTGCAGTTAAATGAATCGTGGGAAAATAATTGGGGGGCGGATAGTCACTGGAAGCAAGAGTCCTAGCTCCTAGGGCTTACAAGCACATTAGGATCCGACAAGTAGAGGACGCGCCGCCAAGGGCTGGCCGCAGCAGGAGCTAGATGCGCCCCAAGGGCCGACGACGCAGGGATGAGACCACGTCCTCTGCGGATGTAGGGCTCGTGGGATGAGACGTGCGATAAGCACCGGCCCGGTGCGATCTTGCCGACGATCCACACCGTATCTGGTTGTGGGAGTGGCCGACGCCCCTAGGCCTTAGCCGGGTGCAGCCATCACTGCGTGCCATTGCCATCTATGTCTACTAGACGGAACCCCGCGGCAACTGCCGCGGGCTAGGCAGAGGCACCGAGCGGGCTGATATTATTTGCCTATGTCTCTCTAAAACATACTCTCTGAGATGTCAACAGATATATAAGTTGAGCCTCTCCATAGCAATACTCAAAAGGAAAAACATTTTTAGACAAGCATCACGAGAAACTTCTGGATATTGTACTCTAAAACGGAGGGAGCGGAGGGCGATGGGTCTATGTCGTGAATGAAGAGGATAAGGTTCAGGTGTGGGGCACAGAAATTTCTGGTTACTGTACCCCAAAACGGAGGAACGCGGTGAAGCCGTGGCCAGATGGACGGCCGCAGAAGAAGCTCGGAACTGTAGGACTGTTCATTCGATGAACTGTTGTTAAGGCGGAAGAACCTCGCGTGGCCATGGGCCCCATGGACCTGGGCCCACGCAGGGCCCCGTGCATTGCCGCGGGGCCCATGCACCTGAGCTCACGTGGAAAAAAAGAGGTGCAAGGGGCCGTCCGTTACCGCGGGCCTTACGAACCTCGCGTGTTGCCGCGGGCCCCATGCACCTAGGCGGATGTGGGAAAAAGAGGTGCATGAGACCGTCCGTCACCGCGGGCTATATGCATCCGGGCCCATGCGAAAAAAAGGGGCAAGTGAAGAACGGAAAAGGAGAAAAAAAAGGAGAATGGGAAAGAAAAAAAAGGCGAGAAAAAGGCAGAGGGGCCATGCGTTCGCGTGGGCCATGGGCCCCACGCACCTGGGCCGGGGAAAAAGAGGGACGGGAAGAACCGAGAAAAAAGAAAAAGAAGCAAAAAAAAAGGCTAGAAAAGGATAAATAAAAATAAAAGTAATGAGACTGTAGCACTGCTCATCGGGCGCACTGTTTCTAAGAGCGTCCTCAATGGCTAGCTATTTGGCTATATAGATGTGACATGGCAAATAAAAAGTAGGAGAGAGAGTGCTCACTAGCTATAAGCAAATAGTCTATCTATTTTACGTGGCCCAAGAATATGTGAGATGAGTGTGGGTCCATTGATATAAAATAATCTTTTCTCTTACCTTTCGTGTCCACATCACTCACTAAATAGCTAGTGCTATCTATTACCATTGCGGACGCCCTAAGATAGAGGGGAGAGAAGAACAGAAAAAGAGAAAATAGAAGGGGGAAAGGGGAGTAAACAAAAATGGGTGAGAAAAGCAAAAAAAAAAAAAGGAAGAAGAAATCCTAAGGCGGCAGAGAAACTATATATCTTATATGATTAGATTTAGAATATGCATCAACGGATCAACCCTGAGTCCACCAGAGATGGTGATATGCGATGGCACAAGAGGAGGAGGACATCCACTTCCACCCCGCGGGCATTTTTGGTTGCCCCTCTGCATTTGTATGCCCAGTTTGTATGTCAATTTTGCTGTGAAAACACCCTAGAAAACGGGCAACCAAGAAGTCATTTTGAATGACAAGTTTGTCCGACGTCATTTTCTAAGGAAATGATCTATCACATCCTGTAACCATATAGTCTATACTCATCGTCACTTTTATTTTCTTATTAGTTCTCTCGGTGCACTAATAAGTTTGTATATAACCTTGATATTTCCCTTGTCATAAATTCCTGAAATTTCTATCATCGTTGAATTACTAACGTCCCGTTTAATTTGTAGAACTGACGGATGTGGAATGATCCAATCCAACATCTGAAACCAGCGTTGGCATTTGGTTTGCGTCACACATTCAACCGGTCCTTGTTGCTATCGGTTCTTTCGATACCAATAGTAGTTGAGTTGATGGAATCAACTGATTCTCCAAAAAAGAAGAAAAAAATCAGGATGAAGCGGTGTTAAAGGTTTTCATCCCTCCATGATTGTGCTAAGTGTCAAGGACATACAAGAATTGTTAATGAGTGCTAAGTGTCAAGGACATACAAGAATTGTCAATGACTAACCAAGGGATCTCTGAGAACTATTTCACAGGATTTGTTATCTTATTTTGCGATACTTATGTTTTTAGTAAAAAAAATAGTTATTATCATGATGCTAGTAGAGAGAAAAAAAAACAATCTTATCTCTTCACTCTCCTCCTCCCGTTCCATGCGCCGCTCTCCGGCGGTGGTGGTGCTCCAGGCGGCGCGGCCCAGGCGGGCACAGCCGGCTGGCGCGAGCATGACGCGGAGGCGGCGGCCCGGCCCACCGCGGCGCCCAGCGCGGGCGCGGCCGCCCGGTGCGGCACAGCCCGTCTCGATTGAAGTATCTGGCCCAAAAAAGTGTACTCCGCTAGGCCCAACTTGTAAATGGGCTGTCTGTAACGGATTGGCCTGAAAAAAAAACCCAAAATTCGCAGGTTATACAGACGTGTGTATAAACACAGTGTCTGGGTTAGTTACTACCGACGTGTGTCAAACGCACGTCCGTGTTAGAACTATCACGTACGTGCATATACCCCCTCGCCATTTGGGTCTCCAAAGAAGGAGTTATTACAGACGTGTGTCAAGTTTTACAGACTTGTGTTGCGTAGATGTCCGTAGTAATGGCGTCACTAATAGGCTTTTTTTACATAGTGCCATGTCCTTTCCCTGACGGGTGGTTGCGTCTAAGAACTGTGCCTCGCGCGCATCCTCCGTCTACCATGATAGTCGGGGAGCGGAAGTGGGAAGAAGGGTGCAGATGCGGCGGTTGTGGGGGCTGGCGGTTGCGGAGCCATGCACTTCTGGCGGTGACGATCGTTGGAAGGGTGGGGCGTGTGGTTACAGAGAGAGATAGAGGGAGGGGCGGCGCGATTATGTCAGGTGGGTACACGCGGCTGGGTAACAATCCTCATGGGTGAAAAAAGTTGGCCGTCGGGCGCTTGTTTCTAAAGGGATCAAACATGCATATGTCAGATGTCAGGAAGCAAGGGTGGGTCTGGCTGTCAGCCTCAGTAGGTATGAAGGTTTTTTTGGTAACAATGGATTTCCAATTCCTACGCTCTTTTATAGTATAGATAGATAGATTAAGATTAAGGGTATTATGGGCTCTGAGTCCTCGATGGACGTCCGGTCCTTCCGGTTGCGTTGTTGCCACAGTTTAGCGTCGTTGTCGGGAACCTCATCATCTTCACACCATTGCCGCTTTCCATCATCGTCGATCGCTGCTGCTCCCCCACCATGCCGCCCACATCGTCAATTTGCCCATACAGCTGCTTGAACTTCTCGTCTAGTGAGTTGTACTCGGAGCTCTTGATGCTCTCGAGGTCCCGGCGATGGCGAGCAGTCTTTCGCTCAGCTAGAAGTTCTCTAGCTCCGCGAACACCTTGTGTTTGGTCAACTGCTAGTCGGTGTGGCTCGTCGGCGGCGTCAACAGCAGTGACTGCGGCTGGCTCCCCGACGCTGCGTCCCATGAAAATTAGGCCCAGTTCAAGCACTAATTAGAGGCCTAAAACCTAGTACTAAAATAAGAAACTAATGACAAATATCAATCAATATATTACTACTTACGTCAAGAAGCAGAGCAGCATGGACAAAAATTATACCTGTTAGTATATAATTGTCACTTGAGAAACGATATTATTTTAGCATTCTTTGAAATAAAATCTTTAATGATATATTCATAATCAAAGTTCTCTAGCCTCCAAGTGACGAAGAAAGGAGGAAGCCTAGAAGGGCTACAAGAAGATTGGATCGCAGATTGGATGCCGACCTCTGCCTCCACGATCAACAATCGTGATGCCTGGTGGATGTGTGCTCGAAAAAGGCCAGTTTTGGGCCATAGAATACATGTTTAGTTGACCTTTTAATAAAAACAGAGCCTAAAATTAATATATATACTTAGCATACTTAGTAAATCTTGAGGCCCATGATTTTTGGGGCCCCTGTTCGGTCGCACGGCTCGCATGGGCACTTGTCGCCGATGAGTAGTCGCGGCTTCCTTGGTTTTGGCCAGGAAAACTGATACAGATGCCAGTGAGGCAGAGCAGCAGGTTCAGGGCTTCCAATGCCTATGCGGAGCACGGCTGCTCTGATTTCAGGAGCTGTGTGGACATCTTATTACTGGGCCTCCTGATGCCTCCTATGCCTATTACAACGACTGCATAAACTCTCTCTGACTATAACATATACTAGCAGGAGACCCCGTGCAGTTGCGCGGGGTAGGAAGTTGAAACACATACACCTAAATTAAGTTGTTGCAGTAACAAAAGGCTCTTGTACGAAGACTGATCAATTTGCATTACTACTGATCGGAGTAGCGTCGATGCAGGCAATCGCGGAGTGCGTGGAAAAGTCTGGAGAAGTTCATGGCCGTAGCACTGAAATCAGATAATGAAACCGGTGTGATGAACATGTGCTTGAGATGGCAGTATGGAGGCTCGTCCCAAATTAGCATATGTATGCAATCTTATCTGAGAAGACGAAGTAGGGAAAGCACTTCTTGAAAAAAAGGCACGTGGTGAGAATAAGAAGGAACCTGGAGATCGGCGAGGGAGGGACGTATTGAGCACATCGCAGCCGGACCGCGGCGGCCGACGCCCAGGCTGCTAATCTCGGGGGGCGGCATTGCTGCTCCATAGGAGGCGCACGGTACGGAGGCGGACGACGCGGCAGCGTAGTGCTGAATCGGACAGGACGGTGGAAGCGCCTGTCACGGTCCCAGAGGCGACTGGGGTGCTGAGAGCCGACGCGCGCGAGGCTGTGGCGTCGGCAGCGGCTGCGGGCCGGCGAACGCCGAGCGCGAGGTGACGGCGCGGCGGCGGAGGCCGATGAGAGGAGCAAGGCGACCATGCAGAGGATGGCCGTGCCTTTTTTTTCCCCCACCCGTCAGCAGAGGAGTCCGTGGCCGGTGGAGATTCTGGATGGTTCGTGAACATCTGTGTCGTGGACGGTGGAGTGGGCGGCTGCAGGGATCGGACGGTGGCAACGTGGTTACGGTACTGAAAACAGTGCTCTACAGTAAATTGAGAGAGGAGGCAGGATCACCGATTATATGTGTATGGTATAGATACTGCTTCCTTTTATAGACCAAGAAGTGTGCATGTCCAAATTATATATACTCCTTGCAAATACTTTGTATAGCATCTTCTGATGAGCGACTCATTTAGTGCACCTACATCTACCATCTGCTACAAGTGAGCAAGTAATCAGTGGTGTCTTTTAGGTGATAATATTAACATGATACCAATTTATCCATATCTGTGTTTTGCATTATAGTGTTGTATCGTTCTATGTGAAGAAAAAGATATAACAATTTAGATACTAAGTAAGTTTTATTTAGTTGTCATAAATTTACGACTTGTCTATATGTGTCTTCATCATTTGGATTGCACTCCTTTTAGCTGATATAAGCATGATTCCGATTTATTACCTATATGTATGTGCCTCTCTCTTTTGCATTGCAGTGTTCGATCGGTGTGTTTAAGTGACGGAAGATAACAAATGTGAGATTTTCAGGATTTGTACTCCAAAACCTCAACTTTCACATTCCCGCAAGCAGACAAACCAGCTGAGCTACACCACACAGTTAACTATATAGCTGACACCATTCATTGAACCACACAATTTTTAATCTTGTATTGTATATTTGACACTTCAAAACAATCTCAAATTATAAGTTTCTTTTTATGACGGTCTCAAATTAAAAGTTGTTAACTTCAAAGTTATAGATCTCGTCATATTTAATATGATATTTATACTGAATATTTGGACTTATATACCACCTCAAATTAAAAAGTTGTCAACTTTAAAATTTTAGATTGCTTTAAACTACACAGTTTTGATATAATGTCTATCTCAATCCGATCTCATATGAAAAAGTTAAATTTTCCCTGGGTAAAATAGCTATCAGTACAGGTTCAACCCACAAACCGATAGTGATAGTCCCCCAATCACTGCCAGTTGAAGCCACAAACCGCTAGTGATGAGTGTTCAGTAAATGTTTCTTCTGTAGTGATATATTTATTTTGGCTTCCAACTTTTGATATCATTTGTTGTTGCAATCTTTTCTATCCACCGTGCCTACTGCACCCATAGTTACTATACTATATATTTTCAAAACGTGTGAAATATGTTTTCAAATAATAAGATTCTAGCTCCACTCTTGTAACTCATTTTACAACCGAGAATAAAACTAGCCCATATTGTCACATTTTTCGCAATGAGTCAAACAATCATATTGAGCCTACCAGTCTACTTCCTTGAAGAACATCTTACACATGGATAACATATACCCATATTTTCGTTTGCAAAAGATAGCAGAAAAGAGCTATGACTAGTGCCATGAATAATGTTGCCGAGGGAGAGCACAAGCTGCCATGATTAATGTTGCTGAGGGAGAGCACAAGCTCCTTTGGCCGACACAAAAGTAGAAAAGAATCCAGTACCAGAATTGTCAGCCTAATGGAATTCTTGCAAGCCGGTAACATCACTGGCCATCTTCAGCACAATTTTGAGGCTGAAAATAGAGGTAGAAAAAACAGAGTACACGGCAAGGTGAACGGTGAAAATGCAAACACCCCCAAAACCTTTGCCAAGCCGGTCAGGCCAAACCATAGGCCATGTTACGTGACTTGGAAGACCACGTCCGCGCAACTCTCTAGACACCAAGATCTAGCTAACCTCAGGATCGCCAAACACCCACCCTCTGCTGGCTCCCAAAGATGTAGTGTGGTCGTCTAGGTGTAGCCGTCAAGTTTCGTACTGCAAACCCTACAGTGCAAGCACAGAATGTTTTGATAGTCATGTGGGCCTACTGGTGAACGAGTTCACGTTTTCTGGCGCTGCCCTGCTGTCGGTGTCCAAACATATAATTCCTTAAGGGCGATCTTCCATGACAATGCCTTTCTGGATGACCTTTTTCTCAGAGTTTGTCACCCCTAGGTCAAAATGCACATCATTGCACACGAGCCGGTCTTTGCCGTCCCAGATTTTCACTCCTTCATGGATGTGATCGATGTAATCAGCCCAGGATCTTGTCTGGATTTGGCTGAACCCCGCAGTTGCAGGTGTTACATGCTCTTGTCTGGATTTCTTCACAGAGAGAATGCATGCACGGCTCACTCAGCCTCCCTAGCGCAAGAAATGGCGTTATTTGTGCTGTGTTGAAGCTGAAGCATTTTCAGATTTTTCTCTCTCTTTCTTTTACTGTTATATGCATGAAAAGAACAACTGAGTCATATCTCTATTTACATCCGGTATACGGGCTGGACATATTTCCTCCTCTAAACACAATATTCACATACACCAAACCATATACAGCACCACAGGCAGGACAAACACGGTGAATAATCCAGCAAGACTGGGCAGGTTTCTACATATTAGGGGCTTCACAGATAAACCCAGGCCAACACCCAACCAGTATTACTGAGAAGACGCCAAGACAAGAGGCAGCAGGATTGCTGCGATCGCCTGTGCACAGAGAATTCCTGATGCTGAGGCTCGCAGTGTCTACTATGCCCATTGTAACAAACCCATTGTCCTGGACTTCCGTGAACCACATGATCAATTCTCTTAGACTAACATGATTTGGACCAAAAATATAACTTGTGGCCGACAAGTGTGGAGTCAATTTATAGCTGAGGCTTGCAATATTTTGGCAGGGAAAACTGACACAGACGCCTGTGAGGCAGGGAAGCACGTTTGTGGCTGCCTCACAGATGGCACAAATAAGCCATGCCCAAGTGGAGCATGACTGCGGTGATTGCTGGAGCAACGTGGACGTCTTATCGCTAGAGGTCCTGATGTCTCCTAAGCCTATTGTAGCAAAACCAGTGGCGTGGATTTCATAAACCACTCTATTATCTCTCTTGTTCTACATCTATAATTCCCTTTATAGATCAATGTGGGTGTCGAAATTATATATAATTCATAGTTTCATACAAATATTATATATAATATCTGCTGACCAGCAGTTCCTTTGGTTCACCTACACCTACTTCCGGCTAGGGTATGCATGAGAATGTAATGAGCTGCTTATATTCAGTGATGTAGAACATTGGTTTACAATTGATGCATATTCCAAAAAAAAAAAAAAAAATCAATGGCAACAAGAATACTAAGAGGTTTTTTATATGTCAATCATATATCTCACATACATATATTTGTAATGGTATAATATGGCATGCCAATGGTTTTCTATTTTATATTATAAATGGAGAAATAATATGGAACATTTCAGCAACTCCATTTGTCAAACAAAAGTATTAATAACCTTGAATATGCATTAAATATGATGCACACATCAGTTCTATTTGTTGCAGACCACTACTGGCGGCCAATCATTCTGTCCATAGAGACGTGGAAGCAAGTTTCAGGCACAACTATAAGAGTGATGATACCATTGCCTATAAAAAAATTAACAGAAACGGTGGGGACCCAAGCTGCTTTATATATATAAAAAAGGAAGAACCCAAGGAAATGTTCAAAGACTAAGAAGAAGTTAGAGTTACGAACAAACAAAGATTGACGGTGATTACTGGTTCAAGTATTTCCATTCATCCTCCAATAGATGTTTTTCACTTTAAATAAAGACAATGCTGATTAATTATATCCTGGGAATGTCACGCTAAGAACATGTTCATCACAGCCCTTTGACAAAGCTCCACAGTACCAGTATATGAGCAAAATTAAATCCCGTGTATGTAAACAAGCAATAAAACATTTTATAAAATACAAAAAAACAGTTGCAAAATAAATATTATGATGTACACTCAATCTACTATTAGTTTCTATCATCACTACACTGTGCGTAGCATGTCTCTCCTCAACAATTGAACACTGCTAGAATAAGATCCCTTGTGGCAAATAGATTTTCCTAGCAATCTGCACCACAATTAGATTATAACTCAATAACAATTCACTCAAGGGTGTTAATGGTCTCTATTTAATTAATAGTTTTATTTTACCACAGAATTTTCGATTGATAAAGTATACATAGCTAGAACAGCAAAACATGTGTTATGTATTAAGCATGAACTAAAAAGTGTCCATCAGAACCATTCAACCATATATTAGCCAATCAGATGACTCTGTTTCATCAAAAAAAAAAAAAATTCAGATGACTCTCCATATCATCTGCTAGTGATCACCGGAAACAACACCCTCGGCCAACGTGCCCTTCGACTCCCTCTGTTTGCGGTGATGCCATTATGTGCGTCTCGGCACTTCACCTTCAGTCCACATTCGAACGATTGCGCTTCACCTTCTCCACTTTCATCGGAAAAATGCACATGCAGAAATTGCACGTGGCGGCAGTGGACGACCGCCCTTGGGATCCTGCATCGCTCGCGTCGCACGAGTGGGAGAGACGGAGAGGGAGCGCTGCCCTCGCTTGCGTCGAACGAGTGGGAGTGACGGAGAGAGCGCTGCCCGGTTTGGTATGAGATCGTTCGGTATTGATAGATCGTGCTAATCCCGCTGCCAGATTCGCCCTCGACCTGGCAACCGGCGCCGCCGCAGCGCAGCACACGGAGTCGGAGAGTAGGAAGACGAAGGAGTGTGGATAGGGTGAGAACACGAGAAATACAATTCACGGAACATACTACTTCAATCATTCCATAAAGTTCTCCAAACATTATATTTTATTAACATTTACCATATTACGCTTAATGTTGATGGGATATAAGACCCATTTTTGTATACTCAGAAACCCGTCAACAGTCCTCGACAGAGGGAAGATAAGCATCACATCAGCATATTTATCACTAATAAAGTTTCATTTGTACTCTTAACTTGTGAAATGTAGGAAAGAGGGAAATGAGCCCTGTGGGACCTAAAACCCAGGTCGACCGACCTGGTGTTGGTCCCACCAGGGGCTGACCTCCAAGCATGGTCCTTGACATGCTACAGGGAGACCTTCCCAACCCCTGGATCCAAGTGTGTCACCCTTCAACAATCCAAACATTTGACACATTGGTCAAGGAATCACATGGAAGCAAGCAAGGAATCAAGTAAACTCAACTTTGGACAAGACTGCACGTGACAAGCGGGGACAACACCAGGAAGCTGCAAGTGGGCCGACACCACAAAGTCGTACTTTATCCTTGTCACGCACCGACCAATTTACATAAGCACAAGTACGAATATCCACGCCAAGGCATCGACGAACGCACTTGAGCCCATGTAAACCCGGCAGTCATCAAAAATCACGAAGGATTTCAAACTTTTCCAATGACACACCAGAATCGCATAGTTCAGCAATTACAATCCACCTGATCATACATTTCGCACATAGAATATTTACAACCCATGTTTTAGTTGGAACTTAATACAAATCGGAGTTACAAATATTAGCGGAAGTAAAACTCTTCAAAACACACACACCCCTATCCATTTTAAATAGAGTGCCACTCTAAATCGATATCCAACAAAAGCAATAGAAGAGATATAAGAGATGATCTTGCCCATTGATCTAACATCCTCCCGTAGTGGGATACTTGTCCATCTTGTTGCCACACAACACGCCTTATGATCTGCAACAAGTGGGAATAAAACCCTGAGTACGTGGGGTATTCAGCCAGACTTACCCGTCTTAAACTAGAAAATAAAGACTCTTATAAGCATATGCAAGGCCATATGGTGGTTTGGCTGACCCTTTCTTGCATAAATGACATGAGCTTAATTTATCATCATTAGGTGAGCGATACTAGCTTATCAACTTAATTAATACCTGCACTTACTAGATTTGCACCTCCACTATAACATCATCAAGTAGAAGTATAAAACAATCATCCTTTCACATGGTTGATCATAATCCGATATTCTATATCCATCATGGCAACATAACCCCGTTTCCATTCCCGTTTATGCCCTGTATTGCATGTACTCAAATCAAGTTATCCCTATCCAGTGACGATGGTGATTATAATCGATTCCTACTCAGCTGAGGGTTTATTTCTCACACAAACCCCACTCACTGGCCGAAGTGAGTGGTCGGTCACCGTTCACGTATTCGGAATCGGGATCAACAGGAACCACTCGTGCCCAGGCCTTCAACGGCTGCATCTAGTCGAGTACCAACATCAGTCTTAATGCCGCGACCTGTCCAACCCCAACACCAGCACAGTGCGTCCAGCATGGTCGAAACCCGATCCAAACATAGCTACTTAGGCTTCGGGGTCCCAATTTTACCACCTAAATGTGAGAAGCTGTTCAAAATGACTGAGGGCCGGAACAATGCAGTGTTCTGCTTATATCCCGTTTGGGTATGTGCCAACTTTCCTTTCCCGATCCAACCATTAATATGTGAATCCATATCCTCGCGGATGATTATCCAACCACCCGACTTCTACTACTTAATTAAGCAAGGCTAAGCGTAATACGTCCTACACTTAATCAGGTAGAGGTATATCAAGTGGACAATGTAGGGTAATGCATCAAAGGTGTCGATCAACTCCTATAAGGTAATGCAACATAAACAATAAGATGACGCAAGTTAGTTTTGGCAAACTGTGGGATAAATACTCCGGGGCTTGCCTTTCGTTGTCGAGTGAAGTCAAAGTTTCGATTGCTCGATCACTCCACATCTGGCTCCTAGTTCCCGATCACCTCCTCTGCGGGAGCTTCCTTCATGACTTGTCCTTCGAGATCCTTGTCCTTCTCGACGAATCCCAAATCGTGATCCTGGAATGATGCATGTGTGCATGCATGAATATATAATTATCAGCACATGCATGATCATGAATGATCGATGATTATGAATGCTCATGTAGCAATGATCCTATTACATCTATCACTAGCGAACAAACCAGTAAAGCCAAAGATGTACACTCAAGTGTTATCATCCTAACCAATTCGTCATGACCTATTCATCTCGACACACTACTGAACAACCAATCATACATACACTAGTCACCATGAACACTTACATTAGGATTAGCACACAACATCACACCATCAAGCTTCACTATTAATCATAAAACTACAATCAGCAGCCCACCAATAAATTCATAACTAAATATCCATAAGTCCTATGGACATGATTGAAGACAATCTGGAAAGCTTATGAAATTATCCATCAAACATCCAAAGACATCACAAGCTGACTGCCAGGTCAACTACTCTCAAAACACATAACATCAGGACTGATCCTGGCAAAAACAGCCACTAGACAGCCCTGTCGACCAGACTTGCAACACCCATAACTCCTAAACTATTGATCCAATAACCATGAAACTTTAACAGTAGACAGATAAGCTAATACCCTAACTATCATATTTAGACGAGTCACTCAGAAAACCCACTTATAATTGGGTTAGCCATAGCATTAGTGAATTAACCCCTAATTTAAACATTTATGAGTTCAACAGGAACACCAAGATTGGTTACTCCTAAAATCCTACCAAAATTACAGTGTGTAATACATGTAAAATGAAACCCATCATCCAAATTTCATCCCATTTGGATGAACCAACTGCCATACACAAAAATGACAAGTGACCTGGCAGAGGGTCACCTAAAAATACTTTATACTACCAAGTCATGCAAACCAGGGATTTCATTGCATCAATGGCTATCTAATAGCATATAAACAGAACACAAAAATTATGAACCTCAGATCATGCCCACATAATTGATTTACGATTTATTTCCTTCCTAGCTCATAAATCAGGCTTGAACTACAACTCCATATTTTTGCACAGCAAGCATGCTTTATCTCCTTACCACAGCAAGAGCATGTCAATAAAAGACTATAGGAACAACAATCACATATTTTAGATCACCCTACAATTACTTATGAATTTCCTAATATTATTTCATAATCAATAATTAATTACAACTACACAGGAAAACATCACAATCATGGCAACTCATATTTTCTATGCATATCTCATGCCATAAGAAAAATACTGGAACTTGAATCACTCAATTTGGACAAGAAATGAGTGAGATATGGATTAAACAAGACTATAATGATTTTCTGGAAAATCCTTTATTAAATCCGAATGGGACAAACGCTTTGCAGAAAAGCCCCTGAGCTTTTTCAGAATTGCGCAAGCCCTGATCTAAAGTTCTTTTTGTCTAGCAATTTTACACGAAGACCCTCACCTTTCGTCCAATTCTAACCAGCAGGTCCCCGGCTCAGGGAAGAACAGAGGACGGCGGTGTGGACTTGGGGCTGGCCGGTGGGGTGGCCCTCCGGCAGTGCTGAGGGGCGGCGGGGCACCCAGAGGCTCATGCGCACCCGCCAGTGCCCTCGGGGCGGCCCGAGGTTGATCGTGGCGGCCTGGCCGCGCCAGTGCGGCGGCAGCCGGCGGCGATGCTGCGCGGAGAAGATGGCCCCGACCTGGGCGGCGCAAGGCGACGAGCACTTCGGCTCCGCACTGGCCACGTGAAGGCGATGGTGGTGGAGGAGTGGAGTGCGAGGGCCTGGCTAGCTTGGCGCTGGGCGACCTCGGCTCGGCGGCGGAACTTGCTATGCGCGCAGGGGAGAAGGCGGCAGAGGCACGCGCTGGGCAAGCCGGTGGGCGGCGAGGGTGCCACGCCCCACAGTGAACCTGTTGGCCGGCTTCGCTGGTGGTGGCAGCAAGCAGAGCAGCCGCAATGGCAAAGGTGACGCGGCGGCGATGGCATTCTCGTGGGTGGAGAGACCGAGAGCAAGAGCGGAGGGAGAGAGTGGGAGAATGCGAAGGGCGATGGCCTCGGGGACTCCTCCCTCGTCCTCGTCACTCGGCTGGTGCGGGAGGCGGTGCCACGCGCCCCTCCACGCGCCGGCCGGCCCTCCACCGGCTACGGTGGTGAGGACACGGAGGCTCTGCCTGTCGGTCAGGGAGGCTGACGGGTGGGTCCCCCCCAAAACTAATTATTAATTTATAAAATTATCTATTCCGCATGATTTTTAAAGCGATGATAACTCCTAAACCGTGAGAAATTTGCAAAAACTTCCTACATACAAAATACTCTTCTCAAGGAGTAGAATGTTTCATCCTAAAGAAGTTTACCCAAATTCCCAATAGTTTTTGAAATATAAATTCTCAAAGAAAATGGCTTGGAAAAACAAATAAATAGACAAACAGCCCCTAGGCTGATCTTCTCCCTCAAAATATATGTCTTCTACCCATTTTCACAAAAAAGTGGTCTTTGGGACATTTATTCCTTATAAAATTCTCTAACTAAAAGTTTTAAACCCCAAAATCATTTGGAATGCCCGGAAAACACTTTTTAACACTTTTAGCAAACAACTTCCAAAAAGCTGAGTCAAAAAGAGATATTTTCTTGACTATGGTCATTAACATGACCCCCTAATGAATTTAGGCTATCTTCATGTCTAAATGAAATTAGTGAGCACCACATCAAGCACTTGAGATATCATGTTTTGCACACAAGCTAGAATTATCAAGCAAATCACATATGAATATGTTGACACTAGATACGCACACGAAAGAATCAAAGAGAAATAATCCGCAAGCGCACGGATATCGGTGAGCACTTCACCCGGGAGATAAGTCCTGAGTATCGTATTTGTTTTTATCCGCTAAGAGAAACGTGCAATAGACTAACCCGATCTTTACTACTACCCCTGGGCTGCTAGTCAAGTGAGAATTAAGCGATATAGAGAGAACTCCTTCGCCAGTCTTCTTCTAACCTATGACAAGCTTTGAGACTATTGTTCTAAGGGGGTACTTGAGGAAAAGACACCGCAGAGGATGCTAAACCGGGCACAAAGGACCTACCTTACCTACCAACGGGAAGTGGATTACAAAGGTAATAAAGGGATTGTCACTTCCCTCACTACTACCACGGTTCCGGCCGAATAGGGAGCATCTACAAGTGAACCTAGCCTAAGCACCACGCTTATGCTAAAGAACGATTACTCTATTCCCAACGCGGCGAATAAACTAAACTTGTAAACCAAAGAACAATAATAACAACGAACTTACTAGTATTAGAAGTTGAATTGCCGAATGATCCTGAAACCAAGCCTCGGGTTAGGAGACTTGATCCCGCAGATACACTAGAGAGGAGACACCGATAGGCCGGGCTTCCTCCAAATCTACCTCCACTCTATACTCTCTCAATCTCTCTTGATACTAATACTCTATAGAGATAGATCCATTCGAGCGACCCTTCTCTATCTAACTCTCTCTCTCTCTGGATTGAAGTCTTGAATGAACTGGAGAATGAATTAGGGTTTCACCCAGGGGCCAGGGGCTCTGCTTATATAGCCCCCTAGGATTAACCACAGCCCTCGGATCAAACCGACCTAAATGGACGATAATTATTCATCTTCAAAGTCGGTGGAGGCAGGATCCGCGAGACTCCACCTCATTGGTGGAGCTGGGGAGTCGGCCGACTCCCCCCCTTGGGCGGTCGACTCTGGCCAATGCCAGGTGGGCCCCAGGGTTCAGGTGTTTTACTTTTTCACCCGTTCGGTCTTTCTCTCTATGTAAACCCGACATGTGGGCCATCTTGGGTAGTTTTCAGCTGTCACCCTATAGAAATAGATATTCACCAAAACTCGTGGAATTCTGTCAGTGGTAACCCTATATCTATCAAGTATTTATAAATAGGTCCATTTGTATGCTAAGTTGACGGTTAATTTTATGAGTTAACGACCGTCAACAAACTCCCCCACACTTGTCTTTTACTCGTCCTCGAGGAAAAGGATGGATTACTTTAAGCATAGCCTCAAACCAAGACATCAACATTAGATTATCCCTGATCATACCTGTACTGCGGGATTCAAAGTGTCTACCATTGAACTTTGGGGAGTTGAAAGATGGAACAGCGCGAAGTAGAGATCCTTCTTCTATCAATCCTGTCACTTGGAGTTTTTATAATATTATTGCAAAGAAAACTTAGCTTACCCTTCTCCATCATGTAGCACACTCGAATCACTCTTTATATGTGGTATTTGTGGAACTCACCATTATGTATAGAGCACTCAAATCTCTCAATGTATGTAGTATTTATGGAACTCACTTGAGGCATGTAGAAGGGTATGCCTCCTATTCTACTAAGGCTTATATGGAGTTTAAGGTATTTTAAGGAATAGCATTTTTACCTGCGTATATTGATTAGTCAAAAACGGGAACCAAGGAGAGGGGGACCTTACTCTAGATCAAGTGTGTGCAAGTGTGTGGAATATTTGGTGGCTAAATTTATGATAATGATGCTCCTTCCCTCTCTTGCACACTCTTCTCTTGAACATTGCTTTGTTGATCTTTTCTTGAATGATGAATTGATCTTCTTCTCGAATAACTCTTTGAGCTTCTTTGAACTTCCTTCTTGGGATCAGAATACTTTGGAGCTCATGGGCTATCTCTTTTCTCTTTCTTCTCTTCTCTTTTTTTTTTCTTTTTTTCAATAACAATATTGCCCATGTCTCAATCTTGGACACAATAACTTTCTTGAACATGATGATGACGATAATAATCTTCTTTCAACAACTGGATGATGATAACAATCCTTGGAGTATATAGAAATCCTAGAAAGTGTATGTATCCTCTCCCAGTGTAGGAGATGGATGAATGGCGGAAAGCATGTTTTTGCGTACTCCCAGTGTAGGAGCAGCAGATATATATGTGGGTGTAAGTGCACTTGATCATATGAGTAAGAGACCCTTCTCTAAGGCTCTACTACCGCCAAGACTATTCTCAACACAAATAAAAAAAACTTATGTGCTGGTCTTTTAGAATTTTTGTCGACGAGGCTCTATAGGCATTTATAACCACAGAGGAGAAGTATAGCTAACATTTTAAGATTTTTCGAAAAGAAATTCTCCAAGCAACTAGACATCAAGAATTCAGTTCTCATGGTCCATGCTATATCACTGTCCTCAACAACTTAAGTAAAATGGGGTCCCTATAAATTAACGTTCCCAACAAAGAACAGGGATTCCTGGGAATTATCATGGTGTGAGTCTATCTTGGGGTCATGATTAAAATAATCTACCTTCTCAATATATATAGCAAGTGATTTAATTCAAAGTGTTCCCCAAACGAATCGGAAAAACATGATTGGTATAAATTTTGGAACGTAGGGAAGCAAACCCGACCGTGGACGAAAGCCGGAGCCAAATGGGCCCACCCTGTGGGCGGCCGACTCTATATATGGGGCGGCCGACTCTGGCAGGTGGCCCCTCGGGGTCCGCTTCGTCGTGCGTGATCTTTACGTCGTATGTTCTCAAATATTTTTGCTGGTTCACTGATATCCGTTAGTTTCGTCGTCGGTTGCCTCCCCCACACTAGATTCCTGTTATCTTCATTCACAACAAGGTGGAGACAAAAGAGGCAACACATATGCAATGATAAATATAACTAGAACTTTATTTCATCTTCATTAAGGCCTGGATTACAAGTATTGAAAGGAACTAAAATCGAACTAAGCTTTATCTAAGCACTCTTGCAAACTAAAACTTTTAATCTAAGCACACTAGGCCTTTCTGATGCTAAGATAAATCTCATCTAATCAATTCGCTTCTCTAGAGCGTCTAACTTCTTCTCTAACTTATCCGTCCTCTTTTCTAGCGCACGAAGTCTATCTATAAGAGTGACAATACTACTGCTCTGGACACGTTGGGAGTTTTGCAGAGATGCAATAATGTCACGCTGAGTTTCTAGCTCTGTCTCTAAGTCTGCAACGGTCTTGCGACGCTTCCTTGGAGCTTCTGAGGCGGCGAGAGATGCTTTTGGGGCTTCCTTCGGAGGGACGAACTTCACTTTGCTCGGGTGAGCACGGACTCCCTCAAAATACGAGCGCTCTCCAGTGCTATACTTATCACAGACGATCTTCCCTTGCTTGTAGGTCTTCACTCCCATAAGCATCTCATTGTGCTTAGGAGGGAGGATCCTGGTTCCTTCTGGGAGCTTCACAATAGGTCCCTTTGGTGGAGGTCCATCTAGGAGCAAAGGCTTGGATGCAGCGATGAATGGTTGGGCGAAGTAGCTATGGCTGTAAGCTTGAGGTTTTGGAGGGATAGATGCTAGGGGTTTTGGCTCAGCAAGAACGATGGCCTTGGACTTAGGCTCCTCCTTTGGGATGGTGTTGAGATCAATCCCGAAGCGGATCAATCTCCTATCTAAGTTTTTCGGCTCGGCTTCACCATTGCCGTGTAGCAAGCTTGATGCTAGGAGGAGGAGGCTCTAGATGGAATGAGGTTGGCCTGAGGCTGGGCTTCTTTATATAGGGGGATGGAGAGGCATCTAAAGGGCATCTAAAGGGAATCTCCGAAGTAATAACGCGTCAACGTGATCTCAAAAACCCTAATCGGCAAAAATTCCTGAAGGAAGAGTATGGAAGGATCACGAGTGCAAAAGCTGGCGGCGAATGGGGGAGTCCATGGGTCGGCCAACTCCCCTTTGGGGCGGCCGACTCGCGGGTGGACTCCCCGCGGGGTTTTTCGCAACCTAATTAGCGTATTTTTGTCATTCGGAAAAATACCCCGGACCCCGAAAAACGAAAAGTAAAAAGGTCGGGCCCAACTACCTAATTGAGAAAGAAGTTTAATACATCTATTTCACCTATTTCCTCAATGGGCTCTAAAAATATTTTAAGGCGTTGACCATTTACCTTGAATATCGTACCTTCGTTGTTGCGAAGCGTAACGGCTCCATGCGATGATGAGCTTACTACTTCGAACGGTCCTTCCCATTTGCTTCGAAGCTTTCCTTGCCCGAAGAGTTTGACCCCGGAATTAAAAAGTAATACCTTGTCTCCGGGTGTGAACTCCTTGATCTTGATTCTCTTGTCGTGCCATCTTTTCACTCTTTCTTTGTATATCTTGGCGTTGTGATGGGCTTTCTCTCTCCATTCTTCTAATTCGTAGATTTGCATCCTCCTCTTCTCTCCCTTTGCTTCTAGATCCATATTCCACTTCTTGATGGCCCAAGTGAGCTTTGAATTCTAGCTCTACCGGTAAGTGGCGGAGTCTTTCCATAGACTAGTTGATATGGTGACATCCCGATAGGTGTCTTGTAGGCTGTTCGATATGCCCATAGTGCATCGGGAAGCTTGTCCTTCCATGCAGTTCCCATTTCATTAACTGTCTTCTGAAGAATATTCTTGATTTGCTTGTTTGATGTCTCTGCTTGGCCACTTGTCTGAGGGTGATATGGAGTAGCAACGTTATGACGTACTCCATGCTTCAATAAGTATTGCTCGAAATGCTTGTCGATGAAATGTGATCCTCCATCACTTATGACTATCCTTGGGACTCCAAATCTTGGGAATATTATTTCTTCGAACATCTTCTTGGAGCTTGAACTATCTCGCTTTTTGCATGGCGGCGCTTCGACCCATTTGGATACGTAGTCCATCGCTACTAGGATGTATTCACATTTCTTCGACGGTGGAAATGGTCCCATAAAGTCAATTCCCGACATCAAAAAGCTCGATCTCGAAGATTGTTGATGAGTGGCATGGCATCCCTTGAATTAATGTTGCCATGCCTTTGACAAGGACCGCATCTCCGGATGAAGTCTTTTGTGTCTTCATACATTGTTGGCCAAAAGAATCCACATTGCCAAATCTTCGCATGTGTATGGAACACCCCATAATGACCTCCATACGGTGATGAGTGGCATCTTTCAATGATTTTGATTCCTTCTTCAGCTTGGCACACATCTTTCCGAGTGCCATCGAGCACACTCGGAAGAGGTAGGGCTCATCCCATATGTGAGTACGACTCTCCGGATAAGTTTCCTTTTGTTGCCTCTTGGTGGTACGTAACCCGTAACCATAAAATTAACAATATCCGCATACCGGGGGTCGATCCGTTGATTCCGTAGAGCATGTCGTCCCGGAGTGCGTCGTCGATGGGTAGTTCCCTGTGGTTTCTCAAACCGCATTCTAGACAAGTGATCGGCAACGAGTTTTCTACTCCCTTTTTATCTTTTATTTCTAAGTCAAATCTTGGAGTAATAAAATCCATCTTATCAATCGAAGTTTAGCATCTTTCTTAGTGAGCAAATATTTTAAAGCAAAGATGATCGGTGTAAACAATCACTTTGGCACCCACTAAGTAAGATCTAAACTTATCAATAGCAAAGACAACAGCTAGAAGCTCTTTTTTAGTAGTAGCATAATTAAGCTGAGGTCCAGTTAAAGTTTTGCTAGCGTAATCTATTGCATGATGCTTCTTATCCTTAGTCTGTCCTAACACTGCTCCTACAGCGTAGTCACTTGCATCACACATAATTTCAAAAGGTAGAGTCCAATCAGGGGGTTGAATGATTGGAGCAGAAATAAGCGCTTTCTTAAGGACCTCAAATGATTGTAAGCAGCATCATCAAAGTCAAAAGGAACATCCTTAGCCAATAAGCGGGTAAGAGGTCTAGCGATGTAAGAGAAATCTTTTATAAATCTACGATAAAAACCAAAGATGACCAAGGAAACTTCTAATCCCCTTCACATTGATAGGAGGAGGTAGTTGCTCAATCACTTCTATTTTGGCTCTATCTACCTCAATGCCTCTTTCGCACACTAAGTGTCCTAGCACTATTCCTTCTCTAACCATGAAATGACACTTTTCCTAATTAAGGACTAAGTGTTTTTCCTCACATCTTTGCAAAACTCGATCTATGTTTTCAAGACACTCATCGAAAGTTTTTCCATAAAAATGTAAAAATCATCCATGAAAACTTCCATAATCTTTTCAATCATATCGAAAATATAGACATCATACATCTTTGAAAAGAAGCCGGTGCATTACATAACCCAAAAGACATCCTACGGTAAGCAAAGGTTCCATAAGGGCATGTAAAGGTCGTTTTGTTTTGATCATCAGATGGATAGGGATTTGATGATATCTAGAATATCCATCAAGGAAGCAAAAGTAAGAATGGTTGGCTAATCGCTCTAGCATCTCATCAATGAAAGGCAAAGGAAAGTGATCTTTTCTTGTTGCCTTGTTAAGCTTTCTATAATCTATGCACATTCGCCATCCCGTGACGGTTCTTTGAGGGATTAACTCATTCTTCTCATTTTGGACAACAAAGTCATGCCTCCCTTTTTAGGCACAACTTGGACAGTGGCTGACCCACTCACCGTGTGGCACGGGGTAAATAATCCCGCGTGTATCGCTTTAAAACTTCTTTCTTAACAACTTCCCTCATTGCATTATTGAGTCTACGTTGGGGTTCTCTAGATGGTGGAACATCGGGATCTGTGGGAATGCGATGGGTACAAAGGGCAGGACTAATTCCTTTGAGGTCCTGGAATGAGTAGCCAAAAGCTTTTTTATGTTTTTCTAGGACAGCCATTAAGCGAAAAGTCTGCTC
The DNA here is from genome assembly GCA_018135685.1 of Themeda triandra. Classification (NCBI taxonomy): domain Eukaryota; kingdom Viridiplantae; phylum Streptophyta; class Magnoliopsida; order Poales; family Poaceae; genus Themeda; species Themeda triandra. The sequence continues at coordinate 125,636 of JAENPR010000534.1, forward strand.
CTGAGTGAGAGTATCACTTATGATGACAGGAGAGTCTGGATCATTTCCTAGAAAGGCATATCTAAGACCGGATGGTAAAGGTTTGAACTCAATAGGAGGCCTAGGTGGTAAGGTAAACTCATCATCTAAAGGTTCATTCTCGAAGGGTCGCCTTCTTCTTCTATGAAGAATCTAGCTTCATCTTCTAATTTCGCTTCACTAGGAATTCTAGAGAAACCGCTCTAAATTCTTCCAACGGATCATAATGTGGATGGGGCTCGGTCCTAGCATTTAAAGAGTGTGAAATGGACATTGCAAACTGGAGTTTCTTGCCTAAACAAATGTTTAGCTTCCCGGCTTGTCCTTCATAAAGGAGTCTTCTAAATGGTTGTCCTATCAACAGTGGAAATCCCCTATGTCAAAGACATAAAAGCTTAAGTGGACATGGGTTTCTTCTACCCGGAGTGGTAGGACATGTAGGATTCCTAAACAAGGAAGAATTTGTCTCGAAAGATTTCTTATGAACTTCTTGTTGGGGTCAATGTCATGTTTCTTTGCAAATATTTTGCTAGTGTAGTAGACATGATATTTATACCCACAACCGGATTGTAGAGAGCGTCTATGCGATCATTGTTAATCATGCAATGAATGGGAAGAGAAGATGAATTCAAATGAATTATTTAGAGGAAAGCTCGACTCTTCTAACCACTCATTGCTCATGACAGACACTAACTCTCCCGAGGTCTTTCCTGTTGGAATATCCTCATCAATATTGCATGGCTTTATTGGGTGATATTTGCCTTGTGGCTTCTTCACTTTGTGATAGTTGAAGATGTTTCCAAAATCGGCAAACAGATCAGGTTCAATATCTAGCATAAAATCAGGAAGTGGAATGTCTTCCTTTTTCTTGCTCAAAACATGGGTTAGTTGAAGTTGATGGTGTATCTGGCAAAGGGTTGGCTTCGGCTACTTGAGGTTCTACTTCTAGGAGGTAGTCTAATTCCTTTGGATAGGATTTGGTCTAGGATTGATCTTGCTTTCTTAGCGAGATATGCAAGAATGATCCTCCCGAAGTTGTGTTGAGCAATTTTCTACCGTCTCTACTCGACCTTTATAAAAGTGTTGTAAAAGAATGGGATCCGGTAGACTAAGGTCCGGGCCCGATGCTAAAAGTGTAGTAAAACGATTCCAGGATGAGGCCAAAGATTCTTCAGGTTCTTGCTTAATAGTCAGAACCTTGACTCTAAGGTCGACGATTTGGGAGATGGGATAGAAATCTAGACAAAAGTTGGAGCGTAAGGATCCCCAATCTCCTTGTTGCTTACCTACAGCTTTATCATACCATTGTCTAGCTTTTCCCTTTAATGAGAAAGGAAATAGCTTCCAACGGAGGGTTTTGTCGGACATGCCCTCTATGCGAAGACAGTCACATGTTTGCTCAAAGTCTCTAATGTGAAGGTAAGGGTTTTCGTCTCCTTCTCCTAAAAAGGATAGGCTTTGGACTAATGCAATCAACCGCGGACTCAGCCTATAGCTAGGTGTTTGGATAGGTTGTGATGACTCATGAGGTACTAGGTCGGGTCTCCGTGGGTGTAGAAAATTGAAAGATAGGAATGGAATTTGAATTATCCATAAGGATAGAAAAAGATAAAGTGTACGAAAAAGTAAAGTGAAAGAAAAAGATAAAAGTATAGGTACAAGGTAGAGCAAGATTTAGGTTATCTAAGGCACGGGCCGTCTTTCTCCCGGAACGGCGCGTAAATGCTTGTTGACACTAGATACGCACACGAAAGAATCAAAGAGAAATAATCCGCAAGCGCACGGATATCGGTGAGCACTTCACCCGGAGATAAGTCCCGAGTATCGTATTTGTTTTTATCCGCTAAGAGAAAACGTGCAATAGACTAACCCGATCTTTACTACTACCCCGGGGCCGCTAGTCAAGTGAGAATTAAGCGATATAGAGAGAACTCCTTCGTCGTCTTCTTCTAACCTATGACAATCTTTGAGACTATTGTTCTAAGGGGGTACTGAGGAAAAGACACCGCAGAGGATGCTAAACCGGGCACAAAGGACCTACCTTACCTACCAAAGGGAAGTGGATTACAAAGGTAATAAAGGGATTGTCACTTCCCTCACTACTACCACGGTTTCGGCCGAATAGGGAGCATCTACAAGTGAACCAAGCCTAAGCACCACGCTTATGCTAAAGAACGATTACTCTATTCCCAACGCGAAGCGAATAAACTAAACTTGTAAACCAAAGAACAATAATAACAACGAACTTACTAGTATTAGAAGTTGAATTGCCGAATGATCCTGAAACCAAGCCTCGGGTTAGGAGACTTGATCCCGCAGATACACTAGAGAGGAGACACCGACAGGCCGGGCTTCCTCCAAATCTACCTCCACTCTATACTCTCTCAATCTCTCTTGATACTAATACCCTATAGAGATAGATCCATTCGAGGGACCCTTCTCTATCTAACTCTCTCTCTCTGGATTAAAGTCTTGAATGAACTGGAGAATGAATTAGGGTTTCACCCAGGGGCCAGGGGCTCTGCTTATATAGCCCCCTAGGATTAACCACAGCCCTCGGATCAAACCGACCTAAATGGACGATAATTATTCATCTTCAAAGGCGGTGGAGGCGGGATCCGCGAGACTCGCACCGATTGGTGGAGCGGGAGTCGGCCGACGACCCCCGGGCGCCGACTCGGCCAATGCCGTGGGCCCATGGTTCGTGTGTGTCGCCTCGGAGTCTTCTAGATTATACTTTTTCACCCGTTCGGTCTTTCTCTCTATGTAAACCCAACATGTGGGCCATCTTGGGTAGTTTTCAGCTGTCACCCTACAGAAATAGATATTCACCAAAACTCGTGGAATTCTGTCAGTGCTAACCCCATATCTATCAAGTATTTATAAATAGGTCCATTTGTATGCTAAGTTGACGGTTAATTTTATGAGTTAACGACCGTCAACAGAATGCACATGCTCATGAGTGAATGCAACGCGTGGACACATTAGGATTTTTGTGAAAAGAAGGCAAAAATCCTAGATCTGACAATCCTCATGACTCCCGTTGACGGTCGTTAAGTGCAAATTTTTACCGTCAACTAAACATGAGAAAGGACTAAAATATGTTCACCAACTAGATATAGGGGTTACACTAATAGAATTCCACGAGTTTTGGTGAATGTATGTTTCTGCAGGGTGTCAGCTGAAAATACCCAAGGAAGGCCCACATGTCAGGTTTACATAGAGATAATCGGGAACCGGTGAAAATTCTGTAATCTAGAAGGTTCGAGAAGGCTCTGGACCAAACGGGAGCCCGAACGGGCTCGGTGGAGAGTCGGCCGACTCCCACCCTTGGTCGGCCGACCCGTGACCTGGACCAATCAGCGTCGGCCTCGCGGATCCCCTGTTCCACCGCCTTTGAGGATGAATAATAATCGTCCGTTTAGGTCGGTTTGATCCGAGGGCGCGGTGCATCCTAGGGGGCTATATAAGCGGGGCCCCCGCCCCCGGAGGAGGCAATCCCATGAAACCCTAATTCATTATTTCCGTGAGAGGATCAAAGTGAGAGGGGTCCCTTGAATGGATCTCCTCCCTAGAGCCTAGCATTCAAGATAGATAGAGAGAGTATAGGGTGGAGGTAGAGTTGGAGGAAGCCCGGCATGTCGGTGTCTCCTCTCCGGTTGTACTGCGGGATCAAGTCTCCTAACCCGAGGCTTGGTTCTAGGATCATTCTCGCAATTCAACTTCTAATACTAGTAAGTTCTTGTTATTATTGCTCTTTGGTTTACGAGTTTACTTTATTCGCTTCCGGTTGGGAATAGAGTAATCGTTCATAGCGTAAGCGTGGTGCTTGGGCTAGGTTCACTCGTAGATGCTCCCTATCCGCCGGAACCGTGGTAGTAGCGGGGAGATGATGAGTCCCTTTGTTACCTTTGTAATCCACTTCCCGTCGTTAGGTAAGGTAGGTCCAAAAGTGCTAGGTTAAGCATCCTCTGTGGTGTCTTTTCTTAGGTGCTCCCATAGAGTAGTAGTTGCAAAGCTTGCCATAGGTTGGAAGGAGACTGTGGTAGTAATCCTCTCTATATCACTCATTTACCTTGTCTCGTAGCTCGGGGTTAAGTATAGACTTGGGTTAGTCGATGCACGTTTTCTCCTAGCGGATAAATAAATAACGATACTCCGGAATATCTCCTGGGTGAAGTGCTCACCGATATCCGTGCGCTTGCGGATTATTTCTCTTTGATTCTTTCGTGTGCGTATCTAGTATCAACAAGCATTTCCGCGCCGTTGCCGGGGAGAAAGACGGTCTCATTGAGATAACCTTAAGTCCCGCTTAACCTTGTATTATACTTTTATCTTTTTCTTGTTTTCTTTTGCCTTTTATTTTCTATCCTTATAGATAACCTAAATTCCACGCCTATCCACCAATATCTTGCACCTATGAGCACATGCTTAGAGCCTCTAGAACCCATGATTTTCACATCTAGCTATGAGCTACACCAATCGTGGTTGCAATAGGTCAAAGCCAACCCTTTTCGACGCCTAGAGTCCTATCTTCTAATCAAGAGGGTAATGAACCCAAAGTCCTATCCTCCGATCAAGTAGGTAATGAACTTCTTGCTACACTTAGGGAATCTTTTAATCTTCCTATAAATTTAGGTTTAGACCTAGCCTTACAAGACCATGTTCTTCTTCAACATCTATATATGGGTCTTGATAATATCGCCTTTGGAGGAGTTTTCCTTTCTTTACCCATTAGAGAAGTGAGGTTTGTCCTTATTATTAATGGACACACTCCTTGCACTAGCCTTTATGATAACATCCTAGAGGTAGAGAAGGAATCATCCCCCAAACTAGAAGAGGAAGTTTCCACAGCCTACTTTACAAACATTTCAATCCCATGATTTGGCTATCCATTCCAAACCGTAGTACTCCAAAATTCTCTAAGGAAAGAAGTAATTCTATCCTTAGAAATTCTTTTTGATGGCAAGTTTGGGAGGAGCATAAACTTCCCGCTTCATAAGAGATCTTTTAGTGCATACATTGTCAATCTTCTCAGAAGAGATCTTTTAGAAAGCATCTCACATCCAATCCCTTTGAAGGACATTTAGAAAGATTCAAGGATGGCATGTCAAGTGATGCCATAGAAGGAGAGCGAAGCCATCTAGAATCCACACTTATGTTCTCCCCTTCTATACCCACATCAGACATAGAATATGAACCTATCTTTAAACCCATCCTTGACCCCTATAACTCATTCTATGCCCTTCCTCCTAAACCTCTTGATGATCCTAGAAGTCCATCTAGATATCCCACGCATAGGAATCATCGAGAACATATAGAGGATCGCAAAGAGCAACATCCATGGCTAGAGAGCATTAAAAACCTATGTGCTATTGCCATTGAATGGATGGATAAGGCCTTAGATGAGATCATTTCGAGAGACGATCCAAGGGGAATTTTGGACATTTATGTCGAGTCACCCTTGGAAGTGGAAGATGATGGAGGCTTCAATGAGCAAAGTAGTTACTTCTTAAACACCCCATCAAGACCTTGCTCATATGAAAAATCTCCTGATTCACTTAGTCTCCCCAACATTACCACACACGAGATCTTCAACCCCATCATGCTCCTTGTTTCTAGAGACATTGAAAGGGTGGTTGTAGACGCATATGTTTTCCATAAACATTGCAGATCTCGTCGTGTTGAATTTTGAGATAGTACACATAGACTAGTGTTGGAGGGGGAACCACTTCACCAATTCACATCTTGAAAGTTTCCCAAGGACAAGCTTAGTGTCCTAAAACAAGCACTGTTTAGACCATGACATAAGTGTTCACCTTTCCACCTACGCCCGTTAAACGAGCATAGAGTTATAATTGTGAAAATATTCCTTCGGGTATTCGTGTCACTAACCTTTCCAGGTCCGAAGCAAAAAGATCAAAGGAACAACAAATGCAAGGTATGTCCAACCAATCACTATGCAACATTGAATTGCATTCATCCAATCTTGATTTCTGCCGAATTCAAGCTTGGGGGATATACTTCCATAAATACATCTTTTGCCATGTTGCTACATTATTTTGGTTGTCCCTACCTTTTAGGCATGCTCAGTTTGCTAAACATTAATCATGCTCTGCCATCACTGTTTGAGTAAATCTCTGTAGTGCTCTCATGCTGCCTTTGTTTGTTATAGTATGCTTTGGTTTAGAGGTGCTTCATGGGTACTTCTAAAGGTTTTTAAATTAAGCATGGTGCTTAGGTTAAATTGCCTTCCTTAATTAGATTAGACATGGAGTCTAGTTTGGTTATTGAACTAAAATTGTGCTTGTAGTAGATATTGGTATATTTTGTTGGACTAACCCCGCAAAAAACTTCCAAATCCAAATCGGGTAAGTCAAGAGATGAACTCACATACGAGATGAAGCAAGGCATATGATGAACTCCAACAACTTCGCATTTAAGACGTAGCTCTTTCATCATCCAAGAAAGAATTGAAAGAATTTATGGTGTGCCTATTCATGGTGAACCCGCCAAATCACCACTTCTGATGGAACAAAGGAGGAGACATGAGTGCCCCAAGAAGGATCTACATCAATAGCACTCACCCAAAGGAAGTGGATGAACAAGGCGACAAGCTATGAGCAACATTGAGGACATCATAGCATTGAGCCCAAAACTTGAGCTAGGACACCAATGAGAAGCTGGGAGAAACTCACCTCATTTTGGCCATTCAAAGACCTGCTCTCATTGTTCTTGAAGACACCATCTTGCACGTCGGCAGCAAGGACAAGCATAGCATGATAAGCATGCATCCTTGTGTCAACCAATCACCATCAAGGGTTGACTACCGATCAAGCCCAAGAAGGCCATGAACAACTACATTTGCAAGATGATGTCCCTATGCCATTGGAGATGAAGCCTGCATATAATTAATGATGTCCCTTCCTTGATCATCAATATGGATGGCGTATCATTAATCGCAACTCTTCTCCATGCCGCTAGAAGACAAAGACCATCAAGGAAGAACTCGAGTCTACATCTCCAATGAACATCAATTAGTCAACCAAGGCTCAACAAAAATCAAGAATGGTTGACAAAAGAAGATCATACAACTATCTCGCATCCTCATATCCCGGATTGGACAAAGGCAAAGGAGAGATCTTTGCTCTAGAATCAAGATCCCTCTCCAAATGAGACTTCGGAACGAGGATGGACAAGTGTCTAAAGAACATAGAGTTACAACACACTTCGAGGATGATTCAACACACACATTTGGCTTCCAAAGTGACGAGCAACAACAAGCTTGGGGAGGAAGGCCGCCGACTCCTCTAATGATGATCCAACAATGCTCTTCCTCTTCTCAAGCCCCCGTCACTCTGGCACGCTGGTTTGCAATCCCTCCACTCGCAATTACTTCCTCTCTATAAGTTTGGTTGTTTTCTATAGATATCATACACATAAATCAAACTTAAGATAAACTAAAATCAATCCTTAAGAGAAGAAGTAATGTTGAGTAAATGTTCAACCCAACTTTTCTGAAGCATCGAATATGACCTTTACCTCTATGACAAATCTACCCTTGTTATTATATTCCTTCGGGTATGTGTTGTCCACTAATCCTCTCGAGAGAAGAAATGATAAGTGGAGCACAAGTTCTAGGGAAAGGACCACTAGAAGCATCTACTCTTCATACCAGGGTGCTCCAGTGATAAAGTTCTGAACCTGCAACATGCACACTAAACAAGATGCTGCTAGCATCACAATTAAAGGTTCACTTCAAACCGTTGGAGAAGGAGAGAACATGGATGACCCCTTCCTCAAGAGATATCAGCTCAAGAGGCGCAGTTCTCAAGGTCTCTACCTTTGGGATCAAATCATGCACCAAAGGATTGAACATGACAAGAAGTCCTATTCAGAGGACTTAAAACACCGAACCCTTGCCAAGGAGGTAACTTGGTAGTTATCCATATTTCCCACTTCAGCATTGCATAAGTTTTTCCTATAGCATATTTACTTTCTCGCATAATCAGTTCTTGTTGCATATTTACTTTGCCGCATCGCATTAGAAAAGAAAATAATTTTGTCTTGCATTGCATCTAGAAAATGCTAAGCCCCATGTGAATAATTTTGTGGTGCGACGGCCCACAAAGATATCCCGTGGTGGCATAAAAATAAGTTTTCATCTTAGTTGCATTTTTTCGTCTACATACCATAAAATATAAAATTGCAAAAAAATATTAGGATCCTCCTGAAAAGATTTTATGTTAAGAAGGTTCTAGACATCCAAGGCTTAAAGGGTTATCACTAATGCTTAATCAGTTCCACAAGCTTTGTTGTCTATTTGAGCTTCACAGAATTTAAAGGATCAAGAAGAGCTAACAGGCAGAAGGACGTCCTGTCCCTTGTCGGAGTGCTGTCTTCAACAGTCGCAGTGCTGTCTCTACAGCCATTATCCCTGACACTCCAGGAGGAGCAGTACGCCTTCACTGCCAGTCAGCAACACCAACAGACTACGTGAACATCCAGCTTGGGGGAGAGCACCCCCTTGTATCCAGCTAAGTATCACTAGCTTATCTATCTATCTATTTGTTAAGTTTGCAAAAATAAAATAGAGGAGAGTATGTGAAAAGTCTGCCTGCTAAAATGAACCCTACAGAATAAGCTCTTATATGGAAATGATGAATAGTTGCTCTGCCGTAATTCCTTTCAAGTACCTAGTTTTCAACCTCGTACTCTCCCGAGTTTTGGACACAACTGTTTAGATTTGAGATTTGCTCTAAACCTGAAACTTGTGGGTAGCGAATGCTTGATCTAAGTCTAGGTATTTGACGGATATGATATAGGAAAGTTTTGAGCAGCTGTCCATCTTGTTCCTAGAGATGCTAGAGTTCTGGAGAGTTTATCTTTTAAAATCTTAAAATTTCTGCATGATGAGTTCCTTTATGACGAGAGTTCAAAATTCCTACCACAGTCATACATTCATGCTTGCTAGAATAGGAAAACCCATCTATTTGTATAGATCATATTGTAGGCTTGAGTGTAGTCTTTATAGGCATTGAGTGTGGTTATGCTGTGGACCCATAAGGAACCAGTCATACAGTTAAAGTCAATACTATGTGCTCTCCATCCATTGATCTATGCTACTTCTGTCCTCAGAAGCATGCACCCATTTTATAAATACTACATTCATTCTGTGCTACTTCTGTCCCTAGAAGTACCACCTACATATAGATCCACATCCACCACATATCGTGCTGTCTCTACCCTGGAGATACGCACCTATGCTGCTCCTACCTTGGGAGTACGCATTCCCCCACATATTGTGTCTGTCTCTACCCGGAGATACGCGCTTATGCTGCTCCTACCCTGGGAGTACGCATCCATCCATTCATCCATCCATCCACAAAATACATACGCCACTCATTTCACTTCATCCGAGAAAAGGTTCTACTCCTATCCCGGGAGTGAACATCTAGAAATAATCATCGCCGTTCCATTTGCCTACATAAAAGCTCCGGTCATTATCATTTCAAGTTATACACTCCCCGTTGTTAAAGTTTCATTTTCGGAGGATTGGTTGCTCTAAAAAAAAAAAGAGAGAGAGAGAAAAAAAGAAAAAATAAAAAGAAAAAAAAGAAGAAAGAAAAAAAAAAGAGAAAGAAAGAAAGAGTAGCCAAGTCCTTCCTTTCAAGAAGTTTCAAGGTTTTCGAATAAAGGGAGTCATGTTATCCCCAAAGGAGCAAGTGTAGAAGTAGATGTTCGCCAAGTGATCACCCCTCATAATCATTTCCTTATCATCATCATCTTATCATTCATCCTATTTCCTCATTCACATGCACATATGACTTTATTATTTTAGTTCCTATTGGATCCATGGTATAACCGTGCAATATATGCAAGTGAGTTTGAGTGTCTCCCCACCTATAAGCTCCACATAAGCCTATTAGAAGTAGGGTGAGAGAGAGAAGGCACTTTCCACTATGCCTTAATTCCACAAATACCACATATTTTGAGAGAAGAGAGAAAGCATACACTACTCATGCCTTGGAGAGGATCCAGAAATACCACAAATGAGAGACTTGAAAGGGTCATACAAGGAAACTCTGAGTTTTATTTGAAAATCTTGCAAAAACTCCGGAATAATAGTTGATCAAAGAGCGAGAAACATAGCGCTCGACTTGACCGTTCTATTTTTCAACCGCTCAAGACCCAAGTGACGGCTACAAGCCCCATGGTGAAAGGTAATATGAGTAAGTTTTGAGTCGAATAGTTCACTCTAATCCGGAGGAGAGTTCTTGTTTGAACGCATGTGTACTTTTGAGGCGTGAAAGCATTGTAGCAACTCCTGATCCACACTGAGTTTATCTTTGCTCAGGGATGAGCAAAAGGTAAGCTTGGGGGAGTTGTTGACGGTCGTTAAGTGCAAATTTTTACCGTCAACTAAACATGAGAAAGGACTAAAATATGTTCACCAACTAGATATAGGGGTTACACTAATAGAATTCCACGAGTTTTGGTGAATGTCTGTTTCTGCAGGTGTGTTTTGAAAATACCCAAGGAAGGCCCACATGTCGGGTTTACATAGAGATAATCGGGAACCGGTGAAAATTCTGTAATCTAGAAGGTTCGAGAAGGCTCTGGACCAAACGGGAGCCCGAACGGGCTCGGTGGAGAGTCGGCCGACTCCCACCCTTGGTCGGCCGACCCGTGACCTGGACCAATCAGCGTCAGCCTCGCGGATCCCTGTTCCACCGCCTTTGAGGATGAATAATAATCGTCCGTTTAGGTCGGTTTGATCCGAGGGCTGCGGTGCATCCTAGGGGCTATATAGCGGGCCCCCGGCCCCCCGGAGGAGGCAATCCCATGAAACCCTAATTCATTATTTCCGAGAGGATCGAGGTGAGAGGGGTCCCTTGAATGGATCTCCTCCCTAGAGCCTAGCATTCAAGATAGATAGAGAGAGTATAGGGTGGAGGTAGAGTTGGAGGAAGCCCGGCATGTCGGTGTCTCCTCTCCGGTTGTACTGCGGGATCAAGTCTCCTAACCCGAGGCTTGGTTCTAGGATCATTCCGCAATTCAACTTCTAATACTAGTAAGTTCTTGTTATTATTGCTCTTTGGTTTACGAGTTTACTTTATTCGCTTCCGGTTGGGAATAGAGTAATCGTTCATAGCGTAAGCGTGGTGCTTGGGCTAGGTTCACTCGTAGATGCTCCCTATCTGGCCGGAACCGTGGTAGTAGCGGGGGAGATGAGGTCCTTTGTTACCTTTGTAATCCACTTCCCGTCGCAGGTAAGGTAGGTCCAAAAGTGCTAGGTTAAGCATCCTCTGTGGTGTCTTTTCTTAGGTGCTCCCATAGAGTAGTAGTTGCAAAGCTTGCCATAGGTTGGAAGGAGACTGTGGTAGTAATCCTCTCTATATCACTCATTTACCTTGTCGTCGTAGCTCGGGGTTAAGTATAGACTTGGGTTAGTCGATGCACGTTTTCTCCTAGCGGATAAATAAATAACGATACTCTGGAATATCTCCCGGGTGAAGTGCTCACCGATATCCGTGCGCTTGCGGATTACTTCTCTTTGATTCTTTCGTGTGCGTATCTAGTATCAACAACTCCCCACTATAAATACTCCCCTAGGCCTTCATAATAATCTTCCCCAAGTAATCCCCATGTAGTCCCCAAGTATACTACAAGCTCAAGCTCTCTTGGGAGATCAAGTGTAGTGTAGTCTAGTCTAGAGTGGGAGTTAGAGTCGAGTCGAGCGATGCTCGGGTCTCCGGAGTCATCTTCTGGAGAGTCTGGTATAGCTCTTGTACCTTTTCTCTTGTATTACTTTCTTTATATTAATATAGTCTTTCTTTACTTTACTATGTCTTTACTTTAAGTTCTTGTTTTGAGTATTTACTTAGTGCATTACTATACTAGTATAGTAGTGTTGTGTCTTTGTCTTCTTAGTGTAGTGTCTTAGCTAGTTTAGAGTCTAAATCACTTGTGTGTATTTCACTACCGACTAGGGCTGAGGCTATTTACGTGATAGCCGAAGTCATAAGACTAGTGTAGGCGAGGTGCTTAGACTAGGGCTTATTAGTGGATGCAACCTTACCTTGATTGGTTTACCTCTCAATATTCTGACGTATATTAACGGGAATGGCGGAGTGTGATAGGCCTCCGTCTCCTTATAGTTCTATTTGCATTGGGTTCGGTTTGTAGGGCGCCCATAAGCCAAAGGTCCGCTTGGATAGGGGTTGTATCTCCTATTTGTAAGTCGATTTCCCTATCACACAAGTTTGTTTAGGCACGAGTCTAGTTGAGTCATTACATTAGTATGATTAGAACACAGAAGTAGAGTTAGATACATAGGAGTCCATACTCACTCATTATCCTCACATCTAGCTAGCTACCTACCAGTTACCCTTAGTTCATCACTCTTATCCATTATAACTTATCCCCTTCGTCAACACTGATAACTTAGATTGAGTAGAACCACCATGGATATCCATCCACCCATTTATTAGAGAGTCCTAGTCCGCTTTCCTGTGATCGAACTACAAATACGAAATCGCGGATACTCACCCGGTTGAAGTGCTACAGCAGTACCTGTGCGCTTGCAGAGTTACCCTTAGCACATCTTGCATCATCACTAGAGTCTAGCCTTGCTTAGCATTCCTAGGGCTGTTGCCTGAGGAGCAATTGTGACACCCTCTCTCTGGTGATAATTCAGGCTTGCAGTAAGCATTGCTACCAGGTGTCACTCATGATTATCTTCACTCTAGTTGGTGTGCGTTAAGATTTGCCAACACTTAACTACATCAAAAGATTTCAATATTAGAATTAGAGATTTTTTAAAACGTTGATCTCACCAATTTCGGTACACACCTGGTGCGTATAGGCCCATCATTTATTACACACTTGGTGCGCATCCAGTACCTCTGAAATTGGTAGCTCTTGGTTACTATGCCTGCCGTTGGATCGAGCGTCGTGAGCCGTCCAATTTTCGACGACCATTGTAAAATTTCTCGAAAAAAACAATTGAGAAGCATTTATTAATGGAACAACAGCTAATTATATCATTCTTGCTATGGCACAAATGAGGCCAAGATGGGAATTTAATTGTTGTATAGTTGTTGAGGTATTTAGACATCTCACCAAAGTTGTCATTTAATTGTACATCTAGACCAAGGTTCTATGCACCAGAATGTGCACATCTATAAATCAGTAGGTGAACCATGTGAATCGGAGCTGTATATATATAATCGCCACAATTGACCCATGTAGATTACCCGTGCGTTGCTGCGGGTATAGAGGAGTGTATTCCCAAGTGTTGCTATGGGAATTTTCTTGTGTTGTATATGTGACAACTTATGCATACATCAAAGTGTCTCATCAAATTTAAGGGAAAATTTTAAATAAACAAATGGATAACAATATTGATAGAAAACAACCGTATCACTGGTGTATTTTATCCCCGGCAATTGCGTTGGCACCGAAAACTGTTTGTTCAAAACATACAAAATTATTTCCACACACACGCGCAAGCAACAAATCATTCTGTAAGTATGGTATAGCTGTAACAAATCTTATGTTTTTTTTTTTTTTAGAAAAAAAGCAACAACAGATCCTTTATCCTCACGACTGCCAGGCCTATTCCGCCGCCACCACAACCTCCTTGCCGTTTGCTTCCTTGTTGCCGGAGTTAGCTTCTTGTGCCCCAACTCTTTTGCCTCCGACAAATGCAATCAAGCAAGGTCGAGGACGCTGCCACCTCTGTGTGCCCAGCCACCCACTACTGGAGAAAGCTTGGGGAGAGAAGGTGAATAGCGTACTTCTAGATCCAGTAGTATAGGTTCCGTGTGCTAAACCGGTTGGAGGATCCAAGCGTCTTGCTTAGATCCTACTTTTGGTTCGTGTAACATTTGTGGCGTTTCGCTCCCTCTTAATGAAAAAAGGGTGAAGTCCCGATCGCGAAAAAAAAAGAAGGTGAATAGCGTCGAGGACACCGTTGCCTCGATTCATCCACAATTGCAGAAATCTCGGGGAAAGAATATGAAGGGCATAGTTGAGGCCACACGATTTGAGAATTTGTGTCCTATAGATGCAAGAAGGAAGGAATATAAACGATATCATCAACCGCATGGTTCTCTGCACCCTCCTTTGGCTCTCGCTCCCCCTTTTATATGAGCACTGCTTGGATGTTCTAACGACAGCTAATGGGAAAGGAAAGGGAATCAAACAACTGAAACCACCGAAGCACTACGTGGATGTGTTAATGGCAGCAAATGGGAAGGGGAAGGGGAGCAAACACCGGTTATGACGACTCGTTTGTGCATGCATTTCTAAAAATGCACTTTCCAAGGATAGGAGAGGAGGAATTGGATGATGATGTGGCTTAAAGAGAAGCTATAGAAATAAGCTAGTGGACATTAACTTTATAAGAGTTTAAGATAGTTTGAACAACATCATCGCCACATTCTACCCATATAGCATGGGCTTTTTTATTTTTTCGGCCAAAAATTTTTTTGGCCCAGCTACAAATTATCTTACTTGTTTTCATCATAGCCCAACATTGAATTCTAGCCCATATTGTGGGACAACCCGATTAAAAAATGTAATCACAAAATATAAACCACAACCAATTCTATAATTTTATTATAATTACATTCCAACAATAATTAATTTTCCAACATGTTTTCCATACAAACACACTACAAACAAAATGATCCAGCCAACTAAACAAGTTCCAGCCACACTACAAATAACTACAGCTAGTGTCAAGTTCTTGCACCAAAAAAATTCCATCAAGTAGACACTACCAAGTTCCAGCGTGTATCATATCACTGCATCTAATCGAGCCAGCACTTCCTAGAGACGAAGCGTACAATCACTACTGGAAACTTGAAATTCCCTGACCAACGTCAGGCAAAACTACCTTGTCGAGCCAGCCCTGACGGTATTTTTATTTTCCCTGACGGTAAGTGTACTTGTAAGAAATTTCATGGCGATATTTTTATTTTTTATGACAATACGTACATTTTTATGAAAATATTTTAATTTTTTTGATGGTAGTGCACCGTGAGAGAATTTTTCCAGTAATGAATGCGTGTCATGGTAGTGGTTTCCACCTCGTGGCACGAGCCGCTGATGTTGTCTCACGAGAGGACGAGTTCCGTCTATCACTTCACTGATTGCTAATAGAGATGGTGTATTTGACAAATTTATGCTATACAGACGGCAGCTTGCAAGGCCCTGTAGCTGCCCTTAGGATCCTGATGTCTCCTATGCCTATTTTAGAGGAAAATAGTTGGCGTGTGCAGACTTCGTATGGTTGACACAATCATCCTCTCTCTCGGCAAGCATCTATCTATTGACCAAAGAAGCTACATCACTGTATATATATACCGTATGGGTGTCTGGAAGGAGCATTGATCTATTCTTCCTATTCACTGAGGGCACCTACCGCTGTATGAATATATATTTGTATTTGCAGCTGCTCTCGTTGTGTAGAATGTTGGTTTAGATATACAAATGGAAATGACCATATAGGGGAACTGTCTTGATGTCTCCCCAAAAGTTATGCAGCAAAAGAAGAGCCATACTGTCATGTGCATGGGCAACACCTTATTAGCAGCTTCAGAACTTTATTAGATCTGCCACATTTGCGGTTTGCAGTACTTGATACCAAGAACTGGATGATGAGTCCATTAGTAGTTTCTACATTCAACCAAGCAGCTCCACCAACACCTACTGTATAAGTAGTATTTGGAATTTTGGATCCGTCATGAAATTGATTCCCTCCTTGGTAGCAATTCATGGCCTCCAACCAAATCTGCTCGAAATCCAGTTTCCACAGGAAAAAAAGTTGGCGCGGTTTTAAGTTTGGGCATGAATTTCAATAGGATAAATGTTGTATCATGCAATTAGGGAGGCGGCTGAAGCTGAAGGTCAGGTGGCCAGGCATACCACTAGCAGGACTGCTGTGATTCCCAGTACATTCAGATATTGTTATAATAGAGATCCTGGTGTCTCCTAAGCCTACATTAATTAAACAAAAGTCTTGGCATGTGCGGACTTCATATAGTTAACTCGATCATCTCTCCCTCACAAGCATCCTGTTATGGACCAATGCAGCTACATCAGTGTATACCATGTGGATGTCCAGAAGGAGCTAGCGCCACCTGCTGTTCCCATTCACTGAGGGCACCTACTGCTATATGACTACGTACTGAGCTGCCTGCATTGAATTATGTAGAACGTTAGTTTAGATGTATTTAATGCTGCAAACGAAGAGTCGTCCTGTCAATCTGTCATGTGTATGCATATTGGCAGCTTAAGAACTTTATTACCATCTGACATATTTGCAGTTTGCAGTACACGGTACCAAGAACATGGATGATGAAACTATTAGCAGTTTTTACTTTTAACCAAGCAGCTCCACCAAAAGCTATACATGTGCAACTGGAAATATAAACAGTGGCTCATATTTGAACTGGGTGTAATGCGGACAAGAAGCCATGACGGTCAGGCAGGACTAGAGAGTTCTTAATTTCTTTGGTCCCATTTTGAGAAAGTGAGTGAACAAAACCTGTTCTAATTGTATCAATAATGCAATGACACTAGCTGCAGAGTGTTTGGATAGGATGTTGACAAGAAAGCAAAACTAGATCAAAAAATAGGTGCATCAAAGTTAAGTTTGTTGAGGAACTTAAACGCATTTTATTGTAAGGTGAGCATCTTATCTTATTATTACTAAATGGAGGCTCCAACGGAGCCATCAAGTTAATCCTCAACAGATGCGCAAGGAAAAAAGATAAAATCAAGAAATTTTCACAATAATCAGAAAGATCTAGCCATCAATTTGATCACCAATTATATTAATAGCCATTAGATCTATTGCATTTTTACTAATAAATTACCCAACTGCCATTATGAATTATAACATGGTATTCTATTTTCTTAAAAATTTACCCATCTGGCATTATGACATACTAGCAGGAACCCCGCGCAGTTGCGCGGGCAAGCAAGCCAAAAAAAATGTAGCTTGAGAAGGCAACGGTAGCGTAGGAAGTTGGTGTAAATTTGCAAATAATACAAAGCACAGAATAACGATTAAGAATTGAGGAACATACGGGCCACAAAAAATGTATGTGCATGTCTGCATAAACCATAGAGCTAAGGCGCAAGTGGACAGGAGATTCTGTAAACCATAATAACACACAGACGACATGAATTAGGAAGTGGCACACATATACATCTTCGATGAAAATGTATTCAGGCAAATAAAAACATATAGGCCAAAGGAAATATGGCAGAGGTTCTGCAATTTTTTTTTTTTTTTGTGTGCAATGTGCATATGAACCTCTTTCTGCCAACTCTGTTCTTTTGAAAACAATGTACAGCAGGAAACTGTAGCTAGGTTTGTAGCTTGATATTCTACAGCAAGTGTAGAAGTAGCAAAAGTGTTCACAGGAACAGCTGGCACTAATGTCTGACGTATTGGCTACAAAAGAAACCACCTCAGTTAGAGGGGAAACTTTCCTTTTTTTTTTTTTTTTCATAGGCTGGGGTACATAAGATGCGGAAAATACTAACCTTGTATAGATATGGATGGTGGGTCTCAGGTCCTTCTTTTTAAGCTTCAGTCCATCATGGTGTGGTCATTTAGAATCATTATGTCAGGCATTGTTAAAAGAATGCATTGAAAGGAAAACTGCATTTGTGTAAGGGAACTAAAAAGAAAGGCATATGAAGTCCGTTAGAAAGAAATGAATGTGAAATGCAGAGGCAGCACCCAACTAACCAATGAAAGGTGTGAGAATAAAGATGGCCACCGCTTCTTTGAAAACCTAAGCACATTGTTATATGCAGCATGGAATGTACAGAGGAAGAGACAAAGCATATTGTAATACATATATATCAATATATGTATGTGCAAATCAAATATAGTTGTCGGCACAAATAAAGATGATGATACGAAAATATTTGCCGTTGGTAATATATAAACAGTGGAGATGGATTTTTTTTTTGTCCAAGCATTTTGTGGAGTAGAGGTAGAGCATATATACATAGCTGTCTAAAATTAATTGCTAACATGATTACCATGGTTAAGGAAATTTGGAACTTGACCCTTTTTGCATTGATTGACGTAGATATATATGGCGGATCAGTAGCGGCCTGTAATTGGATTGCCTGGAAACATAGGTACGCATAGGATTGCCTGGGAGCATAGGCTTCTTGGCATTTCATCAGCACCTGAAGGGCACTGAGCAGCAAGGTCTGGATGGAAAATTGCAAACTACTTTGAGAATGAGTACAGGTTCAAATCGGTGACATTCCAGTCGCTCAGAGATGACTGAAAGCAAGCGAAAATACTGGAAAAATTAAGAGAAGGAAATAATGAAGGGAGGAGGCGTTGGCATGAGAGTTTCGGGATGGGCAAGCACGGCTTCCTAGGGTCGCTGGAGGATGCGATGAAGCAGCGGCGGCGACGGCGGAGGCGCAGGCGATCGCGGGGAGGGAGCGACACGGGTGCGATGTTTTTGGAGGACGTACGGACGAAGCAGAGATGTGGGCGGACGGATGGAGGAGATCGCGAGATCGGACGGTCGTCACGCGGTACTGTTCTGGCGACAGTAATCTGAATTTATGGATGGAAGTTCGGTTGTCTACGAAAATTAGGGTTATATGTAGACAAGGTGATATATTGAAAGATCGCCTCCCACACCTAATAATATCTCACGCTTAATAATCTCTACGATAATAGAATACTTCTATATCCACCTTCCTTCCTTCATAATTAAGGGCTCAAAAAATATCTACGCTAGATCCAAACGCTTAGGAGATGTTTCATGCAAGGATTCGCACACCCGCATCTCTCACACCGCGACCTCCCACTGTTCACCGCGAGTTCAAAACACGGGCTCCACGAAAAAGAAAGAGTAAAACACACGGGCGGCCGTTAAACTTGTGCCTCTGTGCCACTTTGGGCCACGAACTCTTAAAACAAAAATCTAGCGCCCTGAACTTGTTAGGTCGTTCATGGCAAGTCCATGCCCCTTCATCTACTGCTTACTAGGACAAAATTTTATAAGAAACACCGTACCATAATCATATCATACCTTTAGTTCTAGTCATCACCTTCGGCCACGAACAGTACGTGCCCATGTCTAGTGGTGTTGCACATCTCCAACGACATGTTCAAGCGCTCCGACAGGTTGCCGCCGCCTCCAGACACGGGGGCCCACTCGAACTTGCATTGTGCAGCAGCTGAGCGATCCAGAGGTGGTGGTGGCGAGGGCCAGCTATCATCTTGCCATGGCAGACGCTGTGTCCAGCGACCTATAGCTTGCGTTCGAGAAAACGTTCCCTTACCTGTTCATTGATTCCGTTCACGTATTCTTTCCCATTGATGGAGAAGAGCTTGTTCAGCATCTTCGAAGCGTACTTGTGCGCTGGTGGTTGGAGACGACGAGTAGGGTTGAAGGTAACAGATGATTATGATAAGACGATTTTCATAAAATTTTATCCTAGTCAGCAGCTATATAAAGGGGGGTACGACTTAACAAGTTCAGGGGGACTAGATTTCCATTTCGATAGTTCGTGGACGAAAGTAGCACCGAGACACAAGTTTAAGGGCCGCTAGCGTATTTTACTAAAAAACAAATCTCTCATCCTAGCCAAAAAAAAGAAAAACCAAGCCGCCCATAGTACGAGTTGACGGTGGCGGCTCCTAGGGTTTGCGGTGGCGATGGCGGGCGGCGGCAGGCCGGGACCGGAGGCCACCGAGCAACAACGGGCAGTGCCACACATGTCACTAGCGCTGCCGGTTCCTTGCCGAATCCAGGGGCACCTTAGTCAGGTCAGGCTCCGTCCACAACGGGCGCATGGAGTTTGCGCTGGCAACGGCCTTGTGAACGCCTCCGTCAAGAAGATGGCACTGGTGTGTGGGCGGATCCACCACGTGCTGCGTTCGATCTCTGGTCACCCGGTAGATAGCGCCGGCCTCCTCCAAGCCCTGCCGTGATCCCGCCCGGCAGTCGGCCCGAGTCTCCTCCCCAAACAGGAGCGGAAGGCGACGTGCTGAGGAGCGAGCGAGCCAGGCCGATGGCCGCGAGGACAAGGTGCTTCTCCATCCATTCTATTGCCCTCATTGTCACTTGCTCTCCTTTCTGTCAAGTCTCAATCTCCCTCACCGTCTCTCGCAGATACACAGGTGGCGGACTGGATCCTGTGTTGCCCTCTGCACACCCCCCTGATTTGATAGTCGATCATCCTCTCCCAATGGGCGATGCATGATGGTGTACATTTGGCATCATGCCTATATGCGAGTAGGTAATGTGTTTGATATAGTTCCTAACAAACGCAGATGCAATCAGTTGTTAGCTTGTGTAAAAATGTTTCACTAGAGAATCAATAGTTGGCTAACGATCGCGTGTGTTGGCGTGAACAACCATGGCAGTGCCCAACTGGCTGTTGAGCGGCGGGCGTGGGGGTCCAATCGCCCCTATCTGACATTCTGAGTTGTGTTCGTGTTGGGATTGTTAACAGTTATGTTGGGATTGTGTTAACAGTTATTCCCCCATCTGAATAATGTGTTTCTATCATGGTTTACAAGGCATTTCCTAGGTGATGAGGCATGCTGCGATTTTTGGTGTCCCAGTTTCCACGACTAAAAGATCAGCGAAAGGGAGTTAGTGAGGAACCCAGCTGCTGCCCGTTGTCGATCTGGAGGGGGGATAGTGATCTATGTGAGGGCGCCGAGCAGTGATGAAAGGCAAGGTAACCTGTAATATACATCGGTTTTCCAATAACTGTTGTCATCTCAATTTGTATTTAGCTTTACATGTTTGTTAGTTTGGTTCCTATCTTTGTTGGAAAGAACTAATAATCTGATGTATTGTACTGTAGCAGTCTAGCAGCCACGTAATGTCCGATTGGAGCACAAGGCATTGAAGCCTCTGAAGTATTGGACCAGCATGTTCAATTCTGATATGCCTTGGTTGTTTTGTACCACTTGTTTGCTAAAGAGCTGGCACCTCAGAAGCCTCTTGCAAAGTTCTTGTGCATCAAAGGCCTTGTCTTCTTCTCTTTTTGGCAGGTATATATTATCTTTACCCGAATGGTCGTTTGGTTAATTCCTCAATGTTTCTAAGAGCTTTATATAACTTTGCACGTGTGTTTCTCTTGATTGCTTATAGACAACTCACTGCGTGATTGATGTGGATTAGATAGTATGTGCTTGGCATGATTAAAGATGAAGCTATTAAGTCATTTTCGAACATGACTTAAGGTTTAAAAAAATTGTCAGATACTCCTTTTCGAACATGGATAGACCTATTAACCCAAATAACGTAAGAGGCTGACTGCTTTTTACAAGCTCTTTGGTATTGCAACCTTCAGAATATCTTTTTTTTTTTGGATCAATACCTTCAGAATATCTTCATAAATGTCAGTGCAGATAATTTTATGACTTTGAAACTTGCAATCTGGGGGAGATAAAATTTTGGTTGGAAATGATGCAGGTTGTGCCGATTATCGATAGGCAACAAGCCATGATGCTACGTACCCGATGACACAGCCTACTCCGTCAGAGGTGCATTTCATATAGATCATCTGCGTTTTCAGCCTGGTTACAAGTATATTATGCAAAAGGGTCCTTTATTTGAATAATATCTAGATCCGAAGGTGCTCAACCTCTCATGATGTGCTCCTTAGGAATGATATTTTTGGTACTGATACACTGAATGCAGTTATTGCCATGATCTAAAGGCTTTCAAATTGACGAAGCCAGTCTAACTTCTGTTCTACTGTAGTAACACATTCATTATCGTGCATGTGATTCATATTAGGGATATCATTTTTCTTGCTACTTCAGCTTCTGTTCCTGTTTTCCTTTTCTGTGTTAGACATTCTTTCGTCAGGGAAACTGGAGTTGCTGTTGCCGTTTGATTAGACATAGGTTTGTCAGAGAAACATGATGTTTCTTTCTTTAATTAGTGGAGTTCGTAGCATTTACGTAAGGAAACATAATAACTAATATGTTTTTATTTTCTTTAAAAAGAGTATTATGTAGCAAAAATTCTTCTTTGACTTATCCGTCATATGAGCATTGGCCACATCTGTAAGTTGTGAAGCTAATTAAATCTCTAAACCCGATTTTCTTAAGATATCTTTTGCGCCATATTTTCTGGAGTATGGCAGGAATGGAACAATTCTGAAGTTTTCTTTTTAACATATATATATTTGGCAATTCTGCAGATTGAACATGTAATTAGGGAACATAACTTTATGGAAGCCAACGAGATCATTGAGCTGATAGTTACACGCCTTCCCGTCATCACAAAATAGAAGTTTGTCTTTCGCTACCATCATTTGGCATTGCAAAATTTGTTGTTCTCATAAATAGGGCAAAAAAAGTTATAATCTTGTGTCAAAATTTTGCTCAGGCAATGTCTAGCAGACTTGAAGGAAGGTGTTGGCAGTTTGATATTTGCAGCTCCAAGGTGCTCCGAGCTCTGTGAACTTGGTCGAATGCGTGGTATAGAGATGTGCTGAACCAGTAATGGACCTAGCCAAACATTAGAGCCTGGGCAAACTACAGTTGACGCCCCCTGCAACCGACGGCGTCAGTTTTTTTTTTAAAAAAAAATTTCTTTGCCTAGTGCTAGGCTCTGGCACTCGGCAATTTTTTTTAATTTTTTTGAATTTTGATTTCAAATTTTTTGTGCAGGCCTTAAATAGTGTATAAAATAACATGTTTGAATTTGGTGGCTTTTTATGTCTTTATTCTATATTTCTTGAATTAAATTTGTTTACCTGTATTTTTTTGAAAAAGTAAACTTGAACTGCAGGTGCATGAAATAATGAAATGTAGCCATTCGAAAAATGATATTCATGTTAGAGAGTGTGTTTTGAGATCGTATCCAAGGACTCACCCAAAAATTTGAATGCCTTGTTCGCGGAACATGGCGACCCGTTTGTGGTCAGAGTTTTTTGTAATTATATAAAATCTGAACGAAGTCCGAAAATCACGAAACTTGTCTGGGAGTCGTGTTATCGCATGTAGAGGCCGTGGTAAAAAATTGAGAAAGTTTCGAGCAAGTTGTGATGTCGGATGCCTAAAACCCAAACATCTCCGCATGTGATTACTTAGATCACATTTGGAGATGTCTCTTGTTCAAATTTTTTTCTGTAGTCCTTATATATTGTATACAACTACATGTTCTACATGTTCGTGAATAAGACATTCAAAATTTTGGGTGAGGCTTCAAAATATACTCTACAACATGAATATTATTTTTTAAATGGCTAGATTTCATTGTTTTATGCACCTGCAGTTCAAATTTACTTTTTCAAGAAAAATACAAGTAAAGAAAATAAATTCAAAAAATATAGCAAAAAGTCTTAGAAAAGTCTCAAATTTGAACATGTAGTTGTATACAATATATAAGGACTACAGAAAAAATTTAAATCAAAATTCAAAAATAAAAAAAAACTTAGCCTAGTGCCAGGCTCTGGTACTTGGCAAAGAGGGTCTTTGCTGGGTGCCACACGAAGGTACTCGGCAAAGAGGCCTCCTTTACCGAGTGTCTAGACGCAGCTCTCGGCAAAGAAAGTTGAAAAAAAGGACAAAAGGCCAAGGCCCACTCAGCCCCTCAGGCCAAACCCTATCCCTTGAACCCAGCCGCGGCTCCCATTGCTGCCCCCGCGCCGCCGCCTCCCCCCCTGTGGGGATATGACCCCCATATACCCTTGCAGCTATGCTTGGGCCTCATCACCGAAGACGGCCCAGTCCAAGACGAAGACGTGCGGCACACGACGTGCACCGCACGGTTTATTATTAGTACCAAATAGGCTATTCTACTTGTAACTTTATCCCTTCAGCATATATAAGGAGGGGCAGAGGTCCTTTAGCAGACAACTCAATATGGAGCAGATCTCTACGGTCTCTCTTGTAACCCAAACCTCCGTGGTCTAGGACCTTGTACTCAGGTACTTGACAATACAGCATAACACGAGAAGCAGGACGTAGGGTATTATGCTTCCGAGCGGCCTCAACCTGGGTAAACCTGGTCTCCTTGGTTTGTCTTGTTTCTCGAACGTCCAGATCGCGGATCTTAACGTGCCCATGCCGAAACTCTACCACCGTGGTATACCCCGTGGTGGACTGCCGGTTATCCGTAATCGACAGTGGCGCGCCAGGTAGGGGGTGGAGTTTTCGATCTCAAGGCGATCCAGATGGTTTCCTTCCCCGCTTCCATGAATCTCGAGGCCAGCGGCGCCTTCACCTTTGGATCGGTCACCGGGACCACCAAGATGGCGGCACCTCTCGTCTCCGTAGAAGCATCCGGGCCGGTCTCAGCACCGCCCTCCGGGCAGACGGTCCCAGCACCACCCACCATGCAGATGGTCCCAGCACCATCCGCTCACCCGGCCACAGCGCCAACCGCCTCACCGCCGGTCGCAGCACCCGCCGCGCAGGATTCCCCCTTGCCCTCGGCAACGGCGGATACGACAGATCTCCAAGCACTTGTAGATCAGCTGTCTTGCTACAAACGAAAGCCGATCGACAACTCAGATCTAATCGAACTCATTGACCAGCAGGGTCGCGGGTTGGCCGAGATCACGAAGCTGGTTGAGGCCACGCAGGAGTTGATCCGCAAGGGGCCAGAATTTTCTGATTTCACACCCGTCCGACCACGCCGGCGAAGTTCTGTTCGTCGCAGCCATGCAGATCTCGTCGGTGACAATCAGCCTGTCGCTCGACCAGCTCCCTTCAGATCGGCTAGAAGTCCCTGTTGGTTAGATCCCAACCAGGACAGCCGCCTGATTTCGACTGAGCAGATCCAGCGCAGAGCGAACGTTCCTCTTCTCCCCAGGTTGAACGAGTTTATCGAAGCACGACAAAACCGCCGAGCACCAGCTCAACAAGACCAAGGAGGTCGTGCTCCGCCAAGCGAACCACTCGCGGCAGATCCAATTGCTCCGCCGCACGACCCAACCGTTCTATCCTTCGGATTGAACAACGCGGCGTCGACATACGCAAGGGACATCCGGCAATAGTTCGACACGCTCCTTATCGAGGACACCATCCCGAGAAGCCCCGCTCACATAATCGGGATGGCGGAGATTCGAGAGGTTGGGGATGCGTCTCAGGACGCCAACCCGGACTCCCCAACTGTCTCTGATCTGCTCGCGCAGTATTCTCCTGGCTATACCGAATACCTCTCCTCGGATGAGGACTATCTCATGGACACGGAACTCAATCCGACCGCAGAGGACACGCTGATCACTCCCGACCACCGGACGGAAACCCCCAGCAGCGCGCTGGATTTCCCCAAGTATCCGCCCGGTTTCGGACCAACGATTCTGATGGTCAGCAATGATGAGCCTCCGGCTCCAAACGAAACGGACGCCCAGTGGCAGGCAAGGGAAGATCGTAACAACAATCGCGCCCAACGACGCATTGCCGAGGAGGGCCGTCCCAACGCAGGCGCCGGACCACGGCACCAACCCGAGCGTCGCAACCTCAACCCCGAGTTCGACGGTGCTGGCGACCTAGTGGTCCACGAGACCCCCACGGCAAACATTGCCGTGGCCATGGAGAAATTGAAGCAGCTTTCCCCTGAGACTCCTGGACTCAACGAGATTCAGGAATTCCTCGCGGCAGCCGAGGACCAAGTGAACGACCTTCGTTCTATGGGCTCCATGGCCAGCTCTTACCGATCCCGTCGTTCTCGGCAGAACCGGAATCGACGTGAGCAGCGAGTTGAGAGCGGAGGGGACAATTTGTCCCACAACGGAAGATATGCCTATGGAGACGCAGGGGACTGCGACGATCGTGTCGAGCAACCAGGCAAAGCTCCGCGACATGCACGTCCTCAGAACAGTCGTCGACGCCCTAATCGCCAGCAAGGCAACCAGGGCCGGCAAGACAACGAAGTAATCCAACCCGAGCGTCGGGACCTCCGAGAACGGATAGATGACCACCTCCGAGCACGCAGAAACATTGGCGGCATCCCACCCTTCTCCGAAGAGCTCAAGGCAGTCATATGGCCTAAAAATTTCCATACCTCGGAGATCCGGGCGTACGATGGCAAAGCAGATCCAGCCCACTGGATCATGCTCTACGAGGTGGCCGTCTGAGCAGCAGGAGGCGACGAGTACGTCATGGCAAACTACCTCCCCGTGGTGCTCAACAATACAGTCACCACCTGGCTGCATAAGTGAAGTGCTCAGCGAGTCCAAGCAGCGGTACGACCAAGTACAAAAGCTCTTGTATGCACTCCTGATCACCAAACGCAAGCTGCTCCATTATTTTCAAGCTTTCAAAATCACGGTCGTTACTGACGTACCACTCGGCGACATTCTTCGCAACCGAGACGCCAGTGGTCGGATCGTGAAATACGTGCTAGAACTGTCCGAGTACACCCTCCAGTTTCACGCCCGCAGAATGGTGAAGTCACAGGCCTTGCCGGATTTCATCGTGGAGTGGACGGACATCAGCCTACCTCTCGCTAATTCAAGTGCCGAGTACTGGACGATGTACTTTGACGGCTCTTTGAACATTGACGGCGCGGGGGCTGGCGTCTACTTTATCTCTCCTTCAAAGGACATGATAAAGTACGTCTTGCGTATCCACTTCAAAGCATCCAACAACGTAGCCGAGTACGAAGCAGCCTTACACGGCCTTCGTATCGCCGTTGAACTTGGCATCAAGCAACTCATGGTCTATGGGGACTCTGCTTTAGTCATCAAGCAGGTCAACAAAGATTGGGATACAGTCCACGAAAAGATGGACGCCTACATTGCCGAAATTCGCAAACTTGAGAACAAGTTTTACGGCGTGGAATTCATCCACGTTCGTCGCGAAAAGAATGTAGGAGTCGACGAGCTGTCCAAGCTGGGCTCATCCCGTGCCAAGTTACCCCCTGGTGTTTTTGTTCAAGACTTAATCAAACCTTCGATCCCTGATCAGGTAGAACATACACCAGAACCCACTTCGGTGGTCAGCTACCTGACCACACTGCTCAGTAACACCAATGTTGAGGACGACGACGGTCTCCTCAGTCGGCAGGCAGATGATGAGGGTACAGAGTCAGCCGACAAGGCGACGCCTTCCCAAGAAGACTGGAGAGAGCCCTTCATCAAATACCTGAATGACCACCTTGTCCTGGAGGACAAAATTACAGCCCAGCAACTGGTCCGCAGAGCCAAGGCCTATGCTATGGTCAATGGCGAGTTGATGCGCAAGGCACCCAAGTCTATTATATTTCAAAAGTGCATTACCCAGACAGCGGGGATCGAGCTTCTCAAAGCCATCCACGAGGGCACTTGCGGTAACCATGCAGCATCTCGGACACTAGTCGGCAAAGCCTACCGGGCAGGTTTCTACTAGCCTACAGCCGTTACCGACGCTGAAGACTACGTACAGCGGTGTGTCAACTGTCAAATGTTCACCAAGCAGATTCATGTCCCAGCACATGATTTACAAACCTTCCCGGTTGCTTGGCCCTTCTCATGCTGGGGACTGGATATGATCGGCCTTTTCAAAAAGGCTCCCGGTTGTCATACGTCCATATTTGTGCTCATCGACAAGTTTTACCAATCGGCTGACGTCCGATTGACTTCCAGGGTTGGACCCCCTTTGACTCGTGTGGACGCCCCATTTTTAACCCTAGTGGGCCGCGGTCACATGGGCCGTACACCCCACGTGCAGCCGACAATATTTTACCGTCTCGGTTGCTCGGGGACTCGTCGTCATCGCCTCGGCTCGGTGCTATGCACCACATAGCCTCGCCTCTGTCCTCGGCTCGGTGTCACGCAACATGAAGTCTCATCTTCGACCGTGCTGCTCGGGGACTCGTCTTCATTGCCTCAGCCATATCTGGGGACTCTGCACTCGACTTTCCACCCAGCAGTGTCTATGGACCAACGGTTCTCGGTGTCCCTCGACCCGATCGAGCCTGTGCTCTGTCCAGGACTTGCCTGGGGACTACGCGTCGAATTGTCACTTGGCACTGACTATGGACTAGTTAGTGTTATGTTGAGTTTTTCCTTAAAAGCTCAATACAACATATTCTATCTTCTATCGAGCTTGGGGACTACGTGGTCCCACGTCACCTCGCAGTGACTTGGGCCTATCATCTGTTCTTTGTTCGGTAGTCTTACCTCTATGGATTGTTCGCGTTAGCATTCAGTGATACTTCATATCACGTGTTAATGTGGGCTCACGTCTCAGGACGTGAAAAGATTTTTCTTTTTCCTTAGAGCATCATGCATCTTTCGACAAATCATCTTCCTTGTCAGAAGCGGTGGTCAGCAGCAGACTTGCGAACTGCTCGAGATGAAGCTGGTCAGCACTACGTGGTCAGCATCATAGCTGATCGGCACTACGTGGTCAGCATCATAGCTGGTCGGCACTACGTGGTCAGCATCATAGCTGGTCGGCACTATGTGGTCAAGACGGTGTCTCTCTCAAGATACATGGTGCTCGGGGACTAGCTGTGGGGATATGACCCCCATATACCCTTGCAGCTATGCTTGGGCCTCATCACCGAAGACGGCCCAGTCCAAGACGAAGACGTGTGGCACACGACGTGCACCGCACGGTTTATTATTAGTACCAAATAGGCTATTCTACTTGTAACTTTGTCCCTTCAGCATATATAAGGAGGGGCAGAGGTCCTTTAGCAGACAACTCAATATGGAGCAGATCTCTACGGTCTCTCCTGTAACCCAAACCTCCGTGGTCTGGGATCTTGTACTCAGGTACTTGACAATACAGCATAACAAGAGAAGCAGGACGTAGGGTATTACGCTTCCGAGCGGCCTGAACCTGGGTAAACCTGGTCTCCTTGGTTTGTCTTGTTTCTCGAACGTCCAGATCGTGGATCTTAACATGCCCTTGCCGAAACTCTACCACCGTGGGATACCCCGTGGTGGACTGCCGGTTATCCGTAATCGACACCCCCAACCCGCCGCCGCCTCATCATCCCCCCCGCCGCAGCGCCGCCGGGCCGCATGCCGTGGCCTCTGCACCTCCCTTCCTTCGCTGCCATGCACGCCTCCCCGTGAACCCAGCAGCACCCCTCCCCTCTCTTCCCTCATGCCGGCTCCTCCTCCTCTCTTTTTCCGCATATACCAGCACCCCCTAACCTCCCTTCCTCTTCCGGCGGAGGCGCTGGGCAGAGTGGCACGGCGGCGGCGCAGGGCGACGGCGTGACGTGGCGTGGGCCTGCAGCGGGGACGGGAAAGGCGGCAGCCCGGCTTCCCATCTCCACGCGACGACCGGCGGCGGCCTGGCTCCTGTCTCAATGCGACGAGCGGCCACGGCCCGGCTCCCCTCACCATCGACCCCGAGCGCACCCCCAAGGCCCTGACCTGGTGGCGCCACCCTCATCCAGATCGGCGGCTGGGCCTGCATCCCTCCGGTGCGAGCTGCAGGCATGGCACATCTTGCTCCCCTCCCTCTCCTCCCCTGCCACTAACTGGCAATGGCTGGCTCCTCTTGCAGATCTGGGCCGGCTGCAGGCATGGCGCACCGCCACGAACGGGTCGCACATCTCCTCGGTTGCTGTTCGTCTCGCACAGCAGGTGAGCAAGGAGCAAGGAGCAGGTGGGCAGATTCTTGGGCGCCTATGGCTTCATGAACATCACAAGCTCAGCTTTTCCAGAAAATGGCTTGAATCCTTTTCCATTTTGGTTTTATCCGAGAAATAGTTGCTGGCAGTGCGGTTATATTCTGATTTTGTTCAGAGGTTGCAGTCGGTTGTGGAGCCGTTTTGTATGTAGGATTGGTTACAAAATTTGCAGTTTTCTAGTTGCTTATTTTGAATCCCTTGGACATGAACAGCGTGGAGGTGAAGAGGGGACCTTGGAGTTTTAGTCAGCCCAATCCTGAGAATTGTTTGGAACATGATTAAGGCAAATTAGGATATAGGGGACTCTTTAGAATACATTTGAAACCAAATCTTATCCGAAAACATTTGAAAATACAAATCTGTTGATACAATTTTTTTCCACATATTTTAGTGCATGGTGTAGTGATAGTGATATTGCATCTAATACTACAATTGCAATCTTCTAAAAGCCGTCAAAACAGCCATCAGATGTTTTGTGGCCTTACTTCATATCATTGTGGATTGCCACTATGCTGTAAGAGCATCTCCAAGAGTTTGCCAAATTTTACTTGGCAAATCTTGTGTTTTGCCAACTCCTAAAACAATTTGCCAAGTGAAAAGATAGTCTTTCTCCAAGAGTTTGGTATATTTAACTTGCTAAATTAATCTGTTTGACGCTTAGCAGTAGTAGGAGTATTCAATGGTACCTGCCTGCCCGGCGACATGGGCACTGCCATGGTGCAGCAGCATTGAGTTGTCACATAATGCGTACAGCAGGGAGCGAGAAGGTGGATGCAAGAGCCCCGGTGTACGTACGTACGGAGTACAGCAGCGTC
The DNA here is from genome assembly GCA_018135685.1 of Themeda triandra. Taxonomy (NCBI): domain Eukaryota; kingdom Viridiplantae; phylum Streptophyta; class Magnoliopsida; order Poales; family Poaceae; genus Themeda; species Themeda triandra. The sequence continues at coordinate 156,084 of JAENPR010000534.1, forward strand.
TAGTCCATGAGCGAGAAGGTGGATGTGAGCGAGAGCAGCCCCTGTGTACGTACGGAGTACAGGTGCAGTCAGCGTCCACTATAGCTACAGGATAAAGCAACACAGTCTCATCCCGTCCATCCACACCGAGCAGCAGGTCTTTTGACGGCCACGAACAGCCGCGCAGAGGGATGCGCAAAGCTATGCGCCCGCGCATATATCCGCGCTAGAGAGGCTTTTTTTTGCCAAGTTGGTAAAAGATAGCAAGTCATATGGCAAACTGTTGGAGACTATTTTTCTTTGTTTTGCTAAAATTTGATAGATGGGGAGTTGGCCCTGGTCCTTCTCATTAAAAAAAATACAAATTGTTTCTTCAATATTCATGGACCTTTTCCTTTTCTTTGTGTAGTACTAATTACTATAGTGAAGTAAAGGCATACCCATTATTCATTGATCATCCTGTTTTCCAGACTTTACGAGGGAAAAGTTGTTCAAGGTCCATTGAGGGGCACACAGGCTATATTTAAGGTATTCGTAGATTTGTTACTTTGCTAAGTTTTGTTGCATAGCTAGCGTCCTTCAATAATCAGCAGAATGCCATGCCTTGAAAAGATTATTTGTAGGACATACACTTCCAAACTTTCAATTTGTCTAGCTTGTGTTCTTGGCAACCTTTGATATATACCAACTGCGTGTGTTTTGTCTCCAAAAAATATAATATACAGTCTACACATAAGTGCTCTAAGTATTCTATATTCTAGAATCATAAGTGCTTGATGACATTTGGCTTTCATCTTGGACCCACAGATTGATGACAAGGGGATGGAAAAGATTGCCATGGCTTGTGGAGTTGATCTGAACACTCTTGGACTGGAAGAGGATATGATGGAGGATGAGCCAGAGGAGGCCCACCTGGTTGATAAGATGAACACTGACATCAACCCAGAACATGTGACCCTGAAGAATCCTACTTCATTGGTACCAAGGTCTATGATCAGCCAGAGGTATACCATTACTCTAGCCTTCAGTTTGAAACTGCCTCCTCTAAACTTATAGAACTGCCGGCTGACTCATCCTCATCTGACCAGGACAAAACCCCCTCGAACTCGGACATTGAGATCCTGGACAGCCCTCCTGCAGTATTCCAGGGCATGTCCAACAAGAAGAAAGGCATCAAGATCAAGGACCAGCTGGAGCTAGAGTTCCTGAGGTGGAGCACCAGCAGGGTTGCACAGAAGCTTGGTGGTTTCAAGACCAGTGAAGGTGCAAGTGCTGCCAAAGGCAAGAAGGCTGCGGTGGCCAAGAAGAAAACCACCAAGAAGCCAAAGAAGAAGGCCACTGGTGAAAGTGCAGTGCTGGAACCGGTTCCTCTTGCCATGATCCCCCCTTGTGAGGTGCCTCCCTTCATGACGCTGGAGGACATGGAAGGAATCGGCCACAACCTACTTCAGATTCAGTCTGGGACTATCTCTGCTGCCATCTTGGAACAAGATGCTACTGATGAATAAGCCTCTCCAGAGATTGATCTGCACACCATCAGTCTTAGTGTGCAGCCACTCTTATACTTTTGCTTGCTCAATCTTCCAGTGCCTGTACTGGAGTTTAAATAAGTTGCTTGGTTGTAATCTGGACGTGTGTCCTCACTTTGGTTCAGACCTTTGGTTACCTCGGTTTCCCTTAATATCATCAGAACAACTTTTCTGTTACTTGATCTGTCTCATTTTTTCTTGGCTTGCTATATCATTTATTCACTATTTTCTATCTCATAGAAGGATTTGGTATCTGTTCTTATGGATCAGAACATTCTTTTCCTATCACCTGTGTTTTTTATGGATAGTACAAATACAAACTTAAGATCCATGAAGATCCTGTTCTGGAACATTAGAGGAATAAACTCACAGGGCAAATGGGATGCAATTAGGGAAAAAGTTACAGAAAGTGCCTGTCAGATTCATTGTATTCAAGAAACTAAAAGGGAGTCTTTTGATAACCTCTACATCAAAAAGTTTTGTCCTAGAACTCTGGACAAATTTGCCTTCTCTCCCTCAATAGGTGCCTCTGGTGGGCTCCTCACAGTGTGGAATAGCAGTCATTTTGAAGCAACAGTGGTACAGAGCTGTTCCTTTGCACTAACAATGAAATTCTCCTCCAAACTTGATAATAGTTGTTTTCATCTAACAAACATCTATGGTCCTTCGAACACATATGCAGAGAAATATAATTTTGTTACTTGGCTAACCAATCTGGACATCACATACTTTGATGATTGGGTGCTGGGAGGAGATTTTAACTTATACAGATCCAATGAAAACAGAAATAAGCCTGGTGGTGATGTAGCTGAGATGAATCTTTTCAATGATCTGATTGCCAACTTGGATTTGGTTGACATACCCTTCAGTGGCAGGAACTTCACCTGGAGTAACATGCAAGATGACCCATTACTAGTCAAGCTTGATTGGGTTCTCTGCTCCTCCACCTGGCCAATCAGCTTCCCAGCGACCTTTGTTCAACCAATGGCAAGGCCCACCTCTGATCATATTCCTTATGTGTTACATATTGGAAGTGCTATACCCAAATCAAACCTCTTCAGATTTGAAGACTATTGGATTGATCACCCAGGCTTCTTTGACACTATTTCACTTCATTGGAACAACTCACCTTTCCATGCCAATGCTGCAAAAAACCTGGCTGTAAAATTGAAGCAAGTCAGGTTTGGGCTGAAGAAATGGAGCAAAGGGCTACCAAATCTAAACAAACAAATTCATAATTGTCAATGGGTAATTCTAATCTTGGATGGCATTGAAGAGCAAAGAAACTTATCTAGAATGGAGTCTGCTTTCAGAAGGTTCATCAAGAGGCACCTGGAAGGACTCATGGAATCCAAGAGAATATACTGGAGACAAAGCAACACAGTTAGATGGGTTAACCTCAGTGATGAAAATACCCATTTCTTCCACTCTATGGCAACCATAACTCACAAGAAGAACTACATTGTATCCCTCAGTGACAGTGATGGAAACCTTATTCTAGATCATCAGCAGAAAGCCAACATGCTTTGGGACTCTTTCAGGAAAAGAATGGGTATTTCTGATTTTAATGGGATCAGTTACAAATTTGCTGAACTCCTCCCTGTACATGACCTCTCAAGCATAGATGGAGATTTTAGCAGAGAAGAAATTGAAAATGTAATTAAGTGCCTGCCTAACAGTCATGCTCCTGGACCAGATGGCTTTAATGGTCTTTTCATCAAGAAATGTTGGAATATCATCAAGGGTGATTATATCAGGCTGTTTGAGGATTTCACTCAGCACAATGTGAACCTCCAGAGCATAAACTCCTCAATCATTGCTCTAATACCCAAGAAGGAGAACCCAGAGAATGTAAATGACTATAGGCCCATATCCCTTCTGAATTACTCTCTGAAATGCATCACCAAAATCCTCTTCAGCAGACTCCAGACTGTGATTCAGCAGCTCATACATAAGAACCAATATGGGTTCATCAAAGGGAGAACAATACAAGATTGCTTAGCATGGTCTTTCCAGTTCCTCCACTTCTGCCATCACTCCAAGAAAGGAGTTGTTATTTTAAAACTGGACTTTGAGAAAGCTTTTGATAAGCTAGAACACCAGGTCATTATTGAAGTCATGAAGTATAAAGGTTTCTCAGAAAAGTGGAGAAACTGGGTGTCTAATCTGCTGGGTTCAGGAACCTCCAGTGTGTTACTAAATGGACTGCCTGGGAAGAATTTTCACTGCAGAAGAGGTGTGAGGCAAGGTGACCCACTATCACCATTGCTCTTTGTTCTAGCAGCAGACTTGCTACAAAGCATTGTTAACAAGGCTTAGAGAAATGGAACTCTTAAACACCCACTACATGATCAGATGCAAGGGGAGTTTCCAATAGTCCAATATGCAGATGACACCCTTCTTATATTGCCTGGGGATGCCAGGACCATTTTCAATCTCAAGTGTTTGCTGAGATCCTTTTCTGACTCAACAGGCCTGCATGTCAACTTCTCAAAATCAAACATGGTTCCAATAAACATGAGCCAAGAGAGAGCCCTGCACTTAGCAAATACCTTTGGTTGTCAGGTTGGATCCTTACCATTCACTTATCTGGGTCTGCCTTTGGGTACAACCAGAGCAACCATCAATGACTTTTCTCCCTTGGTCAGTAGGATTGAAAGAAGGATGTGTGGCATCAACAGATTTCTATCCTACCATGGTAGGCTGATCCTGGTTAACTCAGTTTTTTCTGCTCTCCCTACTTTTTACATGTGCAGCCTGAAACTGCCTCCTCAGGTAATCAAACAAATTGATAGCTGCAGGAAAAAATATCTCTGGAACAAAGGTGATACTGATAGAAAGGGGAGAAATCTAGTAGCCTGGGAAACTGTATGTAAATCCAAAGCAGAGGGTGGACTGGGCATCATTGACATTGAAGCGCAAAATGATGCCCTCCTCATGAAATTCTTGGATAAATTTTACAACCATGCTGACACCCCTTGGGTTGACCTCACATGGCAGCAACTATAATCCAACACAAACACTCCTCCACATTCTAGAACACCAACTGGCTCTTTCTGGTGGAAAGATGTCCTAAAACTCTTGCACAAGTTTCATGACATGGTGAGATGCAACCCCAATAAAGGTAATTCAGTTAGCTTCTGGACTGATGTATGGCTGAATGAAGCCCTCATAGACAAGTACCCCCAGCTCTATTCTTTTGCAAGAAAACCGAAGTGCTCCATCAGGTTCTACCTCAGTTCCTCCATGGACAGAATGTTCTGCCCCACCTTGTCTTTGCAAGCCACTGATCAACTCACTGAACTGATGCATATCATGGACTTGAGAACTTGGGATCAGGACACCTTCGACAAATGGGCATATGTTTGGGGGGGGGGTGCAAGGATACAAAATCAGAAAAGCTTACAAGTTACCGGGTGGGCGAAGCCCGACACCTCCTTTGTTCAAATGGACCTGGACAGCGGGCAACCCAGGGAACCATAAGTTCTTCTTCTGGCTGCTAATAAGTGACAAACTAAATACAAGAAACATTTTGAGGAGGAAAAAGATGGTGTTAGAAGATTACACATGTGTTCTCTGTAGCTCGGGGTGTGAGGAGACATGCTTTCATCTGTTTTTTGAATGTGCCTTTAGTCAGCAATGTTGGAGCCTGATTTCCATAGCTTGGGACTTGGATATTTCACCTTTGGATATGATTCTAAAAGCCAGGGCAAGTTTTGGTGACTCGATCTTCAGAGAAATCATGATAACATCCTGCTGGGTGATTTGGAAGATGAGAAACAAGATTATCTTTGACAACGGACAGAATTGCTTGCAGCTTTGGAAAAGCTGGTTTGTTCAAGAGCTTGGCTTGGTGTGTATCAAGTGCAAGCAACCTAGAAGTAGTCGGTTAGAAATATGGAGAGAGAACCTGTAAGAGCTTCCCCTTTTTTCTTTTGGGCTTGAAAGCCTTGTAAAAAACTCTGTAACTCATTCTTTCATTCAATTGAAAAAAAAAAAAAGGGGGTCGGGGACTCCCGATCGGTTCGGTCAAAAAAAAAAAAAAGAATCATAAGTGCTGATAATTTGTTTTTTCTAGAAATTGGTTTGCAGCATGAGTATCGTGGGTATGGCCAGAATGATATTCTATATGATGTGCTTACAGAAGTATCAGTTAACTATCTATTGTCAATTATGTGTCGGGACTCAACATCCCAAACAAGCCATTCCTTGCCTGTATGCTAAAGCAAGTGGAACTGCAAGTTGTTATCAACTAGAAATGCCAAATATGTTTCTTTTTCTTTCTTCAAGCCAAAGCAAATTAACTTGGAAGCACTCGCAGTAAAGTTCTTTAGGATTCTCTAGTTCTGAGCAAGAATCTCAAGAAAATGGACCAATAAGCATAGCTACTGTCAGTACTTTAGGATTCTCCAGTTCTGATATACCAATTTGCATAGCTACTGTCAGCACTTTGTGCGCAGGGGCCTATTTTACTTGACGAGCTATATAAACTGAACAAATTGATGTGCAATGTTTTTCTGCTGCAAGTATCTAAGTTATGAAAAAACCATTTATTCTGTCAAAATGGTGCTGAATGTGAACTGCTCTGCTGTCTTAATAGGTTTCATACAAGTGACAACAGGTGCTTAAATTACAAGGTGTGTGTCCATACTTTTCCCACTCTATTTACTCTGTTCTGCATTTTTGGCCAGGATAAGTAAAATATTGAGAATGCTACATTGATGGTGTTAAGAGCTACACTTTATCTACTCCTTTCTGCATTTCGGCATCTGTACTAATGCAATAGATAAGAAAATAGGCATAGAAACTAGCAAGATGTAATGCATTTGTTTGCACAAGATTTTCTTGTCCTTTTAACTGTTAGATATTATATGTTAAGTGTTTGTATTTCATTGCAGATGTCATGGCACTAGTAGGGAAGTTCTCATCGATGACCTTCCCCATTGGTCACTGAAGATGCTCGAATGGTCATAGAGATTAATTTGTGACGATTTTGTGACGAAAATGACTTGGTCATTGATGGCGCGTCACACATTTTCTGTTGTGACCAATTGGACATTTTCGTCACGGATGGTACTTCATTCCGTGACGAAATAAGCATCGTCATGTTATTGAATTCAATCTATGACGATTGGTTTTGGTCACGGACGAAGGCTCGTTTTGGTCATAATTTGTTGTCCGTCGGTCGTCCTAACGCCATCGTTAACGGCGTTAGTGTTGTGTGACGGCTCCATTTCGTCACAGATAGACCCGTTTTGTCGTCATTATTGGCCGTTTGGAATCGCCCGACGGCGTATGCCACGCTGGCAGATGACGTCATCCCTGACGTGGCAGATGACGTCATCGCTGATGTGGCAGATGACGTCATCGCTGACGTGGCTGCCTTCGAAATCGTCACAAATACATTTTGAAATCGACACAATACATTTTCAAATCGACATAGATACATCTTGAAATCGACACAATACATTTTGAAATCGACACAGGATACATTTTGGAATCGACACAACACATTTTCCATTACCATACAACTTAATTAATCAACACTAAACTCAGTTCACCAGTAACTAAGCTCAGCCCACCAACATTACTAAACTCAGTTCACCAACACTAGATTTCATCACTACTAACATAAGTGCTAAACAAAATGAACAACAAACATAAGGATTGCATAAACATAACCACTAGTAGCTACACTTTCTGGTCATGCCCAGCACCAGCAGCGCTCATGTCGAAGAAGAGTTGTTGAGGGACAAGATATGCTTGAGTAGCGCATTGTTCTCCTCCATTGCCTTGTTGTTACCTTGGGATGTGTTCATCATACTGGAGATAAAAATAGGTACCATTCCTGAAGAAAATAGAAATAATATTAAATATGTTGCTAGCATATTCGAAGGGTGGCTTTTAGTTTACAATATACCTTTAGATGACAAGATGCTTACAAAATTCTGTTCTGATCGATGGTATACCAGTTCCTTAAAGATAAATAAAGGATAGGAATCCATTCATTCTACGCCTGCAAACACATACGGAGTCGAGTCTCGCATATCTAATAGATAAAGTAAATGTCGATCGCATCAAAACAATAAAACAAATCCATGAATCTACAATTTATACTACCTAGCAGCAGGGTCAATTGGAATAATGTAAGGATCTGTTACTTACAAATGTTATATCTTCTGACAATAGAATTCAATCTGAGTGGCCAATGGATGACTTCCTCAAACATAAATTCTATCATGCGTAGTGTTGTCTCCTGAATTTCTTTCTTTCTTCCTAGGAAAGACTGACATAATGAAATTAGCAAGCTAAAATGAAAGTAATAAGACTCCCACATGACATTTGTTCAGCTGGTAATATAAAGGTTGTATCATGGCAAAAGAGAACAAGTGGGTCAGAGTCTCCTCAGCTTTCTATTTTTAAGCGGATCACGTAAGCAAAACCGACACTATGCACATACAATACTAATAAAGATTATGACTGGATAACATGCATCATATCAAAAATTTTGGGTTCCTTATGATCAATAATAACCATGCAAATGGAAGTACAGCAAAGTAAAAAAGTATGTTTTGGCATAATTTTGTAATAATCTAGGTCAGTTACATCCAGTTACAATTGTTAAGTAGAACAAAGTTACAAGCATATCATAGCAAGGATCAAGGCAGATCTAACCGATCTACATGGTTACAGAAACATCAAGGCAGAAACTGATTCACTAATTTGGCATATAAAAGAACAGCAATATTAATAGAAGCCGGATTACTAATTTGGCAAGTTTCAGAATGTAAAAGGAAATGCAGTACTAGGAAAAAAAGCACTTCCTCTGCAGCTTGTAAGCTTGTAACAGTAGCGTAGCTAATTCATTGGGGAAAAACATAGATAATTCTTTGACACACTATGTGTCCGTCATTAAAGTTAGATGAACCATGCATGTTACAGTAGCACTGAATATCATGAGCTTTATGCCTGGACGGCAGTAACAAGAAGGTGGAGAAAAAGAGCCTTCAAATCAAATAGTTAAAATCTGAAACTAGAATCCTGGATCAAAACGGGTAGAGATTTAGCCAACAAGAGATCACATGCTACTCAATAACAGAAACGTAGAAGAACCACAAGAGATCACACGCCACGGGCTGGAATTAGGAGGTTGCAGGCAAACCTACACCCGTTTCTATCCCTAACAAAAGCCAAAACAATCTACCTGGTGCTAACAAACAGGAAGAGATCTGTCCACAGTGTTTTGCCATCAAAAAAACAAACAGGAATCCAATAAACTAGATTTCTGATAACAGCAAAGACATGAATCTACCTGGTGCTATATGGACGAGAGAACTCATGTTCATCTTCTACTTCGAGAGTCATATCGATGGGCGCTCAAGGCCGTGAATTCGGTGGTGCACTGATGCCCTGAGGAAGGGGCGTTCTGGATGGAGGCGACGCCGGCAGCGTCCTGGAGGGAGGCGGCGTCGGGGGTGTATTGGACAGAGGCGGCGCCTTGTGGCCCTCGCGCGGCGGCGCGTTGGTGGTTTCCAGATCGCGATCTATTTTTTTTGAGGATACGAATAGGACGGGGGAGGTTAGACCATTAATAAGTTTCAAAAAGGGAGGTTAGACCATTAATATATGGCGCTTTTCCCTCTTTTCTTTTGTGTGCACAAATTTAGCGCGGCAGGAAATGCCAGACAATTTTTGAAGGGAATCCGGCGCTCGGTTTTTTTAGCCTCTGAGCCTTCATTTTGGCGCCTTAACGTAGTTTTAGGCGGTATGGTATATTTTTCATACACATAGGTCATTTTTCAAATATTACTTTTGCATACATATTCAAATATATATTTAGGTAAATTTTTATGAGTACACACAGTTCAATTTATAAATTGTTCCAATCATCGAGGAATTACTATATCTTAAAAAAATCGATTAATCCCTCATTTGAATAAAAATTTAAGGTTTAAAAACAGTTGACCATGGTAATATGTCATTTGAATTAGTAATGTTATCTAATTAAGGGGCAAATAATCCATACTAATTCACTATACCGATCTCTGCATAGATCTGAGTAAATGTTTGTCCAAGTTTGATATATAGCCCCGCCTATTGTATATATTTATTGATTTTTCATATTTTTCATAACTTTCTCTCTGCATAGAGCAATAAGGGCTTCTCTGCATAGAGCATATAGTCCCGCGTGTGCCTCTTCTCTTGTGACCAGAACAGGCCCACCCGGTGAAAACTATCGGGACCATATTCCCCGTCTAACGGAGGGTTACTTTCTTGTTTTGGGCAACGATGGGGATGTGGGTGACGTTGAAGGTGCCGCGCGATGCAGAGGTCTTGGCGGATTGAGGCTCGAGAGACCCTCTCAAATCTCAATGTCCAGGGAGGTGGAGCCAAGCGTAGTGGGGAAATTACTTGGCGTGCGTCCAATATCTAGATCGATCGTGTTTCCTCACCGGGGGTTTCCCCTAATAATAAATTTTCGGTGCAACCTCTTAGTGCGTAGAGCCACAGAAGGAATGACATGGCCATATTTTGTCTCTATTTATCTCTGTAGTCATAAGTTAGTTGTTTACAAGGTGTTTAGGATCATGTTGTGAGTGTGTGGTGTAGGTGGGTGCCTATATACGAACAAGTGCTACAACTGTATCTAGATGAGAGGTGTTTTAAAATATAGCACAAGTAGTAGTAGTCAGAATATTCAATTAAAAATATAGGAATCTTCAATTTATTTATTTTTCATGTTGGAATGAAATAAATACATTTTTAGAAAATTCATTGTAGTTGGAATGATTCAATTTATAAAGTTAAACAAAAAATAGAATAAAAAAATAGCTCAGCAAAACACCAAACCCAAGCAGTTCCAACGTGTTTGGAATGACATATACGATAAAGAAGTACAATGCAATTCCGTTCTTTCAACATTTATAAGCTACGCTTCATACTTCATGTGTTTCCAAATAGCGAGGTGGTACTCATGTACCATCATGCGGCAACAGCCAACAGTTTTTTTTTTTTTTTTTTTTTTTTTTTTTTTTTTTTTTTTTTTTTTTTTTTTTTTTTTTTTTTGAGCAACAACAGCCAACAGATGCCAAATGACCTGGAACCAGTCTCCAAAGCCCAGCCCAAAACTCACTAACCTAGCTAGCGGCCACACGCACTCACCCTCCGCGAGCCGCCCGTGCCGTCCCCGTGGACGATCGACCTGTAGTCATCTTTTATTTTTTTAGGAAAGGCTCGGCATCACGTTTAAGTAACATAGAGTTCAAAGACTAACGTAAACACTTCTATAGCGCGATGGAGAGACAGTTCTAGTTTCTACTTGAGCTCCCGGGTTCGACCCCAATAGGGTCCAATTTTTTTTTTTTTTTTGTTTTTTCAACATTTTTTGTGCATATTATTTTTTTACATATATTTGTTAATGTTTTGATGACAGATTTTTAATTAGTTTGTTATTTATTAATGGTCATGCCATAAATTCAAATGATTTTGACAAAATGGAACCATACATCCCACACAAAGCATGAACATCTCTCTCTTAGTGACATGGCTATGTGTGGGGCATGCTTGCTCTTCGAGGATGTAAATGACGACTTTCTCAGAATGAGTTGAAACTTTTTTGCCATTATTATACAGAAAAATGAGGTGTCCATGCAAGTTTTGAGATTTTTACGCTAGCTTAGGGTATTTTATCATTTATACTCCACTATACAACAACAAATTACAATAATAGGCAAACTTGGTCAGAAAATTTCATAGATGCACATAACATCACAGTTTGGCTCTAAAAACATTCCATAAAATTTTCAAATGATTTGGACAAGGTGGCATTATACAACTTGAACAAGCATTAACAACTCTCACGAAGTGATAAGGCTTTATGTGAGACATGTATCTCCATTGTGAGGATGTACATGGCCACTTTCTCAAAATGAGTTGAAACTTTTTTGTCATTATTATACAGCAAAATGAGGTGTCCATGCAAGTTTTGAGATTTTTTCGCTAGCTTAGGGTATTTTAACATTTATCTTTCATAAATCCAACAAAAATTATAGTAATAGGCAAAGATGGTCATAAAATTGCATAGATGCACACAACATCATAGTTTAGCTCTAAAAGCATCCCATAAAATTTTCAAATGATTTGGACAAGGTGGCATTATACAACTTGTACAAGCATTAACAGCTCTCACGAAGTGATAAGGCTTTATGTGAGACATGTATCTCCTTTGTGAGGATGTGCATGAAAAATAAGAAAAAATGTAATAAGATGTTTGAAAATGAATAATTAAGTAATAATATACTAATTAAAAATCTGGGTAAAAAATGATCATAGAGAATTTTAAAAATAATAAATACAAAAAATGTTGGAAAAACAAAAAAAATGACTCCCACCGGGTTCGAACCAGGGAGCTCGTTGCCTAAGTCAAATTGCCTTACCATTGCACCATTGAAATGATTTCAATAGATCTGGAGCGAAGTTTTACTTAACACGTACAGGCCTGGTCCGCTCTCCTCTCCTCTCCTCTCGTGGCCTGGTCGCTCGCTCGGTGACCCCACCGTAACGTTACCTTTGCTGCTCCCGGTCTCAGCCGTAACGCACGCAGGAATTAACGGGGGGAAGTCAGGAACTGTTTCCTCTTTCCTAGGATCCAAAAGTTCGAATTTTTTCGAAACAACTTTCTCATATTGAACCATGATCCATTCAATTAATGGGCCTACTAACAAATCGGGTGGTTAAAATTTACAAATAAAACAAATACATAACTTTAACAACTAAGATGACTTACTCCGCGGTAACGCTCTTACCTGTCTTTCGCCCGGTCGTGGGTTCGAACTCGCGCGGCCGCAAATTTTTTGACTGCCGAAATATCTTGCTACGGGTCTGCTTTATTAAGGAGATATTGGGCCGGCCAACTCGCGAGCTGCTGTTCCGGGAAAAGGCCGGCCAACTCGCGTGCTGCTGTTTCAGAAAAAAAAAAAATAAAAGTCGCGGGTTGCAATTATCTGGAGATATTGGGCCGGCCAACTCGCGGGCTGCTGTTCCGGGAAAAAGGCCGGCCAACTCGCGTGCTGCTGTTTCGGAAAAAAAAAAGTCACGGGTTGCAATTATCTGCTGCGGCCCGCTTGCCCCTGTTTAGCCCAGCTATCGGCGGCCCGACTTTCCCTAAAGAAAATTATCGGCCCGGCATGCTTGTGTGCTGCCAACGACGTGAAGTGCGGCTCAAAAAAAAAATGCGACGTCGTCAAGTGCAAGCGGTTGTGGAGTGAGACCAATACTACCAAAGCTAATCTGTGACGAATATGTTTCGACGTTTGATGGCCGAAACGAGGCAAATTAGCGATGACGATATCAAAACTAATATGTGACCAATATGTTTCATCATTACAATGCAGCTCACGATCAACACAATCCATGACGATTCCCTTGCGTTGTTCCATGGCGTTCCTTTAATTTTCGTCATCAATTTTCAAGGCAAATCTTCGTCACTTGCAATGTATGACGAAGCTACAAATTTCGTCATAGTATGCTACCATTCTGTGTCGAAAGTAACAAGCGTCACGAGCAAATGGTCACTGATGATCACTTTCCTACTAGTGTGGCTATTTGATAAATGAAGAATGAAGAATTCTGGGAGGCTTAATTTCATTGGACGATCATGACATAGGCTTGTAGCCATCCTGGGTATTTGTCTTGGTTCCATACCACTTCTTGATAGGATGGATAGATGGCAGACTATAGATTTGTTTCCTGGTCGTCCTTGTGTTCTATTGGTAATATGTTCTGTTGGTAGTAATTGTTTAGCTAGTATTAGTGGCTTAGATTTACAGATATTTGGAGAAGCTACTTTGGTTGTAATTAGATGAATGAAAATATGATCAAAGTTTTTTTTTAAAAAAATTTCTTTGCCGTGTGCCGTGGCGCCGGGCACTCGGCAGTGTTGCACTCGGCGAAGGAAAGTATATAAAAAAAAAGAAGATGGCAAAGGCCGACGGCGTCAAATCTTTACCGAGTGGCCGCGCGGCACTCGGCAAAGACTTTACCTAGTGTATAACACCCTAGAGTCCAAACGGCTCGATTTCACTCTGCACGCTGAGTGAAACACACCTACCACCATCCCACTTAAGCTTTCGTCCTCGCTTCACTTAAAAGGATTAACCCGGGGATGGTGGGATGGACTTTAGAAGCCTTATATGTTGGTCTATCCCACCTTTAGCAACCAAGGTGGGACTAAATTCTCCACAACATCTCATTGACACACATGGGGCACAACGGGCCAAACGGGCCGGGTGTGATATACACCCCCCCTCTCAAAGAACTCGACGTCCTCGTCGAGCCCAACTTACCCACAGGCAAACGATGACCAGGAACGTTCCCCTCTTAGCACACACGACCGTGCGCCCAGTGCCGGCACATGTGCCACGCCGTTCACTCCGCAGAGCCTACACGCGCAATGAACCCCCATGTCCGCACACCTGGCCCGCATGCGCCCGTGGCTACGAAGGTTGGCTCTGATACCACGTGTAACACCCCAGAGTCCAAACGGCTCAGATTCACTCTGCACGCTGAGTGAAACACACCTGCCACCATTCCACTTAAGCTTTCGTCCTTGCTTCACTTAAAAGGATTAACCCGGGGATGGTGGGATGAACTCTAGAAGCCTTATATGTTGGTCTATCCCACCTTTAGCAACCAAGATGGGACTAAACTCTCTACAACATCTCATCAACACACATGGGCCACAACGGGCCAAATGGGCCGGGTGTGACACCTAGTGCCCGACGATTGGCACCCGGCAAAGAAGCCTTTGCCGGGGGCTTCTTTGCCGGCACCTCTTTGCTGAGTGTTGCACTCAGAAAAGGCTTTGCCGAGTGCAAAAGCCCCTTTGCCAAGTGCAATAGGCACCAGGCAAAGTCTTTGCCTGCTGTAGTGCACAGCGGCATCAAGAGGAAAGGATCATAGGCGGGGAGGGATGTGATGAGGACTGATCGGCCTAAGGCATTTTCAGGTAGATTTGTTTTTTGGGAGGAGATGCTATCAGAATTGTGAGAGGGCAACTGGTGCACAACAAACCTTGTTTTATAGAAGCCAGCATAATTGCAGCATGGGAATTGTGGAAAGTGAGAAATGACAAAGTGTTCCAGAGGCGTGACCCTATCCCCATACATGGTTTTGTAACTTTAAAAATCAATGTTTACTTCAATGCCTTAGGTTCAAGGATGATCTTAGATCAGTCTTCTATGTTTGGCTAGATTCTTTCAGTTAACTTTGTATGATGTAAGAACTCTTTTTCCTTTGTCTTTAAAATAATGAAATTGTTCAGGCCTGTGGGGAACTCTCACACAGGTTTTTGTTAAAAAAAACAATTATGATTTGGTTAGTCAACTTTGTATGACAGAGGGGAGCAGGGTTGCCTGCACGAATCTATACTTCTTATATAAAAAAACCCTCGCGCCCGCTCACTCCTCTGCGCGCCCGTGCGCCCGCGCTACTCATTCTCCCTCGCGTGGTGGCCATCCCTCTACCTTCAGTCCACCGGCCTTCCCTCTCCCTCACTCACGGTGGGCTCGGCCAAAGTGGCGCGGAGCGTGGTGGCTCGGTGAGGCGGTGGTGCACGGCGGTCGTTCCTCGCCGCACGGTGGACGCCGCGCCCTTCTCCCGCAACTCGTCAACATCCTCCTCCTCAGATCCGGGACAGGCGACCTCCTCCACGGATTTGGCGAGGCCGAGCACCTCATCAGCTGATCTGGCTGTGGTGTGTGCCCTCCTCCTCCGCGGATCCGACGAGGCCGACCCCACAGGCGCCGGATCCAACGAGGCCGGCCTCCCCCGCGCTGGATTCGGCGAGGCCGACCTCCCAGGCGGCAGATCCGGCAAGGATGAGATTCCAGCAGCGGATGTGGCGAGGTGCCATGCCGGCAGCTCGTGGATGGGTTTCTGGATGGGAACGGGCTCACCGGCGGGCTCGGCAATGGGCTCCGGTGGGCTCGTTGGATTTTTTTTTGTTTTTTACGGATTAACCGCAGCGGGCATCCTTATGTGCCCGCTGTGGTTAATGAGTTTATCGCAGCAGGCAAAGGCGTCCGCTGAGGTGAGGCCACGATTTACCGTGATCATCGCAGCGGACGAAATCGCCCATTGCGGTAAATTGAAATCGTCCATTGCCGTTATTCGCTGTGTACTAGTGTGGGGCATAATTCATGGCGCCGGCCAGCTGAACCGGGCTGAATCGGGGCCAAACCATGGCCCAACCGCGCCTGAAGCACGCTGGGCCAGGAACCGCCTTCTCTGCTCCAGTCAAGGCACACCATGTGCCCGTGGGGCCGCCCGGCTTGTGGCCCCGCTACAAATTCGGACACGCGCGCTCCTGCTGTGAGCGGCAGCGATGCCACGTGGCGGCCTCCCGTTGGACAGACTGGTCACGGGTTCCCCCTGGGCCGACAACTGCTGTCGCTGCAGGGCCCGTTGACCATGCAACCTTCCCTGGTTGGCCGGGCCGATTGACTTGCTCCCCTCCTGGCTCGGCAGCCGTGGGGACTGTGGCCTCTGGTAGGTCCGCGTGGCACTGTTTGGGGGTGTTGACGTCCTTGATGGCGCGATCACGTCAGCACTCCTTTTTAATTTGGAAACCGTCGCAAGGTGCAGTCGGAATCGTCATTTGAGATAGTTTTATTTCATGAAAACTTGACATTCCTGCAAAACAAGTAAAGAAACCAAAACATATGGAACTTGTTAAATTAATATTATTTTTTGCTATGATGTTCTATGGACTTTTGTCATTTTAGATTAGTTTGGCGGTCAAACTATATGCAATAAGGAGTGCCAACAACCAACTAATAATTCTCTTGGTAGTAATAAAAAACAATCATGGACTTACCCTATATGTACTGCAAAACATAGAGTGAAAATTTAGAAAAATACATGTCGACAAAGAGAGTATGTCAATGAAATTTACTTTGACGACCTAACGTGCACTCTATCTTACTATTGTTTACTCAAGACATGTTTATTTAATTGTACATCGATGAACTAGTTTATTTATGTAATAAAGATTAAAAAGTATTGGATGTCAAATTTAGTCCTACGTTTAACCAGCAGGTAGGTAAATATTGAAGGTATTCCATCATGCCTGGCTATAAATTTACTTACTCATATGTAGTGATTATATGTGCATGGAATATGACTGTGCATCCCCATGAGTTCTCGAGCTCACGGCCTCTCAAATCTATATATAAAACAGCTATAAAAAGCAAGCAGCGGCCAGCATTGCTAGCTAACTGTGAATCGAGTGAACTTCCTGCGGAATTATGTACGCATATTGACATATATAGGAGTAGGAAGCATCAGGAGCATCTGCTTTCGCGAGTTAGCGAGGCTTCGTAGACCCACGCCGCGGTTCGAGGTTCGGTTCGTGCTAGCGGAGTGGCCCTGCATGTGGTGGCGTCTGGTTATTGGTCTGGCTAGTAGGACTGGTGTGCAGTGCTGACCCAATAGCTGAAAAGTTGCCTTATTTTTCTTCATCCATGCAAGAATCTCCAAAGTGATTTTGTGCCAGAATCTGGCATCCATCTTTTTCGAAGATTGAAGATTTGGATTTGGGTGGAAATAGCATGTTGGCTTGGCAATGTAAATCTTCATGTGGAAGCTTGGACAGACGAACGACTCGGTCTCAAATTGGTGGGACCAATGGAAAACCCTACTGCACAGCAGAACGTTGCCATGTGCAACAGCACACGGCAAAGTGCACAAAAACACACGGCAAAGTTTGCCGTGTGTTTTTTCCCGGAACACACGGCAAAGTGCACACGGGAAAATTCGGCACGGCAAAGAAATTTTGCCGTGAGCTTTTTGTCGGGGCACACGGCAATGGAAGGCACACGGCAAAGTTTTTGCGCCGTCACGCCGTCAGCCGTTGACGCAAATTTTGCCGTGTGCAAAAAAAAAAAAACAGTCGGCAAATTTTAATTTATTTTTTTTAAATATTTACTTTGCCGTGTGCCTAAGCCATTGCACATGGCAAAGTTTCTGTTTTTTTAAAAAAAAAATTATCATAGTTTCATTCATCTAATTACAACTAAACCACATTCAAAACTAATGCAATATTGAATACAAGTTTCACACGGCAAACAGATTTCGACGTGAACATGAAGAATACAAGTTTCACAGCTGCATTTTTTGAAAATCTGAGCAAATACAACAACAAATCACTAAGAAATTACATGAACATGGCCTCAGACTAACTTCAAACAAATTGCCCACGGTTTTAGATATGGAAATGACAAAAATCACAGAGGATACTTGGGTTGACTGTCATCATCGGCCGAGAAACAACATGGGTAACAAATTTTGACATGAACAAGAACAATACAAGTTTCACAGCTTCAGTTTTTTAAGTTCAGGGCAAACACGAATACTTGACCATGGCCTCAGACTAATCGGGAACAAATTGTCCACAGTTTAAGAAAGGGAAATGCCACAAATCATAGAGGATACTTGGGTTCATTTGCCTCAGATATATGGCTGTCTCAAGTTTTTCTTTGGCTTGGAGCATAAGGAACATAAAAAGCATAACCCTCTAAATGAAACAAACAACACAAACTCTTTCAACATGTCCAGTTCCTCACAAGCCAAAGATGATCAACAAGTTGCTTCCTTCCCAGTTCTTGCCATTGCATTCATCATTGGCACAAAAATAAAACTCCTTTCTAGTTCCTTTCAAGGTCTAAATGAAACAAATTGGCCTCATATATGATCATATGAGAAAAGCAACCGATCATAAAAATCATCATTGGTGGCACAGATAAACATGAAGGCAATTGTCAAGTTCACGGTGGGCATGAGAACTTGACTCAGTCCATTCCCAGCCATCCAGAATGGCATAGGCCAAGCGGTTGCATTGGGAACGGACAATGAGCCATGTTTGGATGACTACCATGAGTTCAAAAAAGATGATCCATTCCCAGCCATCCAGAATGGCATAGGCCAAGCGGTTGCATTGGGAACGGACAATGAGCCATGTTTGGATGACTACCATGAGTTCAAAAAAGATGATCACAAACCAGGGAACAAAAAAGAGCCACCTCAGATTAGTCATGGTTGCATCATAGGCCAAGCTATGACCTCACCCAAACCTGCATCATCAAACATGAGACCATAGAAGTAGTCCATAGCATAGAAGCAGCCCCAGGAATCTTTGCACGTAGCGGGTCTTGTGCTCTGCCTGATGAGAGACAAAGACGACACAAATTAATGGACTTTGGTTTACATCATAGAAGCAGCACAATCGTTTGAAGCACAAATTGGAACCACTTTCACTTGCAAAGCTTTGACGCATCTTGAATGTTGCAAAGTGCAATCATCACGGCTGCGCTTCTCATTGGGGAATGCTCGTAAACAGGCAAGTCTGAGGTACCTTCATTAGGTGGACATGAACTTGTAGCAGAATGTAGTCAGCCTGCAGCAGTACACATTCGTAGTAGGCGTTGAACCTATATACAAAATGCAAAAGGAGCATCATAGTTCTTTGAAGGCAACATAATTTCATAATTTATATAGAAAAAACAGAGGAAAAAATAGCTAGGAAGGAACATGAATTCATTAAAATCTTTTGCAACGGATGTAATAGGTTGGCATCATTCAGAACACAGTAAGCTTGAAATATAGTCACAACAAACACAAGTCACTTATAGTCACAACAAACACAAGCCTAAAAATTGCAGATAGCATACAGTTGTTATTCACTTTCTGACCTTTCTGTAAACTGAATTTGCCATTTTCAAATTTGTCGACTCAATAATTTTCCGTGGGAACAATTGAGCGACTACTTATGTCGAAATTGGAATGTCCTCTCCTGGAATGTGAGAGGCTTTAATGCTAGCTGGAAATGGAATGCTATCAGGGATAAAATTGTGCAGTCTGCTTGTGATATCTTGTGCTTGCAGGAAACAAAAAAAGAGATGATTGATTCTCAGTTTCTGAGAAATGTTTGTCCTGCTTGTTTTGACTGTTTTGAGTTCCTTCCTTCTGTGGGGGCCTCTGGGGAATTCTTATAGCTTGGAAAGGTTCCCTTTTTAAAGGAACCAAAATTTTCATTAATGAGTTTTGCATCTCTCTTGAGTTCTGCTCCAACCATAATGATTCCTCTTGGGTCCTTACCTATGTTTATGGACCCTGTACCCCGGAGGGTAAAATTCAGTTTATTGACAGATGCCTCCTGAGATTGATTGGCTAGTGGTGGGAGATTTTAATCTCATCAGAAAGCAGGAGGACAGAAACAAACCGGGGGGGAGTTTTGCTGAAATGACTATGTTTAATGATGCTATTAACCTTTTGGGCCTCACTGAAATTGTGTTGCAGGGAAAAAAGTTCACTTGGTCAAATATGCAGCCTTCTCCTCTTCTGGAAAAGCTTGATTGGGCTTTCACTTCATGTAACTGGGTTCTGTCTTACCCCAATACAACTGCTAAGGCCCTGGATATGGCTCCATCTGATCATACACCCTGCATTATTTCCATTTCAACTCAAATTCCAAAAGGCAGGGTTTTTAGATTTGAAAATTATTGGATGTGCAATGATCAGTTCATGCAGATTGTTACTGACTGCTGGAATACTATTAATAATCTTTCTGATGCTGCAATGGCCATAACTGCTAAGTTCAAGCTTCTCAGAAAAAAGCTCAAAGAATGGCAAGCTTCAAAATCTGGCTGCCAAAGCTAATTGCCAATTGCAATATGATTCTGCAATTCCTAGAAATCCTGGAAGAATACAGAGATTTAAGTCTTGAAGAGTGGAACTTCAGGGGCATTCTAAAAAGGCACTTACTTGATTTATTAGAGCAACAAAGAGTTTATTGGAAACAGAGAGGGAATATTAAATGGGTTAAGCTTGGGGATGCAAGCACAAAATTTTTTCATGCAAATGCTATAATCAGGCACAGAGGCAATCTTATCAAGGACCTATTGGCTCCTGATGGCACAACAATGTATGATCATGTTGGGAAAGAAAAAATCCTTTGGGATGACTTCAAAGATAGATTGGGATCTTCTGCTTTTCATGGGTTTTCTCTAGACGCCACCTTCTTTGTTCACAGGCAGGACCACCTAACCATTCTGGAAGAGCCTTTCTCTCATGAGGAAATTGATAATATCATCAAAGTCCTGCCAAATGATAAGTCCCCGGGCCCACATGGGTTTAATAATGATTTTCTCAAAAAGTGTTGGCCAGTCATTAAACAGGACATCTATAATCTCTGTAATGCCTTCTATGAGAATACAGTTTGCTTGAGAAGTATCAACAACTCTTTCATCACTTTGATTCCTAAAGTGGATGATGCAAGGAGAGTGAATGACTTCAGACCAATTTCTTTGCTCAACTCCTCTGTCAAAACAATCACTAAATTGCTTGCCAATAGACTGCAGCAGCACATCATCCCTCTTGTCCATAAGAACCAATATGGATTCATTAAGACTAGAACAATCCAAGATTGTCTTGCCTGGTCTTTTGAATATCTGCATTTGTGCCATCATTCAAAGAAAGAAATTGTTATCATTAAACTTGACTTTGAAAAAGCTTTTGATAAGATTGAACATCAGGCAATGATTATCATTATGGAAGCCATGGGATTTGGACAGAAATGGTTAGACTGGATGCAGTCTATCTTCTCCTCAGGTACTTCTGCAGTGCTCCTGAATGGCAAACCTGGCAAGACTGTTCATTGCAGGAGGGGGGTTAGGCGGGGGATCCCCTCTCACCTCTTCTATTTGTCATTGCTACTAATTTCCTTTAGTCTATGATCAACAAGGCCAAAGACATGGGTCTGCTCAACCTTCCAATCCCCTCAGTGGTTAATCCAGATTTTCTAGTTGTGCAATATGCTGATGATACTTTGATCATTGTTGAAGGTGATGTAAGGCAACTCTTCTTTTTGAAATCTTTGCTCAATAGCTTCTCATTGGCCACTGGTCTCAATATTAACTTTGCAAAATGTATGATGGTTCCCATAAATGTGCCTGAACCCAAATTGCAAACTCTTGCTACCACTTTTGGATGCACTATGGGTAGTCTGCCCTTCACATATTTGGGTCTCCCCCTCAGCATTGATAGACCCAGGGCTCAAGATTTCATGCCTCTAGTGCAAAAATGTGAGAGAAGGTTGTCTGGTATTTCCAGTTTTCTCAACCAAGCTGGGAGATTGCAAATGACCAATGCTATTTTCGGTGCCCTCCCAACCTTTTATATGTGCTCACTTCTATTGCCTAAAAGTATTATCAAGCAGATTGATAAATTCAGAAAACACTGCCTCTGGAGAGGCTCTGATATCAATGCAAACAAACCTCCAAAGGCGGCTTGGAAGATGGTTTGTACTTCAAAAGATGATGGTGGGTTAGGAGTTATTGACATTGAAAGACAGAACAGAGCCCTGTTGCCAAAAACTTTCACAAGTTTTTCAATCAATGTGATGTCCCCTGGGTTAATCTTGTGTGGGAAAAGCATTATAAGAATGGCAAGCTACCAAGTCATATTAGGAAGGGATCCTTCTGGTGGAGGGATGTGCTCAAGCTTCTCCCTGATTTCAAAAGTTTTGCCTCACCAGATCTTCAAAATGGGGAATCATGTCTCTTCTGGCATGATGCTTGGAATCACCATGCTCTGGCATCCTTGGCTCCTGAGCTCTTCAGCTTTGCAAAAAAGAGGATGATCACTGCCCAGCAAGCCTTCCAGACCCAGGACTTCTCTGATCTTTTCCAGCTCCCTCTTTCACAAACTGCTCTCGCCCAAATGCAGCAGGTTCAGCATCAGATGGAACTATGCCAACTCAGTGAAGACAGGGATAAATGGAAATATGCTTGGGGATCAGGATTGTTCTCTTCCTCCAAAGTCTATAGATTACTTTCTGATCTTCCCCTAGTTCATCCTTCTTTCAAATGGCTTTGGAAAAACTCTTGTCAACCAAAGCATAAGGTCTTTTGCTGGTTGCTATTGAAAGACAGGCTAAGTACTAAGAAATTTGCTGAGAAGGAGGAATATGCAACTAGATTTGTTTGGCTGTGTCCATTGTGTCAACTATGCTGAGGAAACTCTTGAGCATTTGTTTCTGGACTGTCCCTTTGCTTTGGCCTGTTGGGACAAGATTAATGTGCAAATTCCAATTCAGAGCTCCTTTCTTGATATTGTTTCTCAGATCAAAGACCAACTTCACTCTCCCTTTGCAATGGAGACCTTCATCCTTATGAGCTGGGCTTTATGGATGGTGAGAAACAATTTGATTTTCAAAGGGGTAAACCGAACTATTGCAGGATGTCAGAGCATCTTTCTCAGAGAGCTTGCTCTTCTCAGGAACAGGATCAAGCCTGGACTTCATCCACAATTTGAGCTATGGCTTCAACGCTTTGCCTAGATCTCAGGAGCAGTCTCATCTTTTTTGTTTCCTTCTTTGTTTCTTGAGGCCCTCTTGTGTGTTTGGGTCTGTGTAACAGTTTTTCTTTCCTTTTCTGTACCTGGCTTTTTGAACTGTTTGTACTCTCTTTTTGATTTAATAAATTTACTGTAGGGACTTCGGTCCCTCCAGATTCCTCAAAAAAAAAAGGTGTTGGTCAACAACAAATAGGCAGAAGTGGGTTTCTGATTGTTTCTGATTCAGTTTTGTCAGAAAAGCCAGTTAGATAATTTATGAACTCAAACATAACTCAGTCACTAAAATTTCAGCCTTTAATTTCTCTCCAAGGTCCCTTATTATATATAACTTCTAAGATTCTAAATATTGCAGGGAGTTGTTATTCACTGCAGTAAACGTGCGCTATGAAAGGATGCGACCAAATCGGGTCAAAACATCTTGGGGAAAAATCAAAGAAAAGCACTATAAATGAACTCGTGGAGATCCACACCTCAATAGTTTGGGCGATGTGAATCTGCACGTCCTCCAGCGCACGCTGCACCACAGAAGCCTCCCTACACGCCCACTACTTGGCCGTGGCTGTTGACTGTCGTGGCAGGTAACCGGACGACGCGAGCTACCGTCGCCGGTCATAGAGGAAGAGGGCCGGGCTGGGCCGGGAGAGGAGCGCCATGGCCGCTCGGGCCCCGCCTCAAGGCGCACCGGATCTGGCACCGCCGCACCACATCGAGCGAGTGCCGCAGGCCCACGCCAGCCGAAGCCACTCCGCCGTGATGGCAGTGCTGCCAGCCGGAACCCTAGCCGCCGAGAGGACCGGGGGCGCAGGATGGGGCAGACCGTGGCGGCGGGGCCAGATCCGTCGGCCCCAGTTGCGGCAGACCACGCCAGCGAGCGGCGGAGGCAAGCTCGGCCGCCGTAGCCGCGTGCGAGCGGCAGGGGCGCGCGCGAGCCGCGTAGCCAAGCGCCGCCGGATGGAGGTGTGCGCGGGAAGTGGAGGGGGCGGCGCGTCGCAGCACGGTCGTGGCGGGCCGTAGGGCGCTGGGCGGCGGTGGCCGGCGGCGCTGGCGAGCCGGCCTCGGAGTTGGGCGGGATGGGGCGGCGGAGCAAGCAAGCGCGGGCGGGGGCGCGGCGGGACGGGTGGGCGCGGCAGCGGGCGGCGGGCGGGGGAGCGCGGCGGCGGGGGCGGGGGCGGCGGGGACGCCGAGCGCGGTGATGGCGGAGCGGGAGCGGGGTGCGGCCGCGGAACGGGAGCGCGGGCATGGGGGTGAGGGGAAATGGATAAGGCTGGCCGGGCCGGCCGGTTGGGATTACATTAGGTTTTTTTTTTTTTTTTTTTTTTTGCCGAGTGCCCAATGGGCCGGACACACGGCAAATTTTTTTATTTTTTATTTTTACTTAACTTTGTCGTGTGCCCTCGAAGACACACGGCAAATTTTTTTTATTTTTTTCTTATTTTTTGCCCAAATTTTTTCTGTAGCCTTGCTACAGTATTTCAAAGTATAATTTAAAGTTTGGAGCAATTTTGACCTTTTTTGATATATTTAGTTAGTTTATTTTGTTTCTTTGAATTTTTCGGTGCATTTTTAATTTGAACTGTAGGTGCATGAAATAATGAAATTGGGCCATCCAAAAAATGACACTCATGATGTTTAGTGTGTGTTGAGACCATATCCAAGAGGACACATGAAATCACAAGTATCTCATTGACGTAACATTCAGAGGATATTGCGGAAAAAGTGAAATTAAATTATATAAAATCCAAATGAAGTTCGAAAATCATGAAACTTGGCGAGGTGTCATGTCATCGTATATGTAGGCTGTGGTAAAAAATTCACAAGATTTCGAGTAAGTTGCAACGTTGGATGCCAAAAACTCAGACATCTCCTCATGCGATCACAAGTGAGATGTTGTGGAGATGTCTGGGTTTCTGACATTCGACGCCGCAACTTGGTCGGAACGTTCTCAATTTTTTATCACAGACTCTACATGTGATAATACGACGCCTCACCAAGTTTCTTGATTTTCTGACTTGGTTTGACTTTTTGCAAATTTAAAATCACTTTTTCACCAAGTAGATCGGCAGGATTGCGTCAAGGAGATGCTCGAGATTTCATGTGAACTCCTGGATACAACGTTAACATACGTTAAGCATCATGACTATCATTTTTTGGATGGCCCAATTTCATTATTTCATGTGCCTGCAGTTCAAATTAGAAATGCGCAGGAAAAATCAAAGAAATGATATTAATTAACAAAATATAACAAAAAAATGCAAAATTCTGCCAAAATTTATATTAGAGTTAAAAATACTGTAACAAGGCTACAGAAAAAAAACTTGGACACAAATTCAAAAAAAATAAAAATTATTTTGCCGTGTGCAATGTAGTGGCACACGGCAAAATTAATTTCCAGATTTTAAAATGTACTTTGTCGTGTGTACAGGTGTGACACACGGCAAAGTTGCACATGGCAAAATTAGTGGCAGGTTTCAAAATTTTAAAACGGGAAACTTTGCCGTGTGCCTTGGCGTGGCACACGGCAAAGTTTCTTTTTTTTAAAAAAATAAGAAACTTTGTCGTGTGCCAAGTCATTGCACATGGCAAAATTTCCTTTTTTTTAAAAAAAATAAATTTTGCCGTGTGCTAGGCCATTGCACACGGCAAAGTATCACGGTGGCGGGACGCTATTGACAGTGCCATAAACTTTGCCGTGTGCTAGGCCATTGCACACGGCAAAGTTTTAGTTTTGCCGAGTGTAATATTTTGCCGTGTGTATTACACACGGCAAAGTTTAGTTTGCCGTGTGTAATATTTTACCATGCGTCACACACGGCAAAATATTACTTTGCCGTGTGCCCCGATAAATTGTACACGGCAAAGTTAAAACACACGGCAGCGTTTGCCTGTGCGGTAGTGACACCATCTCTGTGCTATCAGGGGTTCAAATCATCTATCTTCCGTGTGTTGCTAGACTTCTACATTGTTAATATGTACTTGTCCATTTAGACCTTCCTCTTTTTAAGTTTGAAGAAAAAGGCAGAGAATAAAGTTAATAGTTGTCCGAGTAGGTAGCTCGTGTATGTTAAGTAGCTCCTGTGGTCCTGCAAGTTTTTGAAAACTTCATCAGAAAAACTGTATATGCGAATTAAACATAGTGGATCGTGTCTTGCAGGTTTTCGTGTTAGCGGTACCAAAAGCAATAAGCTACAGGTTCATTGCATCAGTAATACATGGCCAGCATGGCATATCAGTATTGCAGCTGCTCACCGTGAAGAATTTCTGTTGTGATAGACATGGCCAATTTACCCTTGAGAGGTTTTTTTTTGTTTGACAAAAAATTCACCTTTGATATATAAGCAGACGCTGTGGAGTACCAAGTGGGCTGTGTTTCGGTCGTCAGTACCTTGGGTGTCAATACCACAACAATACACCACGTCCACAGTATTCTGAATTGCATTGGTCTGCTCAGTTCAAGATATTGACAGGAAGATACTTGGCCATTCTACCAAATTAGATCTAGCAAAACAGAGGTGCATGCACACCAACGACTTCTCATACCTGTCATGCATGAACAACCTGGCTTTAGAGAAGGTTGCCAGGATGCTTGCATAAACATTCATTTGTCTTGTCGGGGCACCTCATCCCCCACGCCTTGTTATCCTAAAATGATTTCCTGTCCAGCCGAGCTGATTTGTAACAGGAGCATTTACGCTTGCAAGTAGCACGCCGGCGGTCAGCACGTCCCGCGTCTCTAGCAGCCGCGAGGAAGTTACCGCGGGAAGATGCGGCAGCCCGCATAGTGCCCCTTGTTTTGTGGGCTTCGCGGCAGCCCGCATAGCACCGCATACCTCGGCACCTTGTAGCCAAGAGACACTCCACCACACTGTGCATCGCTGAAATGTAGGCCTCGCCAGCCACCATGTTGAACAGCACGGCCGTGGCATTCCTGCCAGGCTGCCACTCCGAGCATTCCTGGCACCTCCCAAGCTTACTAGATCAGAACCAGAGGGGCGGTGTCTCCACGATAACCTCTCTCATCTTACTCCATGTTGCGAGAAGAACGTTTGGTCTATTTTAGACCAAGAGAATAGAATTGAAGCAAATACTAGCTCATACATTATACGTATACTCTCAGGATGCAACTATAGATTTTCTTCTTCCTTGATTCTCGTCTTTTATGGATGCCCCTCCCATTGAGTAAAAGAGAGCACCGTATCACATATTCATCACACACGCAGCCAAGTAAGAGGTTGGTTCCATGCATGTTTCTCACATACATAAATATGCAACCTCTGGCCATGGGAAAGCACAGCTTAGGAGGTTCCAACACCTCCGTCTCGCCTCTGAATTTAAGCCACTGAGGAGGTTGCAGTTGCACCTATGTCTTTAGTAGACTTGAAAAGTGCCGAGGGTGTACAGTATCTCTACAATTCTACAATAATATAACGGGCCAAAATCATCTTAATAAACATCATGTAAAGATTACTTTACTGTTTCCAACGCTCAGTCTGTTTTTGTATGTGAAAGGCCGGCCATACTTTAATTAGTTTAGATGACCAAGATGGACATCGTAATGGGGTATAGCGTCATGGACTTGCTTCACTCCTTACAATAGCGTGCTTCCAGGTTGTAATGTGAACTGTGCCATATGTCTTGTTTCCTCTTGCTTTAAAAAATGTAATGTCTTGCTTTAATAATGTAAAGTGTAGAACTACATTATCCTCTTTTTGTTCCTTAAGTTGTCTTAGTTCCTGTACCTGTAACTGTTGGTTGTTCTAATAAATTTTCTGTAGGGGTTGCAAATACCTCTAGTTCATTCCATAGAACTATGCCATGTGTAGTCTTTATAAATTACAACAATTTGCCTGTTTTTCTTCCTTCCTTGTAGCTCTCCTCGAATTGTAACAGTTTCGTGTTTGGATTTCTCCATCATGGAGGGAACGAAGGCACGTGATATATATAACTTAGACTCAATGAGGAAAATCTCAATTCTTCACTACCGGAATCGGCCTATTTGCCGATGGCCGCAGGCTTTGCTGATGGCAAAGTAGCCAGCCATCGGCAAACAGCCGGGTTTGCCGATGGCAAAGTGAGGCCATCGGCAAACCGGAGTTTGCCGACGGCTCAGCCATCGGCAAAGATTGGCCATTGGCAAAGCCGTTCTTTGCTGATGGCCAGGGCATCGGCAAACCCTGGCCATCGGCAAAGCTTTATTTTTGCCGACGGCCGGGCCATCGACAAAGCCCGGCCATCGGCAAAGTTGGCCCAGGGCCGACGCCGTCCGACGCCGGCCGACGCCGTGGACTTTGCCGATGGCCGAGCCGTCAGGCCATCGGCAAAGGGCAGGCTTTGCCGACGGCCACGGCCATCGGCAAACCCAGGCCACGTGGCTGCCTCTGGAGCTGTCGGGCCCACGCGCTTTGCCGATGGCTGGCCATCGCAAAGAGACTTTTCCGACGGCCTTCACAGGCCGTCGGCAAAGTTTGAATTTTTTTTATTTTTTCTTCCAGTTGTTTTCTGGTAACTTCCTACACCAAATACAACCTACCTGCAAAAATTGGGAGCATTTTGAGTTTTTTTGCTATATTTCGTGAATTATTTTTGTTTCTTTGCAATTTTCCGGCAACTCCAATTTTGAACTGCAGGTACATGAAATAATGGAACTTTTTGATCCGAAACATGGTATTCATGATGCTCGGAGTATGTTGAGGCCGTATCCAGCACCTCGCATGAAATTACGACCATTTTGCCGTCGTAACGTGGGGAGTCACGTGCATGAAAAGTGTTTTTAAATTATATAAAATCCAAACGAAGTCCGAAATTGACGAAACTTGATGAGTTGTGTGGCCATGGCATGCGGAGTCCTTGGTAAAAGTTTCAAAAAGTTTCTAGTAAGTTGTGACGTCGGATGGCCAAAACCCAGACATCTCCACATATCATCACTGATCACAAGTGATGACATGTGGAGATGTCTGGGTTTTGGCCATCCGACGTCACAAATTGCTCGAAATTTTTTGAAATTTTTATCAGAGACTCCGCATGCGATGGCAAAACAACTCGTCAAGTTTCGTCAATTTTGGACTTCGTTTGGATTTTATATAATTTAAAAACACTTTTCGCGCATGTAACTCCCGATGTTACGATGACAAAATGGTCGTAATTTCATGCGAGGTCCTAGATACGGCCTCAACATACTCGGGGAATCATGAATACAATCTTTCGAATCAAAATATCCCATTATTTCATGTACCTGAAGTTCAAATTTTGAGTCGCCGAAAAAATACAAAGTAACAGAAATAATTATCAAAATATAGCTAAAAAGTTCAAAAATGTCCCAACTTATGAAAACTGGGATGTATTTGGCATATGAAGAGACCAGAAAAAAACTCGAAGGAAAAATCAAAAAAAAAAATATTCAAATTTTGCCGACGGCCTTAGAAGGTCGTCGGCAAAGTTGCTTTGCCGATGGCCGGGCCAAGGTGGCCATTGGCAAAAATGATGTTTTCCGACGGCTTTGACCATCGGCAAACTAAATAGAAAAAAATAAAAAAATTCCTATTTTCTAAAGCCCGGCCCACCCCACCCCACCCCGGCCCCAACCCTAGATCGAGCAGCGCCGCGCCCACCCGATCCCCTCCGCCTCCGCGCCCACCCGATCCCCTCCGCCGCCGCCGCGCTCACCCCCCACTGCCCCTGCCGGACGGCGCTCCCCCAGGCCTGGCCTTCGCCGCCGCCCTCCCCCAGCGCGGATCCGGTGGCTGGGGGGCCACCTCCCTCCTCCCCCGCCCAGATCCGGCGAGGAGGTGCCCCAGCCAGCAGCGGGGCCCCGGCGAGGAGGCCCGATGGGGAAGAAGCGGCAGCTGATCTGCCTCGTGGACACCGTCGCCACCATCCTCCCCACGGCCCCGCCCTGCTCGCCACTCCGCCCCTGCCGGCCGTCGACCGGCACTCCGCCGGAGGCCGAGGCAGCGGGATCTCCCGCGCCTCAAGCAGCTCTACACTTCCTCCGGCGCGGCACAGAGGGAGGCGCGGCCTGGATCGGCGGCGGCGCGGCGCGGGGACGCGGATCGGTGGCGGTGTGATGCTGTGTATGCGGATCGATGGCAGTGCGGCACCGGCGACGCAGATCGATGGCGGCACGGCGCCTGGGATGCGGATCCGCGGCGGCGCGACACGTATCGACGGCGGCATGGTGCGGCGGCTACGGTCCGGATTCGCGGAGGTGGTGAGTGCCCTCCGCCCTGCACGCAACGCCTACAGAGAGAGCAGCACGACGATGGCCGTGGATTCGTCGGGATGGCGTCCGGATCCGCGGAGCTGGTCGTCGTGCCGGCGTTCCCGCTCTACGCCGTCTACGCGGCGACCAAACTGTAGGCGACTTATTGTATCTACCTACCCATTCTCTGATCTAGGAGTACTCTTACCGCGTTGCATTTACATGGCAACCAATCACACCTTTCATCACCTGTGTGACCTGTGCTATGCAATACAAATACCATTTTGCCTGATGATTCATTCAAAATCGTTTGTCTTTTCTTCTCTGAGACATTTGGTTGGCATGGAAACACAACAACAGTAATTTGTTCAGTGCATTGCATTGCTTGGGCATGCTCTTTTTGTTACTGCATATCTAGATTGAAGTCTGAGAGCACAAAAGTACCTGAAACTATTGTATCTGACCCTGAGACTATTGTAGAACCTGAGACCTTGACCCTTATCTGAAACTTTACAGTGATATGTTTTATCTCTAGGACTGTGATTCATCTTTTTATTATGCTTTACTTCTTCGGATAGAATTATCTGAAATTGCATACCTTCACAGATTGCCTAGTTGCTAAGCATCGATGGACAAGATAAAGCACTATCAAAGGCAATTGAAAGCAGTGATACTGATGCTGTATACCATCTGAATTTGCATTTTTCTCATCAGTCTTTTTCATGAGCCCGTGTTCATCTTTTTCTTTGTACAATGGTGATAGTCATCAGTATATCATCAGTTCATGTCTTCCCTGGTTATTATGATAGATTGTTGCTTCTTCTATATATAAATGACTAAGTTTTGAACTGGTGCTTGATAGAAATTTAGGTAACACATTCCAAAGCTAATTCATTACTAAATTCAGTTTTCTTTGCCCTATCCAGCACCACAAGTTAATTATTTTTTGTACTAATCTGTTGCTCTCTTTTTAGCATTGTTGTGTTGTAAACATTGAGTTTTCAGTGATGTAGTGAGTCAAGGTTTGACGTAGTGCTGCATCTCATTCTCATGGAAAATTGAATAACTGATTGGCTTAGGATGTTTTTACTACTGCATTAAGCTTGCTAGTGCCGTTGATTGGTTTACTTTTTACTTTAAATAAATGGGGATTTATCCCATGAAGAAAGTAGAGTTTCAGATCTGTTGTAGATGCTGCATTAAGCTTGCTACTGTATTGTTGATAGGATATTAAGTTTACTCCTAACTTAAGCTATTTGGCTACCAATAGAGAATGACAATTGTGTGTCCTAATAGGTTCACATGATGATAGCTTTCTTCTCTAAATTGACCGTTGCTAACACAAGTGTTGTGTATAGTAGATTGAGCAACTCTGTAGAATGTGCAGTCAACACGAATTTTTTCTACTGCATATAGTTAACCACTTTCTTCTCTGAAATTCTTGGTTCAATTTTTAGAGTTGCACAAGAATGATTGTAAGTGTTATCTCACATTGTAGGAAATGAATGCTAACTTGGATGAGATAGTGTAACCTTGAATTATTGGCACTTAGCTGTACACTGCCTTTAGTTGGTTATTTTAAAGCAACAAAATGATTTATAAATAGCAAAACTTTAATACTTAACTTCCCCTTGTAGTTGGTGCTACTAACAAAGGCAATGGAGATGTTTGGGCTGCAGCAACAGGGAAGAAGTGGGGGCTGCAGCGACAAGAGCAAGGTTGGATATCCTGCCATTAGTTGCTTGCTTGTATGGCTGCTTCTTCTAATGGATAACTTGGCACACTTCGGACTGTAGGCTTGTACAAAGTTCTGTGAACTAATATGGCTAGAAGCCAAGGACTGTCACTTTGAAATTTATTTGAAGTCTGTAGCAGACCTGAGCAGCATACGACTCTAATTAAGTAATATAGACTGCTGCAAAACTGTATAGAAACTTAGCTAACCTCACAGAGTTTGTATGATTATTAACCTTGATATTTTTTAATCTAAGATTCTTGTCGTGATGTGTATTGGTGTGGGGAAATATCTAATGAATGTTTATCATGATATGCTAAACATGAATGTATCGGCAAATCTTTTTTTTTTAAAAAAATCCTTTGCCGATGGCCTTGCCTTTTTTTTTTTTTTTTGAAACTTTTTTGCCGATGGCCTTGTCCATCGGCAAACTTATTGCCGACGGCCAAGGCCATCGGCATAAAAATTTAAAAAAAATAAAAAGGCTTTGCCGATGGCCGCGTCCACGTCAGCCATCTGCAAAGCCGCCGTCAGTCCGACGGCGCGTCAGCCTGACGTGGCGGGTTTGCCGATGGCCCACGTGGCCATCGGCAAAGGTTTGCCGATGGCGATGTCAGTGGCCATCGGCAAACCCGGCTTTGCCGATGACTTTTTTGCCGACGGGGGTTTGCCGATGGCCATGTCAGATTGCCATCGGCAAACCCTTTGCCGATGGCAAAACCGTCTTTGCCGATGGCGGCCGGCCATCGGCAAAGAGCTCGATTCCGGTAGTGCTTGTTGCATGCCCCAATTTATCTTTAAAGAGAATGCTTTTTGAACGGTGTAGTATGCCCAAAATGACATGGCCATTAATTTGAGCTGAGCTCCATGTGTAGAAGATTCAAAGGGTCAATAAGTTTTGGCCACATCCAGCAGGTGTACATCCAAATATGGTCGTCAATGTGGCATTATCTAGTATAGCTCTACAGTTCATCCTTTTTTTGAGAGCACGCTTATGCGCATATTTCATTAAGATGAAAGAAGACAGGTTACAACCAAGGAGAAACTTGGCACTTAAGTGAATGAGAAGCCTAGCTCTACTGGATCCTGGACGAAGATCTACATTGCAAAAAATTACTTCTAAGCAATCAACAGCCACAGCAGAACGTTAACCCAGAACCGGCGCAAGCAACCTGGACAGATGGGCGTTCCCAGCCATGCACCATAACTCTACCTCCTCTTTGATCAGCAAGGCAAGCCCATAGCCGTGTTCGCCAAGGTCGTGGCATTCCTCTCCTTCCACACAGACCAACCAATCAGAAGAACATACGAGTCAAAACCTCTTCGGAAGAATTTTGCGACAGTTTTCCTCGCTTCGATCCACCACTCCATAGCAGAGCGGTCCTGCAGCTGCACATTCAGATTAATGTAAACCCTCGACAGGCAGATGAGCCAGACCTCCTGATTGAAGCAGCAACCTATGAGAATATGATCTAGAGTCTCTGGTTGTTGGTCACATATGATGCACAGATTGGAGTCTTGACGGAAGCGCCGGTCACCAGTCCAACACCGATTATGCATAGCTAGGCAGTAAAGAATCGCACCCTCGGAGGTGCTGGCGCCTTCCAAACATATTTGGCTCCAAAATTCGGCGATGAGCCAGAAAACATTGCACCATAGGCTGAAGTAGAGGAGTATTGAAGGTCTGGCAAGAGGGTCCAACAGAAGGTGTCAGGATTCGTGGATAGCTCAATTTCTTCAATCATATCACAAATATGGGCGATGTCCAGGAGCATCTGCAGCGAGTTCAGTCTACGGATATATCATATCCAAGCATTGTGTGGCAAGGCCGCAGCCACTGTTGCCCGAAGCTGTCTCCTGACAACCGCTGCGAAAGCGGTGGGCGTCTCCATTTGAAAACTTCGCCCCTGGAGCCAACGACCTATCCAGAACAAGGTGGATCGCCCATCACCTAGGTGGTGCACCGTTGCAACCTGATAGCGAGCTAGCACGGAGCGCTCCCCAGATGCTGGCGCCAGCCCACATGATATATCTTTCCATACCCAGCGAACCCGGAGCGCAATGCCTGCCTTCCTCAGATCAGTAACCCCGAGACCGCCAAGCAACTTGGGGCGGCATACCCGTGTCCAAGCTGTGTTATACAATACATTATGGATTTATGGAGCTGCCAGAATAGTTACTCTCCATGACACGCATCCATAGAGTAACCCATGCACATGGCGCCACTGCCAAGGGCACGCACTGACCTATCCACCACAGGATGAATGTACTAGAGAGATCTGCTGCTGCTTGTGGAACCACTAGGGAATCCCCTCTTGTGGAGAGCTATGTAGCGCAGGTGCTCCTGATCATGCTTCTGACTCTGAAGGACCGGTAAGAGCGACCAGAGGGGGGTGAATGGGAGCTTCAAAAATTTCTTTCGAAATTCAGAGCCTATATCCCAAATTCACACACCAAGAACCGAAACACAACACAGTAGTGATCATGACCCTGGAGACGGGTGGATGTTCCCTAGGAACACAGCGGATCACTACTTGATCGAATCGATGCAAACGCAAATCTCGACTTCTATCGAAGAGAAGTGAGACATCAAAGCTCCAGAGTGCGGTTAGCGGAAAATAGCACTGCACCGAAACGACCTACACGAAAACAGACAACCGGAGAGCCAAACAGTGCGCAAAACGGAGACCGGATGAACAAAATGCAACCAAAACAGCCCTGAGGGCACTCAAGTCGGCTTGGCCGGCTTGAGACTCGGCCTGGCCGACTTTGGCCAGCTGCGGCCAGCCTGGCCGGCTATCTGGCCAGCTGAGCCGGTTTTTGGCCTGGCCGGCTTGGCCGGGTTTGGCCAGGAGAGTCCAGAGGGCCGGTTTTCCTTGGACCCAAGTCGGCTTGGCCGGTTTTGCAAGTCGGCTTGGCCGGTTCTTGCGGGAACAGCACGGGAAAAGTCCCCAAAACTTGATTTCTCCTCCAAATCAAAACCAACTGGAACCAAATTTCACAGGCATGTTCCTGATGCAGTTGGGGAGCTATCTCTAGGATATCATCGCTCAATTCGATGAAAGGAGAAAGAAATCACGAAAATCCCCAAAAGTGGATCTTGAGCACACCTAGAGGAAAAACTCCATGGATCTTCGATCTCGTGAGGAGTTAGACAAATTCCTTCAGTGGAATCACTTCACTCACGTCCTAGATCAATCCATAGCAAGAAAACTCATCTCAAACGGCCTCAAATCAAAGGAATCGAGTTGGGAACACAAGAGGCAAAAAGGGAACTCAGGAAAATCACAAATTCAACTCAAGAATCACAGACACATGATTTAATCTCGGAGAAAACAGCAGAGACTAGGCGCTCTGCTTGCCACACACTGGTTCGAGTACAAATCAAAAGATTTGCAGACCTCTCTCTCACACAGCAACTAGAGGAAGGGAAATCCTAAAAGGAGGAAATGGAAATGGAAGAGGTGAGGGGGAAGAGAGACCCTCATCCTTTATTTATAGGGGCAAGTCTATTTTACATTCCTTCTTTGCCCTTGGATACATGAAGAGCCACACCACTTAGCCAGGGGCATAAGGGTCCAACTCAGGCTTTACTTGATCCGACGGTCACCGCGTCTCCTCACCGGTAGTCTTGCTTCCAAGCAATCTCCCCGATGCCGCCACGTGTCGTCCGTCCGCATCGGGACCTCCGCCCCCGGTTTTGAGGCGCAAACCAGGGAAACCTGCCGCCGATGGTTTTGAGGCGAAACCACCAAACCCTCCACGAGTAGCGTAGCCCATACGCATCCCCGCCGTGTACACTTGCGCTCGTTGATGTCCTGTCGGCCACCACGGCTGGCCACCCGGTCCTCGGGTCCCTCGATCCAAGCCTCACGTCCGCCCTTCACCGCACCCGGTCCGTCAGCACGGCACGCCCTACTTGATCTTCACCGACCGTCGACCACTGTCTCCGAGCTCGACACCTGCAGATAACATGAGCCAAGAGACACCATTGTTTGACATGAAAACGCGTGCCATCGGTTAGTAAGAACACACACACGCCTTGTGTTGGCATGTTGACAATCACTCATCACACAAAGGTCCACACAATGGTTATGGTAAAACCATGTGTCCTCAGACTCCTATACATATTTCTACAGCAAGCCAAGCCAGGTCGTCACTACTGGAGCAGCAGGTAGAGTGTGTCAGAATTAGAAACACTACTGGCTTATTCTCCCTTACTGCACTCTGTTTTTTATATATCAAGGTAGACAAGTTATGAGAGGTTATCTAAAAAAAAAAGATAAATTTTGAGAGACTGTTACAAGGCATTGAGAGGTACTGACTGTTAGATGATGTTGTGCATCATGACACGATACACCTTGGTGACCACGTAGTTAGTCACGTCCTGGTTCAATGTACCGGTGTATAGGTTGTTAGGATAGATTGAGGTTGTTGTCATCTTGTACTCCAAGTTGAATGTATCTAGGAGGTTGTTGTAATTCTTGTGTAATCGGCTGACTTGTATAACATGCCATCATAGGGGCTTTTCCCATGTATATAAACACGCAACCCAGACCCAGAGAGGGCAACTGGTTCTACCCCTTTGACATGGTATTCACAGCCATCTAACTCCACACGGAGAAAATCATCCATGGCGTTCCATCTCGGCTCGTCCTCCACTGCATTTGCTACTCCGTTCTTCGGCTTCTCCATCACGGAGAACCTCACTCGCAGCAACTTTCCCAGCTGGAAGATGCAAGTCTAGTCGGCGTTGAAGGGCACATCCATGATCTCCTACATCGACCCCGACATCACTCCACCGACGCCATTCCTCGTCGCCAAGACTGAACATGAGAAGGAACCGAATCCCAACCCCAACTACGATCCATGGATGGTCAAGGATCAGACAATCCTCAACTTCATCCTTTCGTCGCTGTCCAAAGAGAATCTTGGGCAGATGCCCACCACCCTCACCACAGCGAAAGAGCTATGGGAGCACATCGCTGGGATGTCTGCATCCCATTCCTGTGCAAGGATCATCAGCACACGCATGGCGCTGGCAACGACGACCAAGGGATCCTCCAAGATCAGTGAGTATTTCGTGAAAATGAACAGCCTAACATATGAAATGGCTTCTGCAGGTTGCAAGCTAGAAGATGAGCAGCTTGTCTCCTACATCCTCATGGGTCTGGATCGCAGGTACGACTCGTTGACGAATGCGATCACCACAGTGTTGAGCCGATCTCCATTGGAGAGCTCTACACTAAGCTCGTCTCCTTTGAGCAGAGAATGGAGATGAAGGGTGACGGCGGCTACGGGTCGTCGTTCAACATGGCTTCCCACGGCGGGCATAGCAACAACAACCACGACGGTGGCCCCTGCAATGGCAGTGGCGGCTTCGGCCATGACAAAAGGCAGACGCGATGGCGCTCACCCACGTGGAAGCAGCTTCCAGGCTGGTGTGTCTTCCCAGCTCTATGGAAAGGAAGGGCACGCCAACATCAAGTGTTTCAAGCACTTCGACACCTCCTTCACGAGACCTCAGCAGAAGTCGACGTCGGCGGCAAGTTCATCCTATGGTGTAGATACCAACTTGTATCTTGACACCAGCGCCACTGATCACATCACGAGTGAGCTTGACAAATTCACCGTGCATGATAGGAACACCGAAGGGGAGCACGTCCACGCTGCAAAATGGATCTCATATGGAGATTAAACACATCAGTCATAGCACGTTACATTCCCAATCTAGCTATATTCATCTTAATCACATCATACATGTTCCTAAAGTTCATAAGAATCTGCTATCTGTTAATTGCATTGCTAGAGACAATAATGTTTATCTTGAGTTTCATCCAAATCATTTCTGTACGTGTCAAGGAGCAGTAGACGAGGAGAACATTCCTCAGTCCTGCTGAAGGGGGCCTCTATCCGTTGAAGTCATCCTCCAAACAGCACTCCAAGAATAAACAAGCCCTCGGCGTGAGCAAGCCAACTGTCTCCCAATGGCACCATAGACTAGGACATCCATCCCACAATGTTGTTCATCAAGTGCTTAGTCGCTGTAGAATTTCTTTTATTAGAGATTCGAGTAATAAAGCTGTTTGTGATGCCTGTCAACAAGGCAAGATACATCAATTGCCTTATCAAAAATCCACTAGTGTGTCTAATGGTCCTTTGAGTCTTGTTTTTTCGGATGTTGGGGTCCAGCCCCAACCTCCATTGGTCGTCATAATTAATATGTGTCTTTTATTGACGATTACAGTAAACACACGTGGATGTATTTCTTGAAACACAAGTCTGAAGTTTTCTCATGTTTTCATGATTTTCAAAAATTAGTGGAACGACAATTTGATTGCAAAGTCTTGGCCATCTAGACCGATTTGGGGGGGGGGGGAGTACCAAGCCTTGAATTCTTTTTTCAAGCACATTGGGATTGAACATCATGTCTCTTGTCCACACACTCATCAGCAAAATGGGCTGCTGAGAGGAAGCATCGTCATATTGTGGAAATGGGACTAACTCTTCTCGCCCAAGCGTTAGTTCCTCTCAAATTTTGGGACGAGGCTTTCTCCGCTACCTTTTATCTTATAAATCGATTGTTGTCCAAAGTCATTCATGATGAAACACCATTCTCGAGTCTTCTTAAGAAAGAACCAGATTATACATCCCTATGCACTTTTGGCTGTGCGTGTTGGCCCAAGTCTCAGGCCATATAACAAGAGAAAACTCAGTTCCGAACCAAGCGATGTGTGTTCTTGGGGTATAGTACTCTGCACAAAGGCTTCAAGTGCCTAGATCCATCCGAGGGGCGTGTGTATGTTTCTCGTGACGTCATTTTTGATGAAAATATTTGTCCCTTTGCTACCCTACACCCAAACGTTGGAGCTCGTCTCCATTCTGAGAATAATCTCCTCCCAGATATGCTCCTTAATCCTCCACTTACTATCATTGGGGATGTTTGTGTTTTTTATCATAGTATGCAATCTCCTGTGTCAACTAATGTTGGTTCAATATCTGCTTGTTCTGAAGAATCTGCAGGAATAAACGGTGGAGAAAACTGTGATGTTTTGACAGAGAATGGGGCACATTTCATGTGTCCGCTGGCGACCAACAGCACGGGATCCGAGGCGGATCCGCGTGTCAGCGGTACGAGGAGTAGTGGTGTATCTACTCTGGGATCAGTGCGGTCAGGCGGATCAGTGTGATCTACTCGCGTGTCGGCAAGTCCTTCACGAACTGACCCCGGATCTTCTGTAGCACCACACGGTCTATTCCCCTTTGCGGACAGCTCCACCTCGCTACAGCCTCATTCGACGAAGGGGGACAACTGCAGTACACGCCTGAGCTCATGTCGAAGGAGATCTTGCTGCCGGATCGAGTGTGGCTGGTACACCTATGGGCCCCTCGGTCTTGTCTCAGCCGCAAGGACCGGTCACGCGCCTTCAATGAGGTATACAAAAACCTAAAGTCTATACTGATGGCACGGTACGCTGGGAGATGCACACTACTGTAGCTACAGGTGAACCTGCATCAGCAGATGAAGCTTTTGAGAACAAGAACTGGGTCACGACAATGGATAGTGAGTATGAGGCGCTACATTGTAATAGGACTTGGCACCTTGTTCCACGTCTTAAAGGGAAAAATATCATAGGATGTACTGGGTGTATAAAGTGAAGCAAAAACCAGATGGTATAATAGATAGATAGGTACAAAAGCATGAGTCATGGCGAAGGAGTACAAACAGCGTTACAGTATTGATTATGAAGATACATTTAGTCCCGTTGTTAAAGCTGCTGCTATAAGACTAATCCTATGAGTCGTTGTGTCAAAAGGCTGGAGTCTACGATAACTTGACGTGCAGAACGTTTTCCTCCATGGGACACTCGAGGAAGAAGTATTCATGCAGCAGCCACCAGGACATGAAGATAAAACTCATCCCAACTATGTATGTAAGTTGGATAAAGCCTTATATGTATTGAAACAAGCACCACATGCCTAGTGCTCTCGGTTATACCATCGGTTGCAAGCTTTTGGGTTGTAAGGCTTCACGATCTGACAAATCTTTATTCTTTTTCAATAGAGGAAAACATACTATTTATGTCTTGGTTTATGTTGATGACATCATAGTAGCTAGTTCCTCCTCAGATTTAACCAATGCCTTGCTCAAGGATCTTTAGTATGAGTTTGCATTGAAGGACTTGGGAGATCTTCATTTTCTTTCTAGGTATTGAAGTGAACAGATGTCAAAATGAATTGTTGTTGTCACAAGGGAGATATGCAAAGGATATTCTCAACCGGTCAGGATTGGAAAATTGCAAGGCTGCCAGTACACCACTGTCGACTTCTAAGAAGTTGAGTATGGAAGATGGACAAAAACTAGAAGTTTAGTTGGAGCTTTGCAGTACCTCACTCTTACACATCCTGATATATGCTATCCAGTAAACAAAGTTTGTCAATTCCTCCATGCTCCAACCACACTGCTCATCTAAGTGTTGTAAAGAGAATCCTGAGGTATATCAAAGGATCATGGAACTCAGGGTTAAAGATAAGCAAGTCTGACTCAACATTGGTGAGTGCATTTTCATATGCAGATTGGGCCGAGTGTGTTGATGATCGGTGATCAACTGAATGCTTTGATGTCTTTCTCGGTTCTAACCTTGTGTCATGGAGTGCAAGGAACCAGGCACTGTCTCACGCTCAAGCACAGAAGCTGAGTACAAAGCATTGGCGAATGCTACAACAGAGATGATGTCGGTAAGGAAATTATTGTTTGAACTTGGCATCAGACAACCTCGTGCTGCACAACTTTGTGTGACAATTTGGGAGATACATATCTTGCTGCAAATCTAGTTTTTCATGTCCGAACCAAACACATTGAAATCGACTTCCATTTTATTCGTGAGCAGGTGGCACATAAGCTTCTTGACATAAGGTTTATATGTTCTGGAGATCAAGTGGCTGACGGATTCACTAAACCCATTAGTGCTGCCAAGTTATAGGAATTCTGGAACAATGGCGGTTAAGGTTGACAGGGGATGTTATAGATAATGTTGTGCATCATGACACGATACACCTTGGTGACCACATAGTTAGTCACGTCCTGGTTCAATGTACCGGTGTATAGGTTGTTAGGATAGATTGAGGTTGTTATCATCTTGTACTCCAAGTAAAATGTATCTACGAGGTTGTTGCAATTCTTGTGTAATCGGCTGACTTGTGTAACATGCCACCGCGGGGGCTTTTCCCGTGTATATAAATACGCAACCCAAACCCGGAGAGGGCAACTGGCTCTATCCCTTTGACATTGATCTATGCACGTATGACCAACTGCATGTGAGTAACCATCCATTATTGAAATTAGTCAGGCAGTAAATGTTGAATCAATTCCGACCAAAACATCATCTCTGGGGATTATTATAACTACAGTGAATGGATTGTATCCATGCATGCATCCACTCAGATTCAAACGAAGTAGAGGATGTCAGTGAAATGTTCAATCACGTTCTTCAGTTCAGGTTCAGACAGGAATGCAGATGGTCGTTCTACCTACCAAATTGGAGGTAGACACCAAATTATCGACAATGACTTTGAATATCTGTCAAACAATAATAGACTTCGCACATGATTCCCTTCTATTATTGGGGCACCCCGCCCCCTATGATTTTATTATTAGCAATAGAGTTTAAAGCAATGTAAAAATAATTGATGTATGTAAAGCATATGTGTAATTTTTTCCATCTTCTTTGTATCATTCTTTGTTTCCTGAGAACTCCTTGAAGGAGCTTGTAACTTTTTTAAAATTTTTTAATAAATTCCAGTAGGGGTGCAAGCCCCTCCTGTTCCCTCAAAGAAAACTAACAAAGAAAGAATCTTACATGTGTGTGTGTGTTTTTTTTTTTTGCCAACAAAAGAATCTTACATGTAAGGAACAATGTTTAGGATAGTTTAAACAAGGTAGCACCTCAATCAAGCGCCTAGATAAAAGTCATATGATTAAATCATACATAAGCTAACCAATGAGATAATTAATATTCCTAAAAATATTTCATTGTATAAGATTAGAAATATGAAATCCTTCATTTGTTTGTGGAAAATTTTAAATAATAGAGGTCTTTTCATTTAAGGAGGAAGAGAGTACAATTAGTATTTTTGTCTACCATGGCCAATTTTAAATGCATGCTTTCAAAATTACTCCGATCACATTGGTTCATAGTAGCTGCATAAATACTAACCAAATTGTGTTATAGCATGATGCTTGGTAAAAAATGGCTTATGAGTTTTGTTGACATTGGGCATCAATGATTCGAATGCTTATATATGGTACTCCTTTGTTTTCAGATTATGAGAAGTTTTGGCTTTCATAGACACATTGCCTTTTAATTGATTAAGACATAGTGCATATCTAAGTACATAGAAAAAATTATGAATCTAGAAAGGCCATACAGTCTTGTAATTTGGAATGGAGAGGGAGCAGGGAGTTGATTATTACACGTCCACAGATTGCAGTGGTAGGTGCATATATAATTTAGTTGGAATACACGCTGTGCAAGCAGTACATGTCCATCCTTATCCATCATTGACACAAATTTCATTTGGTCCATAAAAGCACTAGTGAAAGGCAGAGAATAAAACTAGTCCACCGCGTCATGTTTGTCAAATCGATGGACCACTAGTTCTACTCCTGGCCTTTCTACGATCTGTGCTGCCTAGTCATGTGAGGCATTGGGAACTCTTGTGTTACATGAGAAGGATGTCGTAAGTAGCTCCTGCACCGTTCAAGTTTCTTATTTCGTAAATCTTAGGTAAAAGTGTGTATAACATGCATTGCTTGCAACAATGGCATCTTTGCAGAATCATGTTGAATTGGCATGAGAAGCAGAATGACATGACTAGCTCGGACTAGTTGTAGAACGCAGGAGTGGGATAGCAAAGACAGAGGAGTTTCTCTCCTTGAAGATTTCTCTTGTCCAAGTGCAAGATATACGGTATTGATGGATGGCACGTTGGGCTGGATCTTGACAATACTGCTGCGGCGCCCTTCCATCTTACATAGCCTATGGTCTCGGAGACACCAGCGTTGATGCTGTCAGTGTACACAGCGGCGCTGGTCCACGCCGAGGATTTCAATACCGTGATACAGCACCGTGTCCCATGCCCATGCTTGTTGGTCAAGAAGGACGAATCATGCTCGACATCATCGTGGCACCATGTAGTTGCTTCAGTCCAATTTTTGCTTTGCTGTGCTCAGAATCGCGCTAAGAACATTCAATTGCAACTATTGCATCATTGGTAAACCCAACATGTTTCAAAAACAAATATTTAAGTGAAATAAAGTGATCATACTGCATGCTTGAGACGCAGCAGAGATAACTGTTGACGAAGAAATCCGCCAACGCATCGGTAGTGGGCCTTGGACGCCCTAGAGGTGCCTTAAAGCGACCTGCAAAGGCAACGACGACGTAGCGTGACCGCAAAACCGATCTAAAGATCGATAAGCAGATGTAAAGCCTGTCGACGGAGGGGTAAACCCTAGAACAACCTCCGGGAAGACCCGTCGGGAGGATGCACGTAGGGGATCTCCGAGGAACCAGCGGATGGCGCCTAGGATTGCCGCAGAATTCGCGGAGAGAAGCGCCGGACAGCAACTAGTAGGTTAGGGCAAAAGTAGACGAAGAGGAAGAAGGTAGATTGATCGTCTCAATCGATCGGTGTTGATTTTTGTGTCGATTGATTGGATGGATTCAATCGGCCATAATCCCCTCGTATATATAGGGGGGTGGTCTTATCCCGGTAGGAAACCTCTCCAAAACTCGTCCATCAAGTTTCCCACGAGCACAATTGCCAAAAACGCGACTCCCGGTCGAGTCGGACTCATCGCGCTTGTGCCGGACGAGTCCGACGCCTCCAGCGCGCGCGTCCGTCGTTGGCTCCGCTCGCGGGCCGCTCTGGACCACGTCCGACGCCGCGGTGCTGCCGCGCGCGCCTGCGTCCGGCGCCGCTTTGGGCGCGTCCGACGCCCCGGGCCGCTTCGGGTGGATTGCGTCCGCCGGCGCTACTAGGGCCAGCGTCCGGTGCCTTGACGTGGCGCCGAAAACCGTCTGTCTTCGCCTTGCATTGACGTGTCGACACGCGTTGACCTTCTTCGTCATTTTTGGTTGTCAACACATGCCCCACTGTTTTCAAGTGAATTAGTTGATGAACTTGAAGTCTTGAAAATACTCTTTCACCTGCGACCAACTAGCAGCGATGCCCAACACATCGGCTAACCGGTGACTAAGGGCGATGTTCTACATCGGCCATTTTTGTTCTAAGGGAGATACATGTATCGGCCATTATTTGGTAGAGCACTAGGCTACTTGCCAAA
This sequence comes from Themeda triandra, assembly GCA_018135685.1. NCBI lineage: Eukaryota > Viridiplantae > Streptophyta > Magnoliopsida > Poales > Poaceae > Themeda > Themeda triandra. Next base: position 200,282 of record JAENPR010000534.1, read on the forward strand.
CACTTGGGATCTATTTTTTAAGATACCTCCCGTTGATTGCCTTGTCAAGACGCTCCCTTTTCAATGTCTCTCGCACATAGGATTCCCGCGTATTACCTTGACCACTCTCAAAGGACCCTCCCAATTAGGAGACCACTTGCCAAATTGATTGCTCTTCGATCCAATAGGGAGTATGGTTTTCCACACTAAATCTCCTACTTGGAAAGATTTGCTTCTCACTTTCTTGTTGTAGGCCTCTGCAACACGCACCTTGTCTTTTTCAATCTCCTTTAGAGCTTGTATCCTCTTGTCGATCACATCATCTATGTTGTCCATCATGAGATCATGGTACACTTCAGCGGATAAATCATTTTGCTTAGCATATCTAAATGCACCCAAGTTCACTTCAACGGGCCATATCGGTAGATGGATACTGCAGACGGCGCCTTGCCTTCCCCAGCGGAGTCGCCAAAAAGTGTGTTGACGAAGAAATCCGCCAACGCACCGGTAGTGGGCCTTGGACGTCCTAGAGGTGCCTTGAAGCGACCTGCAAACGCAACGACGACGTAGCGTGATCGGCAAACCGATCTAGAGATCGATAAGCCGATGTAAAGCCCGTAGACGGAGGGGTAAACCCTAGAACAACCTCCGGGAAGACCCGTCGGAAGGATGCACGTAGGTGATCTCTGAGGAACCAGCGGATGGCGCCTAGGATTGCCGGAGAACTCGCAGGGAGAAGCGCCGAACATCAACTAGAAGGTTAGGGCAAAAGTAGATGAAGAGGAAGAAGGTAGATTGATCATCTCGATCGATCGGTGTTGATTTTTATGTCGATTGATTGGATGGATTCAATCGGCCATAATCCCCTCGTATATATAGGGGTGGTCTTATCCCAGAAGGAAACATCTCCAAAACTCGTCCATCAAGTTTTCCACGAGCACAATTGCCAAAAACGCGACTCCCGGCCGAGTCGGACTCATCGCGCGTGCGCCGGACGCGTCCGACGCCTCTGGTGCGCGTCCGGGGCTGGCTCCGCTCGCGGGCCGCTCTGGACCGCGTCCGACGCGCGTCGGATGCGTCCGGTGCCCGCGTCTGATGGCGCGGAGCTGCCGCGCGCGCGTCAGCATCCGCGAACGCCCGCGTCCGGCGCCCCTTTGGGCGCGTCCAACGCCCCGGGCCGTTTCGGGTGCTACTGGACTGCGTACGACGCCGTCGGACGCGTCCGGCACTACTGGGGCCAGCGTCCGGCCCCTTGACGTGGCGCCGAAAACCGTCCGTCTTCGCCTTGCGTTGATGTGTCGACACGCGTTGACCTTCTTCGCCATTTTTGGTTGTCAACAATAACATACTCCATGCATGAGATACATCAGCATATCCACACACAGAACAGGACCGGATGACCCAATCATTGATATAAAGAATCAAGAAGACCAATATGCATCCGTTTTACAGCATGGGGCTGTTGTGAACTGGAGAGGACAAAGAGAGTGGATTCCGTTGGATGAGACAGAGAGGGGCTGGTGCTTGGAGGCCTGGAAAAGGATGTGGCTAAGACAGAGGAATGAGATCGATGTTAGAGCTAGTGTCATCATGTTTACATGCGGCCATCGGCATAATCTGAACAGGTATAATTGAATCTCATAAGATAAACTAGGTTCGTGCCCATGCATTGCTACGAGTTTCAAAATCCACACAATTCTATGTATTTACTACTATTCCTCTATATTTTTAATACATATGAGAGAAATATGAATCATGGTTTTGATTTGAGACATACATCAATACATGGCTATCAAATGAACATCTTGAAAGCTGTGCTTGCAGTTCACAACTTCAACTAAACGGCTTTTTTGAAGGCAATAATTAAGGGGCTGTTACTAGTTCACAACTCTAGCTCAACGCCTTCTTTGAAGCCAATAACAGGGCCTAAAAGCCTACCATCAACACTGTTTTGACCATTGCTTCTGACCCATTTATTATATTCGAGTTAAAACAACCTTGTTTGAAGAAAAAGGAATCCACAACTTTTGTTTCAGAGGAATGTAAAGATTCTGCACCCATATTTGTAACCTGAAATGGGTAAGGGTAGCCATGGTTTCATCTAGTTGCAAAGAATTAAATGGTTCACATAAACCTAACATTTATTTTCTTTCGCCAACTAACTTATGCTATTCCCCTTGTTTGCCCTCCCGCCATAGTCTCATAGGACCGGTTTGCCTTGTGTGCCTTCCCACCAAGTAGCTTCACATAAGAGCCTGCCTTCTATTTTCTTTTTCCAACTCACAATATGCTATTTCCCCTTGTTTTCCTTCCTGACCATGACAGTTACTCTAAAAATGATGGATTTTGGGAAAACCACAGCCTTTCTTCTAGTTCCCCTGTTGTTACAATTCTAAATTGTTAGTATGAAGAGCAATTGAGAAGTAAAGAGCATAGTAGAATATTAAACAGATGAAATCCTTAGTTGCAAGTATGAAGTGCAACCAAGCCAAAATTGCTATCATGTTCCATTTTATGGAGCTCATGTATGCAAGAAATATACACAGGCAAGAAATTCCACTGACTCAAAGCTACAGGAACAAATACATTTGGGATTTCAGACATGAATCCCATTTTTTTCAATAAAAGAGTGATTTTCATCACATCCAAATCCATAATTCAGCAGGCCTGAATCTTACTATTTAATCAATAGTGGTGGTCTCCTTGATAAATTTTTTCCTTAGTTGGAGCAGTGATTCACCAGGATAGAACAATATCTCTCATGATGTAGAAAACAAAAAAATTCAATCATGTACAAATTGCAAACCTTTTCGGTCTTAATAGTAGATGGAGCTCTTTCACAAGCTTGTTGTATTGGAAGGTTTGGACCGAAAGAAATGTGCAAGAAAAAGGAGAGTCCGCTGAACCTTTTCTATTTAGGACCCTTGGATGGTAAGCACCGTCTACCAGGTGAAGTACTATCAGCTTTCTGATTAGCAGATTAGTCATATTTTGAGATTGATATTGCTATAATTCTCCAGTGTGATAATGAATAATGATGCTTTCAAAAGCTAGCAGAAGTGGCAAGGTAGCATTATATCTTGTGGCTGCAGCTACTGTCGATTTTTTTTTTTTCTCTCTCGGTGCCAGGTATAGGTTAGCAAGCAATCTCATAAATGAGAACTCCCATGCAGAATAACTGAGGCTGCCAATACTAAATAACTAAGGAGCATACTATTTTATCTCTTTACTATTGAATCTACTCGTGTGGCTGTACGATCAGAAAACACATCCTCAATCAAATAATCTGGGATAACTTCACATACCTCAACCAGTCTGGGGATAATTTCGTTTGGTATTTCTGGACACGTTCTTCGTAAGCAAGAGGAAGCTGAGAGAGTCACAGAGAAGAGATTCAGGATCAGACTCAATCACATCCGGTGCGAACCTATGCATCAAAGTAAATTGCAAATGTTAGTGTCAACCCACAGCAGACATAATGAATGGACACACTGCATAGTTTTATTTGGTTCATAATGAATGGACACACTGCATAGATTGCCATTGATGGAGCAGCCGTCCGCATCAATGACATAAAGCTCCACCTCCACATCGTGATGGTCGGGCAGCATGTTGGCATCCTTGGCACTACTCTCTTCGTGTACGTGATCATACCAGCCACTACATCAAGAACCCACTGTCAGATTTAGGCAAAGCACAGGAGCATTTTATCGAACACATGCTGGGCCACACGATCTTCACCACGGTCGCTGATTTCATGGATAGCTCAGCGCCTCGGCCCCTGCTGATGCCGCTCGTCATCAACAGCTCGGTTGTGAAGGTCTGCACGACAGCACCCATGCGGCCAGATCGAAGCGGCCGCAAATCAAGCCACCGCGCGTGCAGATTGTGCCGCCCAGCCAACGCAACCATTACCTCCCGTGGTTAGCGCTGCTACCGCCGCCACCAACCATTGTTTTCGTCCAAGGAGCGGGGCACAGGAACCCAGCGAGACCTAAGGATGCAAGGGCAAGGACGAGTAGTCAGCACCCAGAGGAAGGGGTCGTGGCCACCCTCCGCGTCGCCCACGGCCGCGCGGCGGAGGTCCAGCCCCCATGACGCGGTGAGCTCGGCCGTCGAGGGGAAGCGCGAGAAGCCCTCGACCGGCACGCCCGCCGCGCCGGCCCGTCGCAGCAGTCCGCGCAGAGGAACGCCGGGTTGGCTCCCGGGGAACGTGAGACGTGGGCAGCCAGCCGGCCGCGCGGCGCTGCGCAGAGTTAGAACGACCGCCGCAGCAGCAGAGCCTGTGAGCCGAGCGCCTGCAATCGACTACGCAGTCGAGGGGGAGACGGGAGTGGGAGCGCCGGAGGGGAGTGGTCTATCCAGGACGTCCTCTACAAGAATTAGCACTCATCTCCCCTGGAATTGCTGCCACCACTAGGTCCATAGAAGGGCATCAATCTAATTGGAGATACTGGACCATTGTTGTGGTAACCTCCACGGTAGGTTTGTGGGGGAAAAGGGAAGGACTGCAAACTTGCTAGTCCTCCAATCGGGTAGGGAACAGGCACATTGTTGGGTGGATAGTTCATGTTCGGTGGATAGTTCATGTGGTACTGGTGTTGTTGATGGAAGGTTTGGAAGTCTTGGTACTGCTGGGTGTTTGGATCTGGTGTTTCTGGAGTAGTGTGTGAGTTGAGAAGATTTGAAAAACTAGGAGACGAAGAGTGGTCCATCTTCGATCTGGATGTATGTGTATGTTTGTTCTTCATGTGGAGAGTGTGTGTGTATATATGCAGCAAGCTAGCAAGCAGCAACGGCTAGAACCAACGGACGGTATGATATATTATTTTATTGAAAAGGAATAACGGCTGCCCGGGATACTATTATTTTAAGATTGAGGCACCGGGGCACGGACAGGCACCGGATCACCCAAAACAAAACTTGGCACCGGTAGCCACACAATGGCTGGCACCGGTGCCCAAACCTTCTCTCGCCTCTTGGGGCACCGCAAAAAAGCAACATAGTGGATGGTCTTAGATTCCGTAGTGTTTATTCATAAGTCTTAGATGTTCACACCATAAAGAGGATCTCCTCTCTGCACTGCTGCACACACCTGGCTCTTAGGCTCTGCTTCGCTTAAAGATACCAGATCGTCATCTCATTCTCATGCCATGAACTGGGCTTCAAGCATGATGGCGACAGACCTTACAGCTATCCTTCAGTTCAGTCATTTGGAGACATACCATCTCAAAACCTCCAAGGTGCGGGAAGGAAGTGTCTACGATTTGGCACCACCTTCTTACTTCTTTGTTACATTCATTTGACATGGTAGAAATGTAAGTGCTCCTGAAGCTTCCTATTCCAAGACACAATTTTCATAGAAAAATCACTTGGGCAACCAAAAGGCCCGAAAACAATGAATTGTGCTCCATCCCTGATGTTAAATATACACGCAGGTTAAATAGACTGATTGAAACAATTCATGAAGAGGTACAATTGGATTCCATTCATTTACACTCATATGATTGAGTCACCAATCAACCATCCACTCAAATATATATTCAGGAAGTAAATAAATGTTAAATTAGTTATCGTACCAGCAGACACCTATGGAGACCTTGCAAACAGAGACTGGTGCTTTATTAGATCAGGCTCACTGGGTTATTTTTAACCAATATGTAAACTAAATTCTGACTAACCGAAGCTGATCACTGAACCTCCATCTTCACTAGTAAAAGTCTAACGTTTTTATCTTTTATTAAACGTTTCCATCATGGAAAGAAATGACCGTTGTTTTTTGTTTCATAAAACAATGGAAGATTGTAGTGAGGAACAGTTTATGCAGCTATTCTAACAATGATGTTTGGGGATATAACTGGAGCCCTCTTTTTTCATCAAGGAAAGTTTACAAACACTTAATTGGACATCAGCAGATTAAAGATCTTTCATGTGGCTGGGGCTCTCTTCTGTCAAAATAAAAGGAAAACGTTTTCCTGGTTGATTCTCAATGGTAGATCATGAGCACAAGAGATTTGCTCTGGCGTCGTGGCATGCACTTGGAAGGATTCTAATTGTGTTTTCTGCACTCTGGGTATTGAAGAAGACCTGCTTCACATGCACTTTCATTGTCCCTATGCTTCAGCTTGCTAGTACAGACTTCTGGATCTGATTCCCAATTCTAAAGATATTTTTGTAATCATGGAAGCTCTAATAAATCAGCTTTGAGCCCCGTTTCTTATGGAGATAATTGTAACTATGTGCTGGGCCATCTGGATGATGGGCAATGATATGATCTTCAGAAATTTGGCTCATTCCATCCGAAGATGTATTGTTTTCATGCACGAGTTTGCTCTAGTTGTGCTGGGAGCAAAAGCTTCCCTCCACCCAAGTATTGATCAATGGATAGACAACTTTGTATAATTCACATGCAACAGCCGAAAGCCCTGCCTGTGGGAGCATCCTCATCTCCACTGGCTCCATGGCTCACTATTCTCTAGAGAAGTCCTGGTGCCTCCCGAGCCTACTACAGAAAAGAGTGCAGCAGCCTCTAGGAAAATACTGAATAAAACATTCATCTATCTTGAACCAAAAGAACGAAACTGAAGCAAGAGATCATGCTCAGGATTCCTGGTATGGTGTTTATTTCTTCTCCCTTATTGCTCTTGTATGGACCCTAAGTCCGCCCAAAAAAGACAGCACAATAATATCACATTGATGTAAATGTTTGGTTCCATTATTACTGTATACATGTAGTACATGGACTCATTAACTCCTTGAGTTAGGCTGTTGAGGAGGACGACAATCTAGCGCTAAACCCCATTGCGAAAACAAGCATACATTTAGCAGTTTTCATGCAGCCATAAAATTAACCAACCAGAACAATTAAGTTGCACAATAGCACAACTTATCTACAGGGTCCTACGATAGGTTATATGTCGGTATAGAGACCTACGGACAGCCGCTATAAACATATAGCATCCGACCTTATGTCACTAACCTATACTGGCTGACCGTCCAATGCTATTTCTACATTTTCAGCGACCCTTGGTTGGACGCCAGTTTGGGCTGTGGTATAGTGTTGGTGGCAATAAAACCTATTATGGCCTTACTCTTGTTACAATGTGTCCTGAACTAACTTTAGCTGCTTATTATCAGCTTGTGGAGTGTGTGACATGTAAAGTACACTGTAGTTTCTAGTAGGGGCTTTGCCCCTCGTGTTACATTTAGAAAAATGGTGAAGTGTGCATGAAGATGTTGCAAGAACAAGGCGTTTAATATTTTTTTGGCAATGTTGCGATATTGAAGCCTTAGCTCGTTTCAATGATGGAATAAATTTTCAGTTTCCTATGGCACTGTAGTTTCTAGCTTGTTTTTTCCTTTCTCGCTCTCTTAGTTGTTGGGTTGTTTTCTGTTTATGTTGGTTTTCTCTTAGTTGTTGGGTTAGTTTCTAGCACTGTAGTGTGCATGAAGTGTGCATTGAAGTCTTAACTAAGGTTTCAGCGGAGGGGCTTTTAGAGTTCTATTTTTTGAGTAGGTTTGGTTTGTGAGTCTGTTGACTCTTTATTCGGTTTCATCAAAAAGAAATTGACTCTTTATTTGGAAACTGGTATCCCGAGTAACCTTCTGCTGCTTTCAAATAAGCAGGGTGTAAAGTCTTTGATCTAAAACAAACGACAACTATCTGATTCGGATGAACTGAATTAAACCCACCAAACTTTCACCCTAGGTGACAGTCAGGAAACTGTGCAAGCACTACTCTTTAATTTAATTGGTTTAACACAATTAACCAGTGTTTCAGTCAAGCATAGATAATTATTAATGAGCGTACACTCCTTGGATCAGAATGTACCATCCAATCATATCCAGAGAGAAAGAACTGCATGTGTTCACTATTTTTATACATGCAAATTATAACTATCAAAATAGTCGACATACATGCAAGCTGCATGTACATATTATTCACAAACTCAGTCCCTGACTACACGGCTTTAGGTGAGGTCACATGGCCATCCGCAGAGACCATTCTTTCACTTGGACCATCCTTTTTTTTTACGGTGAAAAACTGTAGGGAGATCCCCACAGTAAACTTTGTATTAAAATAAAAAGAAAAATACAGGGTTATACTTACAACCAGATTAACTGAAAGCATCAAGCCAAAAACAAAAGGATGACCTAAGGTCCTCCTTGAATCTAAGAGATTGAAGAAGACATTGATTTTTGAAATTAGCCAACCAATGCAATGTAGTGGGGTCCCTTCTCTGGAAAACGTTATCAATGCGCAATTTCCATAGCTCCCAAGCAGCAACCATCGCAGCTTCAGTGAAGAACGGCAAGGAGTGCGTCTCACCACCCTTGATCAATCTGTCATGTAGGTTCAGAGATTCATCCCAAGTGAAATTGATTGTGTCCCAACAAATTTGTGCAAAGGGGTATGTGAAGAAGAGATGCTCTATGGTCTCATGCACCCCAGCATTGCACATCACACAATTTGCATCACCCTGGATATTAAAATGACGGCGTTGGAGCATTGTATTTGTGTTAAGTCTATCCACCAAGACTAGCCACACAAGGAACTTGATCCGTGGCATGCATTTTGACTTCCACATTATTCTGAACACTAGGTGAGCATCCACCAGTGAAAAGGCCTCGCGATAGGATCTCCTTTATGAGTATTTGTTGCCCCAAACTGGCACCCAGATATCTGCATTTTCATTATCATAGGGCATAGTTTGAAGCTGCGCTTGTAGGTTATCTAGTTCATCTAACACCTCTGCTGACAGTGGTAAAATAAAGAGAGCATCTAAATCTTCAGCTTGCATAACTTCTAGGACAGACACATCCACTTTCCTTGCAAAAGAGACTAGCCTTGGATACTTAATAGAGAACACAGAATCTGTCCATAAGTCATCCTAGAAGCATACCGTCGAGCCATCACCAACTGTGCATGTCGCTATGCCTCTGTACATGGTATTTAGCCTGAGTATATTCTTCCATCAGAAGGAACCCATCTCTCTGGCAGCATGTGGTACTTTTGATTCATAATATTTGCTCCAGACTAGCTGAACCTAGGGTGTGTCCACCTTGTTGTAGAATTTGTTTAATTGCTTTAGTAGTAAAGCATCATTTTGCAACCGTAGATTGAGTACACCAAGGCCACCCTTGTCTTTTGGCTGCTCCACTATCTGCCAGGCTACTAAATTTCCACCTTTCTTTTCTGGGTCATTGCCACGCCACAAACATTGTTTTCTCGCTCTCTCAATGTTATCAATCATACCTCTTGATAGCTTAACTGTACACATCACATACGTTGTGATTGGCATGATGGCTGAATTCAACATCTCTAGACGCCCCGAGTGAGATAACCATGTAGAACATGCAGATAGACGTCGTTCCACCCTGTCCATCATTGGCACAAAGTCATCAACGCTAGGTTTGGTGGTGCCCATGGGTAACCCCAAATATATAATGGCATCATGCCAATTTCACACCCAAAAGTGCATGCAAGTTGTACCATCTTTCTTGAGTTACGTTGATAGGAATCATCTGTGATTTCCTATAATTCACCTTAAGGCATGTTGACTCTGCAAAGCTGTGAACGAGAGCTTTGAGAAAGGCTAATTGCCGTGCATCAGCTTGGAGAATTAGAAGGGTATCGTCTGCATACTGAACAATCGGGAAATCTGTGGTTGGTGGGGGGATAGGGGCCTTAAGCAAATTCATGTTTGCTGCCTTGTTGATCAAAATTTGCAGTAGTTCAGCCTCTAGAACAAACAGCAGAGGCGATAGTGGATCCCCTTGACGTACACCCCTTTTGCATTTAAAATATTTACCTTGCACTCCATTTAGTAAGACAGTCGATGATGCTGGAGATAGGATGCCACGAACTCAGACTATCCATCTCGAAGGGAAGCCCATATGTGACAAGATTTGGATGATTGTTGAATGCTCCACTAAGTCAAATGCTTTTTCAAAATCCAGTTTGAGAATGATTGCTTCCCTCTTTGAGTGATGACATTGGTGAATATACTCAAAACTCCAAGCCAAGCAGTCCTGAATTGTACGCTTTATTGTAAAATTTGTGAAGGTGTTTGAACGAATGAAGCCTATGGTGTACTAGGCACAGAATGTCCTATGGCATCATTGAACAAGAAGGTGTCGTGAATGTTTCCCCCTGGTTTGTTTCTGGTTTTCTAGTGAACGATAAAAATTGAAATCCCCCATAAAGAGCCAATTCTCATCTTCCTGAATCTGATGCCCTCTGAACCAAGTGATGAACTCCGAGCGAGCTGGTTCTATACATGGCCCATATACTGAAGTTAACTTCCAAGTCTGCCCGTTTTGGTTTGAGATGAAGCTGGCTGTGATGCCAAAGCGTTGCTTATCAATTATGGAGCCTGTGAAAACTGTGCTATTCCAAACTAATAAGATCCCCCCAGAAGCTCCCACTGATGGGATAAAATCAAAGGCATCAAAACGCCTCGGTGCAAGTTTACGAATAAAAGCATTATCACAGTCCTGAATTTTTGTCTCCTGCAGGCAAAAGACCGAGCAGCCACTTTCTTCTATTTTGTTCCTGACCGCTTCCCATTTATTCAAATCATTGAGTCCCCGAATATTCCAGCACAATACTTGCCATGATCGATTATTCATTAATAACAAATTTGGAAAAAGGAAGCACTTGTAGTAGCTAGTACCACAATATAAGTTTCAGCAGAAAAAACAAATATGTTGTATCTGTCCATTAAGCATAGCCTGAGCTGAAGAGTAATGTTCACGAAATACTGTTCTAGTAGAATATTATATTGAAATGACTGACTGCCTGTAGCCTATTTGCAAGAATTTTTGTTAATACTTTGAGGCCAATGTTCAGTAGTGAGATCAGCCTAAGATCATTAACCGCTGCGGTTTCTTGGGCACTAAGATGATAAATGATGTGTTGATGCTCTCTAGATCAGCTGCCCCCGAATAAAATTCAGAACAAAGAGAGTAGAAATCGTTCCTGATAATAGGCCATAGAAGCATCCTGAGTATGACATCTTGCTGCAACTTCATTTTTTCTCGTCATTGCTCTTTTATGGATACCCAGTCTCCCAGAAAAAAGGCAGCACAATAATTTCACGTTGATGGAAATAAAGTTTAGTTCCATTACTATTTTGTACTTGGACACAGTTAGTAGCTTTAGGTCATTATCTAAAACAGCTTTAGCTGGAATCTCGATGAGAAAGCATGCATGTTTTTCTCAGTTTTCTTGCAGCCCATACTTTTCCAAATTATCCAACTAAATTAAGTTCTGCTTATGAGCTTGTGGTGTGTGTGACATGTTGATTGCAGTAAGTTCTACTCGATGCCAAATTGTATTACCAGTATTGCTGTTGTAGTGCGATTAGCGGCAGCACGATAAAAATGCAATTAGCAGCAGGAGCAGCTTGTGTGCTAGCGATGGAAAGTGCTAGCGATAAAAATGCAATTAGCAGCAGGAGCAGCTTGTGTGCACCTTGAATTGGATCCTTTCCCCTTGTTTCGTGAGAAAGAATTCTCCGTCTGATGCTGTGCAGAGATCAGGGGTAAAGAGAATGTGCATGTCTTGCACTTTGTTCACCGTCTGATGCGTTTTATTCAGTATTTTAACATGACATTTTGTTGAGTGAATAGTGAAAAAACGTATCTGGAAGATCCTAGAAGCATAATATTCTGTCAGTGCTCTGCTGCTAGCATTTATCGCAGGTGATTAAGTGACGGTGTACTATGTAAAATTGCATTTGCCTCTGGCGTGTGCTCTGTTCCATCGACTCGATGCAGAATCTCAATTACCATAATACACGTGATATTCTTAATTAAGGCACAACCTCAATTACCAAACTACCATTTCTCTATTCTCTTTTTAAGCGTGAAGATTTCTCTGTTGATTAGCTAGAAAATAGAATCTCCCTCAATTTGATTAGCTAGAAAATAGAAAAAAGAAAGTATTTAGAGGTTGCAACAGTACTGTCTTAACAAGTAGAAAAGAGCTCATTTCTCTATTCTCTTTTTATGCGTAAACATTTCTCTATTCTCTAATAAGTAAGCTCAAAGTGGGATGATGCAACCAATAGCTCCCACTCAGGCCGCACGTGCTGATGGCGTCTATCTACTAGCCAAGCCTTGGTGGCACGACGTGTCTGCCTTCGCCCCTCGTCATTTCTTGTAGGGCATTTACTCTGCATTTATTTCTTGGCCCTAATGGTTTGCAGCCTTTACTCATTCTCCATCGACCCGCTCGGTACCTTTGGTAAGATATCGTCCTCCATGTTAGCTCCGCTCGGGGGTAGGAGGCCAGGTGCGAACGCCACAATATACATGCAGGTTAGAGATAGGGGAGAATTATTTATTTTGCCTTGAAAAAACTTTGGTTACCAATTAGAGACACAGTTCACTCAGAGGTACAGTCTGATTCCATGCACTAGCTTACAACTCATATGAACGAGTCACCAACTTATCATTCATTGAAATATAGTCTAGCAGTTGCTGTTAAATCAATTCCGGGACCAGCAAACATCTCTCTACAGATCGCACAAACAGAAATGGTCTCTTAATTAGGGCAGGTTCGTTGGTCTGCTTTTTGTTACCAACATGTAAATTAAGGTTTTCCTGGTAACTAGTCAAACTATGGAGCCGTCCTATGGCCTGAATCAACGGGAGTGTGATTGTTAAAAGAAAATAATAATGATAGGGAGGGTGATATATCCTTAATGAATAAGTTACTTTTCTCCTCAAAGAGCATTACTTCTCTGGGTGCTAAATAGAGAGTTTGAGAGAACTCTTAAGTAAGCACTCTTACCCCTTGCCGGGATTCATATGGAAGATCATATCAAAGAAGTATAACGTTGCTGAATGAATTCTAAAAAGAAAGACGAATTTGGATCGTTTGAGTCTTAGTGTATATCCTCCTGATTTAGAACTTCACTAAAGAACCAAAGGTGATAAATAACATATCCATGTTAAGTTTCATTTTAACATAGGAGGAAAAATTGTCATTCTAAAAAATTGGATCTAACAAAACAGACACGCACGGCAGCGCGTACTCGGACGCCATGTGGATTTTTTGTTGCAACATTACTTTTCTCTCTTGGAGCATAGTGATATTGGAAGGTTCTACACCTAATCATCTACTCTATCAAGATCAATCCTGGTGCCTCCTAAGCCTACTACAGAAAAAGAGTAGAGGAGCCTCTAGGATAATGTTGAATTAAACATTCATCTATCTTGAACCAGAAGACTGAAGCTGCTATGGACCCCGGTGTCCCAAGAAAAGAGCTCATACTTAGGACTCAACATGCTGCTATGGTGTTTTCTTCTCCCTCATTGCTCTTTTTATGGACCCCTGTGTACCAAGAAAAGACAGCACAATAATATCATATTGATGTAAAATATTTGTGGACTCCATCCCATTGCAAAAACATCATGTTTTTCTCAGATTTCTTGGACTCCATCCTAGTTGGAAGTTGAACCGACTATGAAGGTGGATATGTTTCTAAGTCCTTTTTTTTCAAGTTTACCAACCAATTAAGTTGGTGGCAGTCAAAACTATTACGGCCTTACTCTTATTAAAGTAATGCTTCCCACTAAATATAAGTGGGTTTTAGAATGCATATATATTATCATATCTATTCGATCATACCACGTTTGGGAAAATGGTATTTCATATATGACTGGTAATACAAAATAAATGTACTTTCATAATTTCATTACATCTCCACTAACTTGAATTTAGCTTTTCCTCAAAAAAACTTGAATTTAGCTCGACGAGTATGAAGAAGATGAAAAAAGATATTATTTGTAGACTAAACAAATAACATCACAATTGTTTCATTTAATCACTTAGCGAACCTTTGGTTTTAAGTGATGATTCACTGAATTGTGAATGGACACTAACGGACTAGAGTCCAAGTGCAGACCAGTGCTGCTGTAGGCCAGTAGCACGCGCTTCTAGCTTCCTGTTTGTATGTTTCTGCTCCCTAAGCTGCTCTGCTACAGCCCCGCTCGGGTCTACAGCTGTCATGTGTTGCCGTGGAAGTCTCTGATGGGTGGACAGCCATAGCGCCTAGGGCGGATGACGGAGTCTCAACGGCTGTTCTAGGACAAGCACAGCTACTCGGGGAAGGGATGAGAGACACGGAGGAGGCGAGTAGCATGGTTCAAATTCACATGCAACAGCCGAAAGCCCTGCCTGTGGGAGCATCCTCATCTCCACTGGCTCCATGGCTCACTATTCTCTAGAGAAGTCCTGGTGCCTCCCGAGCCTACTACAGAAAAGAGTGCAGCAGCCTCTAGGAAAATACTGAATAAAACATTCATCTATCTTGAACCAAAAGAACAAAACTGAAGCAAGAGATCATGCTCAGGATTCCTGGTATGGTGTTTATTTCTTCTCCCTCATTGCTCTTTTATGGACCCTCAGTCCGCCCAAAAAAGACAGCACAATAATTTCACATTGATGTAAATGTTTGGTTCCATTATTACTGTATAGGCACTCCTTGAGTTACGCTGTTGACGGGGACGAGCCCTGAATCCCATTGCGAAAACAAGCTTACGTTTAACAGTTTTCATGCAGCTATAAAATTAACCAACCAGAACCATTAAGTTGAACTATACCACAGTCTATTCCTACGGTAGGTCGTTATATGTCGGTATAGAGACCTACGGACAGTCGCTATAAACATATAGCGTCCGACCTTATGTCACTAACCTATACTGACCGACCGTCCAATGCTATATCTACATTTTTAGTGACCCTTGGTTGGACGCCAGTTTGGGCTGTGGTGTAGTGTTGGTGGCAATAAAACCTATTATGGCCTTACTCTTGTTACAATGTGTCCTGAACTAACTTTAGCTGCTTATCAGCTTGTGGAGTGTGTGACATGCAAAGTACACTGTGAAAATTTCAGAAATACATGTGGAGAAAGACATTATGAAAGTCCACTTTACTCAGATGATCTTAACTCATTAAGTCCATATGGGCATGCATTGGTGGATGAAGATCTTGCTGCACATAACACCATCTCCCTTTTCTCCTCGTAGGGCATGCAGCCGCACGCCTGGTTGGCTGCACCTCAAGCCAAGCAGTAGCGCCCAGTTCTACTATGCATCTTTATTGTTTTGCCCAAATGACAGCAAGCCAAAGCCAAGCACCAGCTGAACTACTGCCACAAATCTCACTGCTGCTCTCAACCTCACCTCGAGTCTACGATTCAAGACACAGTAGTGTATAATTACATTTTTTTAGATAAAAGATAATTAAAAAAAAGTATAGTGTATAGATCACATGTATATGTAAGATAAGAATGACAGTTTGTTCTTCTTTTTACTGACACAAAAACAGAGGCTACGACGTGAAATTTGTGAGTCACGTTGTTTTCAACCCTTTTCGGCTTATCTGGAAGACCAAGATGTTTGTGATTTGGCGCCACTCCTTACTAATAACAAAAACAAGAAAATTCTCCCTCCAAATTTTGGATTGTTATATTATCTCATCCTTCTGTTCCTCCAGTCTCCTCTGACTATAAGTCTATAAGTGGCTTGTTTTAAGAGTAATAATACACGATGAGTTAGATATAAAAGTTGGATCATCGGTATTTTGACCACAAGGTGTTAAAGAAACTCTGGACCATCTGTTGTTTCAGTGCCCGTTTGCACGAGAATGCTGGCAGCGTATTGGGATTGATTGGGACATGCCAATGGAGATCATGGACATGTTTAACCAAGCCCGAACTGCACACAGCACTCCCTTCTTTGTAGAAGTGGTATTGATAGCATCCTGGGAGCTTTGAAAACTTCGAAACGACAAGGTCTTCCAACGTCGTGAACCGGCACCTAGTATTTGGTTAACTATCTTCAAGCATCAATGTTTACTTCAATCTGTTAGATTTAGTGTTGACATGCGGTCATCATTTTGTCATTGGTTAATTAGATGCTTTCAGTTAAAGTGGTGTAAGTATAAACCATGTACTCTTTTTTAAATTAATGAAAATGATCACAACTGTGGGGGCCTCCCTCACAGTCTTTTCGGCCAAAAAAAAAAAGCAAAGGTCGATTGGAATATGTATCGAAACATATGACGTAAATTGTGTGTTTTGTTGCAAGATACAGACATATTTGCTAGTTATCTCTAAAAATAAAGTTATATTGGTTTGAATATCTAATACCTAATATTGCCAATAGTTTTGGTCATCAATAGTAATGTATTGCTAACACTACGCCACGGAGGATCTACAGGGGCGGCTGCCTGGGCACTATAGGGGCGGTTGGCCCAGCCGCCCCTACGCTCCCGCCCTAATTTACTTATTTAAGGCCCTAAACGATATCAAATCAAAAAGTCGTCAACTACAAACTTTCATATCTTTTCGAGATCTCCACTTTTCGTTTTGAAAGTTTTTTCATCCGAGGCCATTTATAAAATATGAATTTCAAATTTGAGAAACTTAAACGTAGCTTTCGCATGACTAGATGAAGTCAAATAAAAAAGTTATCAGCTACAAAGTTTCATAACTTTTTGATATCTACAAACTTCGTATAGAAAGTTTTTTCATCCGAAATACTTTACAAAATTTAAATTTTTTTAAAACTACTTATACCTACAAACCACTGTAGGGGCGGCTCAATCATCAACCACTGTAAGGGCGGCTAGTGATTGAGCCGCCCTTATAGTGACCCTGACCACTGTAAGGGCGGCTCCAAAGCTAGCCGCCCCTACAGTAAAAGGCGTGGTGTTTCCATAGTGCTTTTCTCACGTAGCATAATAAGCGATCCAGTGAAACAAGTGCTTTACAAGAATGAGCTAGGCATTCCTTTTAGAGCATGCACTGTTCATTATTCTTGAGCCTTAGCAATCAAGAGAGATAAAAGCTTTAGAGATTATTTGAGCTGTGGCTATCCTATAATTGCAGTCTGTTCCACCTCTTGACTAGCCTAGTTCACTCTTCTTCCTAGCCATGGTACAACGGCCCAGAAATTAATTGGCAGCACAGTACTGTATATCATCTCTAAGCACGTACTTAGCACTTTCAAAGGCTGTCATATCTTGTGCTATTGCTAGGTTTGCCAGCGCAGCTTTGATTGAGAGACTAGTAATGCTGGTGATTCTGATGCTTCCCACTCCTATACACAATTTCTACAACAAGATCACTGGAGGTGTGCAAGCTAGAGTTAGCAACACCGACCACTGCTCCCTCCATAGCTATTTTATATTCAGGTTAGAGAGGCTGAAATAGTTGCCCAGGAGGTACAATATGATTCGATGCAATTACCTATGCATATTGAATGAGACAGTAATCCATTGAAATGTAGTCAGATAGTAAATGTGAAATTAATTCCAGTAGGAAATAGAGATCTTTCAAGCATAGCTGGTGCCTGGTCAGGTTTTCACTATTGTCAGAATTTGGATCTGATAAACGGAACATGATGCTAAACACATTTCATGGTTTTATCTTCATATAAACCATTTCATTCATGGAGAGATTTGGGATGAACTTAATTAGAATTCAAATCCACCAAACTTTCAACCCATATGACAGTTAGGTAATTGTGTAATCAATATACTATTTAGTTTAATTGGTTGAACACAAAAATTTTGGGTAATCAGTTCACCTAGAGTATGCACATACGCCTTCACTGCATATGGTGTGTAACCATCCACTCAAATACAGACAAAGAAGTGGCTTAGACAGGAAGGTGCATGACCATTCTACCAAACTGTATCTAGCAAAACAGTTCATGCCATCTTCACATACAGGCCTTGCATAAACTATGTTGTAGCATCATTTTGGGCTTATGCTGAAGACTAGTATGTTTGTTTCTTGCACTCGATCCTGACGTTGATGGTCATTGGCATGCACCGATAGACTTGAGTGGATCCATCACCAACACCAAGGGCTATAATCAGGTAGCAAAATTGCCATCGCCATTATGTAGAAATGGCACTTTATCACGACAGGACTGGATCGAGGTTCTCAACTCAATTGTGTGCACCAAGCTAGACGCGACCTTAAATTGAAGTTCGCACTTCTCAATTGCATTAATCTCTGGATCTGAATTCCGATAGAATAATTGTACAAATGTTCATGGGGTGGTTCAAGTGCATATTGTAGCAAGGACTTCATGTCATTGTGCAAGCTACTGCGCTTGATCCTGTAGACTGCCAAAAATTTCAGAGTCGACGGTGATTCCTGACGTAGCATCTCATATGCACTGGTGCATGCACCTGGTTCCTGTGCTGCACGCTTCGCTGAAGCATACAGGATGGCAAGGCACCATATAATTCTACTCCGACTATCCTTCAGTCCCCACAGGATTGGCGAGCAGTGGCGAGGACATCATTCCGATTTGGTGCCACAGGTTATTTCTTATTGCCATATCTCACAGACTTGAAATACATGTGCTCCTGATGCTTCCTACTCCTACACACAATTTCCATAGCAAGATCACTGGAGCGGCCAGAAACTCCTGTTTTGTACACGGGTTTAGACTAGGGAGACTGAAACAATTTATTGAAACATAGTCAGAGACTACCACTCATATCAATGAGCCATCAAGTAGCAATACATTCAAATATATGTTAAATTAATTCTGGTGCCAGCTGACATCTCTGGACGTCCAGCAAGCACAACTGGCGACTTAGTTATTAGGTCCATTGAGCTATTTTTCTAACCAATATGTAAATTAAGTTCCGGCTAATATCGCTGAGCACCATGTTATCTAAAAGTACAGTATAAAGTTTCTATCTTTTTAAACCTTTTTTTCGTGAGCAGGAGCTAGTTGTCTGGTTTGGGGTAAACCTGATTAAACCTACGCAACAAACTTTCAACCAAGTTGAGAACCAGGAAACTGTGCAAGCGTATACTATTTAATTTGATTGGTTCAACACAACTAATTATTCAGCATAATAGGTCCAGCAAGACTGTGGGCATACAACTACAAACTACACTGCATGGAGTGGACCACCCACTCAAATTCAGATAGATAAAGCGCATGTATTTCATTTTAATCACTTTGTTGTGTGCAGTTTCAAGATTAGAGAAGATGTTGGATGATCAATATTCAACAGTCTATCTAACAAAATAGACGTGCATGCTAGCGTCACGCCAGGTTCACATACATGGGGGTTGATTAAAACTCGCTGCCCTTAATCTCGACCATACTACTAGTTACTTCTAAAAAATCACACCTCCAACTCCAGCACGCACGGCCAGAGCACCACCAACAATCCGTGCTCCCGCCGGCGAGGTCGCCGGTTCCTTCTGCCTCCAGTGGCCCTCGGGGCCTCAGATGGGTGGGGAACCGCGTGACCTTGACCGGCGGTGTAAACTAGGTCCCTGTTCCAGGGTTATGGTTTCCGACGGCGCGAGCTTGGTGGAGGTGGCAGCGCAGCCATGGTGGAATAAGGTCCTCTCGGTCTTTGTCCACCTCTTCGTCGCCTGCTCCAGTGACGATGGGAGGCCTGTGACCTGTGAGGCGGTGTAGGAGTCTATGGCCGCTGCGGTTTCTTCATCGTGGCAGATCGGCGGTTTCGTCAAGGCTACGTTGGCGGCAAGATGGATGGCAGTGGATCGAGCTCGATCTGCCGGCGACACGGGTCGGGATTGAGCGAACTTGGCTTTACCGCGACGGTGGACGCCATCATAGGCACCGCTCTTGTCGTTCCAACCTGGATTGTGATCCTGACGGATGAGCGCTCAAAGGCTTCTTCGCCTCTGCGAGATTGAGTGTCTGTTGCAGTCCACCTCAACGCCGGTGGTTTCTTCCGGCTTCTGGTGATTCAGGTTTGGCGGCGTCGGCTGGTGTCGGTTGTCTTCGTCGGCAGTGGATGCTGCCGGCTTTCTTCCTCGAAGGGGATAAGGACCAGTTTGTAATTTATTTATTTGTTGGGGTCCTCGTAGAATATAGGTTCGGCAGCTATCCTACGTATCCTTATTCGGTGTACTTGTATTTGGACGTGTTTATTTCTATTAATTAATATATGTATACTTTATAAAAAAACTCGCTGCCCTTTGCTAGCACCAGAGAAATTAGAGCATCGGTGGCTCCTCCGCGCGGTGACATGTGTCTCGGGCTACTTTGCACAAAAAAAAACTTAGAGCATCTCCAATAGTTTTGTAAATCAACTTGTTATCCTACTTTATTTGGGCAAAACCACAAAAAATGCCCTCCAATAGTTCCTCAAACGAACTTGCTATCCCTGGCAACTTGCTATCCTCCGTCCTCGCAGTGCCATATTTGCAAAGTTGGAGACGACTTGCCATCGCGAAAATTCTCCGTCGCCGACTCCTCTCCCGCGCGAGCTCCTTCCCTCCACCGCGCATGAAGTCTCTTCCCGTGTTTCTTTCCTTGGCGTGTGCGAGGAAAATGGCATGATTTTTGAACGACACAGGTTGTAGAATGAACAATGGCATGCACAATATCTGAAACCGCAACACCTGTAGAGGCTGTTGGGATGTGGAGGCCGATTGGAAGTGAGAGACCAACCTTGATCAGAGCAAGAAATGGCCGCCTTCTTTCCCGCTACAGACGGACGACCGGCTCCCTTCACGTACCTAGAGGAGGAGAAGAATGTAGATGCAGTAGGGACGGGCGGTGCAAAGAACTTCACGAGATGCTAGGGACCGGCGGCGGCTACTCCTTCACGTACGCTAGGAATCGACCGGCGGCTACTCCTTCAGGTACGCTACTCCTTCACGAGATGCTAGGCCCGTCAACAGGTACGTGGGTCTAATTTTTCAGTTTTACCAAATTGGAATACCAAACTATTGGAGATGCATCCTTTTTTCACTTACCATAACATTTAGCAACTTCCTAAATCACAAGATTTGGCAAATTATTTTTACCAAACTATTGGAGATGCTCTTAGTCTTTTAGGAAACTAACCCAACGTCGCGTGCCCATCCCAGGGGAGAACGCCCGCCCTCATTTGGCCATTCCTCCCGATCCCTCTCTCGGTCTCTCCGTGTCCTCTACTCCCTGCGAGCCGATTGGAGCACGCGAGATCCAGCGGTGCGCGCGCAGGTCGGGAGGACCTCGCCGACCCTAAGGTCTTCATGGTTGGCGGGATAGGAGCAAAGCATCGGCCCCTCCCTGCGCCACCTCCATGCCGGTATGAGAGGCATCGTCGCTCGAGCATGGGAAATCGGCGATCTGTGGGGCACGGGTGACTGGGTGTGGCTGCGCGCACGGCGTGTCTACAACCTCGCCTCCTACTCCACGAGTGCGTCCACAAACACAGCTGGGGCGGTCTCTGTTCGGGTTAGGGCAACGTGTAATTAGATTTCCAATTTCTAGGGAAGGATATATATTGCTTTGGCATTTGCCATATTCCGTAAACAGTCTTCCTTCCTCGAAAAAAACAGTAAAGACTTTTCCTGTTCTTCAGGTGCTTGCAAACGACTGAGTTTTCAGGCTACAGTTTAATTTACGGATTAGGAGATGGGATTGCTGGAGGACGAGAGCACTCGTCGAACTTTTGTTTCTTGCAACCATCAAGAAGACACCTGCAAGATTAACTGACACAGGCACTTCTTTATTGATGTTCAGACCATAGGCAATTTTGTTACTGTTTAGCTCTACAAAAAATATAAATTGTGTTTTCTCGGCACCTGCCAACGACAACAAGGAGCTGGAGTCTGTTGACCGAAGGACCAAGGGCGCAATCATAAAGGTCAAGATAAAGGGCAACCAATGTAAGCATTCATTTTTTTTCGATAAAGGATGAAACATCCGGCCTCTACATCCATAAAAGGATGTACACAGCCAATTATTACAGAGTCTTTCAAAAATTTAAGAAAAAAGGAGGCCAACTGTCTTTAGGCTACAAAAGCCTAGGAGCTAAAGCAGATGATACAAATGTTTCCATCCTCGGTTCGTTATTTCTAGAGCAATCATCTCCAATTTCTTGCTCATTTCCGAGAGTACGTCTTTGGTCTCCTCCTCACGCTGCAGCTGTGCCCAGAAGCGTAGCCAGTATGCTCCCCTGAAAATAACCTGCATCACGGAGTTAGTTTTTATTTTATTAAAAATAACGTCGTTACGGCATCTCCAGATGGCCCAGCATAAGGCAGCGACCCCAACCCAGATCAAATTTTTGACTTTTTCATGTTGATTACTAAGCCAATTACCAAACATATGCCTTATCGATCTAGGTTGTTGTAGACTAGTAGCAAAGAAGATGATCCTCCACAGCAATTTTGCACAAGGGCAGTCGAGGAACAGGTGTTGAATAGTCTCGTTCCTATTGCAGTAGATACATTTTTGACTTCCTTTTCAGTTTTTCCTAGCGAGGTTGTCTTTTGTTAAAGTGACACCCCTTTGTAGGAACCACAGGAAGATTTTTATTTTTAGAGGGATCTTCATCTTCCAAATTTTCCTATGTTGAAAGGGTGGCTGTGTATCAATGAGATAAAGATACATAGATCTGACAGAAAATGACCCAGATTTGGTTAGACCCCACTTAAAAAAGTCTGACCCATCCACCAGCTCAACATTGGAAATTCGAGCTACTAGGCTACGCCACTCTAAAAGTTTGTTATCCACCAAAGCCCTTCTAAAAGATATATTAAGAGGGCTTGAGGTCATCACCTTTGACACAGTTGCGTGGGGATCCCTCACTAAATTACATAAAGATGGATACTTAACTTTTAGAGGCGTGTTACCTACCCATGTGTCGTCCCAGAACCTCGTCATGGTCCCATCTTTAATAGTAAAAGACCCATTAGCCAACACCTCAGCTTTGATACGCATAAGACCTCTCCAGAAGTGGGAGTCATTAGGTTTGGCTGTCACTTGAGTTAGTGATTTAGAGGTTAGGTATTTATTCCGTAGCATATTTTGCCACATGCCATCCGTGTTGATGAGGTTAACCAACCATTTGGCTAGCAAGGACTTATTTTGCAATTCCAAGTTAAGAATACCTAGACCCCCTTGGTCTTTGCGGCGACACAATATGTCCCATTTGGCAAGTCTGTACTTATGTTTTTCTGAAGACCCTTGCCAAAAGAACCTTGATCTGAAATGATCTAGTTTTTTGAGAACTCCCTTTGGAATCTCAAAAAAGGACATCATAAACATGGGAAGACTGCTCAAAACCGAGTTAAGTAGAACAAGTCTCCCCATAGGATAGGTACTTTGCCTTCCAACAAGAGAGTTTTTGTTGAAAGAGTTCTTCAACCTTTCTCCAATCGAATTCAGGAGTTGTCTATGGTGCATTGGGATCCCTAGATACACGAAAGGATAATCCCAGTATTACAACCAAACGAGTGGTATAGTAATTTTCCATCTCTTTGGCTGCACCATAGCAAAAGATTTCGCTCTTGTGGAAGTTGATCTTGAGCCAGACAACTTGCTCAAAAGCACATAGCAGGAGTTTTAGATTTTTTGCCTCGCTCGGGTCGTGATCAATAAAAATGATGGTGTCATCTCGCATATTGTAATATTGACAAACCATCATCTACAAGGTGTGGGAGGATACCTCTTATTTGACCATCGTTTTTGCTCTATTGATTAGGAGAGCTAGCATATCCGCTACGATGTTAAATAAGATAGGGGACATAGGGTCACCCCTGTCGAAGGCCCTGTCTGGTTTGGAAGTAGGGGCCAACATCATCGTTAACTTTAATCCCCACACTTCCTCCCGTGACCATACTCTGTACCCATCTACACCATTTAGTGGAAAATCCTTTCATACGTAAGGTTTTTGTATGAAGGACCACTTGACCTTATCATAGGCTTTCTCGAAATCAATTTTAATTATAATGCCATCTCGTTTTTTAGTATGTAATTCATGGATGGTTTCATGTAAGATTACGACCCCTTCCATGATATTCCTTCCCGGCATGAAAGCTGTTTGCATAGGATTCACGACGGTTCTAGCAACTTTGTTTAGCCTATTTGTGCCCACTTTTGTGAATATTTTAAAGCTCACATTGAGAACACAAATTGGTCTGTATTGCTGAATTTTAGTAGCATTAGGAACTTTAGGAATTAGTGTAATTATTCCAAAGTTCAGACTATGTAGGTCTAGAGCCTCGCTATGTAGCTCGGCAAAAAGAGGCATGAGATCGTTCTTTATTAGACCCCAAAACACCTGATAAAATTCAGCTGGAAACCCATCTGGACCTGGAGCTTTATTATGCTCCATTTGGAAAACAGCCTCCTTTACTTCAGATTCAGTGAAAGGGCTGATGAGGGTTTCATTTTCCTCTGGGGAAACCTGTGGAATATCTGAAATTTGATCTTCCACGAGGTTGATATCTGAATTCTCCGATGGTCCAAATAGATTTTTATAGTATGTGGTAATATGGTTTTTTAGACTACTATCGCCAACAACAGTCCCTTGATCATCTTCTAGTTTAAAGATGTGTTGATTGCGATGTTTCCCATTTGCCACAAGATGAAAGAACCGAGTATTTGCATCCCCTTCCAACAGGGTTTTTACTTTGGCTCTTTCATATCAATCTCTATTCCCATTTTCTGTGGTGCAGAACCTTAGGCTGAATCCTATATGAAATATGAAGCACAAATGCACAATATGTTATACAGTATCATTTTACTCTATTGGAGTGAATTGATCCTCTAAAAAAATTGTCAGTGATATGACTACTTTTGCTGATTTCCTTATTTTCTAGGCCCTTTGTAAATTAGTGCTTCATTTTAGTTTAGTTGCAACAAGTTCCAGATGCTAATCCAGACGATTGTGAACAGATACTGAATTGTCAGTGTTTTATGCTAATCCAGACGATTGCAGTTAACCTTTGCAAAAAGTTTGCACGTATATAAAAAAGTTCCAGATACTGAATTAACGGTTATCATGTTTTTTATATATGGGAGTTCTTGCACGGTAGTTATCTTTTTTTCTTATGTCATATCCATTTTACCACCAGACAATTTGCTACGACTCAAGACTTCTTATATTGACTGCCGTTATGAATTATGGCAGCTTGTGTTGAGCACTAGAAATGGAGTCAATGGTTTCACTCTAGATCCTTCCTTGGAGAGTTCATTTTGACTCATCCAAATATCAAGGTTAATGATTAAAAATGATGTTCTTTTTGTTTCCTGGTGGATTGATACTCCTGGTTAACGTAACAAAATAATACTTGAGTTTGAGCATAACGTTTTATGCTTCTTTTCTTGTGCAGATACCAAAGAAAGGCAATATTTATTCAGTCAACCAAGGGAATGCCAAAAACTGGGATGGGCCTACAGCAAAGTATGAGGACTCATTTCTGTTCAAAATTACTGTGATTTCTATGAAGTCAAGCTAAATTTTATGCCATTTCAGATTTGAGGAGAAATGCAAATATCCTAAGGATGGTTCACCACCTAAGTCCTTGAGATATATCGGAAGGTGATTCGCTGCTCATTCTCAGACTGATTGTGTCTGAAGTTTTCTTAAGAATAATATATATAATAGGGCTCAAGCTATTGGTATCTACTCGTTATGTCTAATTAGTGATGTTTCTGACAGCTAATAGCTTATGTTGTTCACTGAGACACAACAATTCACCTGCCCATGGCTCTTGGCACAATCATGCAGTTGGAGCCTTGCATTGTAATGAATGCAAACAATCCATGAGATGTGAACTGTGCAACTAGTGCAAACATTGAGTTATGTATTTTTCTATCATGATGGCCAAACTGCCTTGATGTAACTTGTTTATCCAAGTTATGGGTTTATGGATATATGATATAATTGTGAGCTATGATGACCCTCATTGTCATGATTTTGTATTGTCCAAAATGAAATTGGTGATTTTATGGTTCATTAATGGTATGTTTGATTGTATGATTAGTGCTAATTCTAATGTTTATTAAGGACAATTATGCTGTTAATTTCTTGCATTGATCGCGTCTGATGGTTGGTCGC
The DNA here is from genome assembly GCA_018135685.1 of Themeda triandra. Taxonomy (NCBI): domain Eukaryota; kingdom Viridiplantae; phylum Streptophyta; class Magnoliopsida; order Poales; family Poaceae; genus Themeda; species Themeda triandra. The sequence continues at coordinate 226,128 of JAENPR010000534.1, forward strand.
TATAAGTTTGTAACTGACGTTCAACGATCGGTCGCTATATGTTTAACGTCTCGTCCCCCGGTCGGCCATACTTATCCCGACGCCACTTATTCCGTCCGTTCAAGTTGGTCGCTATATGTTTATAGCGACCGTCCGTAGGCCGCTAAACTGGCTTATAGCGACCTACAGGCTGTGGTATAGTGGGGTCGAGGTACGGGATCGTGGTACGTGGTACACTACTTCGGGTCGAAAATGAACCCGCAAACCCAGGTCGAAGTCGACGAACCTGTGTCGAGGGTCGAGGGTGGTCAACCAGTTTTATGTGACTATAATCGTGGTCACATGTGTCTTGAAGACAAGCAATGGTAACAATTTATTGAAGTTGTGTATGATTATTACCGGTTTCTGTTTGATTAAATTTCGATAGGAAAAATATATAGGTGCAAACTTTTTTATTGTTTACAGAACACCTGTAATCACCGTCGACTCTTTCTTTTGATACAATCACCATTTACTCTTACCTAAGATGGTACCTAATATAGATCTACCTGAGCAGCAGCCGGGGAAATGGGGCTCACCATCATACATAGTCTTTGGTGTCAGAATTTTATGTAAGAATTATTTTCTCATTTTTGTCCCTCTGCATTAGTTAGGTGGTAGTGGTTGTTATCCTTTTATTGACAAGCACAAAATTTCTCTAGCAGTTATGATACTAATGCTTGGTTTCCATGTTGATAGTAGAAAAAATTATCTCTAATGTTTAAACTGTTTCTCTATGCAACTCCTAGATTAAAACTGTCGACACCAAATCAAAACATTGTAGAAACCTGAAGAGTACTATACAAAGCATCTTCACTACCGTTTTTGTGTACAAATACAAGGTTGTTATTTAATCAAACATTTTTTGTTGGTACAAGTTCAGATGAAGTGAAATAGAAATTCCTCTAGCGAGGATAATTTTGTGTGCTTCGATTACCTCACCAGAATGTCAAACAACTTCAACTCAGATTGACAAGTAGAGTCTTCTGATTGAAAAGTTTGTGACTGTAGTCCTCTCCTACCTATATTCATGTAGATTTTCTGTTTGATAATATATGCGAAGGTGTCAGGACAAACAAGTAGCGGTTCGGATACTATGAAGGTGTGGACTTTAAACATTGATTCATTCATGTGATTGTTTATTAGATTAGATTTGATAATTGTTGTACAATCTGCAGTGGCTAAAAAGCAAAGTACTAGTCTTTTGGAAAAAGCACGTGCTGCTACAGCCAACAGGATCTGTACCTCTTTAGTGGCTGGATTCTTTTCCATATGCATATATGGATCTGCATAAGAACCTGACATCTCTATCCTCTATTGGACTTTGTTGAAATGCATATGCTTTTATGGCCACAAAAGTGCTGTTGGATTAGGAAGACGATGATGCCGACCAGGAGGCACAAAAGATGGGTAGAAGGCTGTCCAATATATGAAGCTGGAGAGCTGAAGATTAGAAAACTCAAACGCATGCACACATTTTAGTAGTGTTTGTGGTTTTGTTTACATGTTATATGTATAGTATTATATGGTACTAAGATTAAGTTTTGTTAATCTTACATTATGTAGTGTTTACACTTGGAGATTACATGATAGACAAATGGTGTTGATTGTGACTTTGTTATTAATCTTTCAAATAATATTTACCATTATGCTTTATCTCATTATCAATCTCTTTAACCAGTTTGCTGAAATTTAAGGTTGTGGATTAGATGTCAGGCGCCTGATGATCTAGCGTCATGCATAAGCTGTGTACCAAGCTTAAAGGCTTAAGGATGTGGTCACGGAGACACGGACTGTAGAGCAGACTTTACTTTTCGTTGTTGGAGTGACCTCATTCTCATAGGCTCCGTGCAAAACCATCCTCCGCTGTAACCAGAACATTCCTGGCGCCTCCTAAGCCTATTGTAGCAGAGTAGAGCGGCCTTCAGGAAAATATCAATATGTTTATCTAAGTTGGACTGAAACAACAAAGCTAAAGTAAGAGCTCATATTTAGGAATTCGGGATGTTGATATGGTCACTAGAGTTGCTGGAGTTTCACACTACTGCTGGCTTTTGATTCCTTACCTGCTGTTTTTTTATATTCAGGTTAGGGACCTCTACAAGTCATGGCCTCAGGGAGAACTACAATCTGATCCCATGAACTTGTTAGCCCACCGCCTATGAGTAACCAACTATTAATTGAAATTTAGTCAAGCAAATAAATGTACAACCAATTCTGGTATCAGAACATTTGTGGAGAGATCATGCGACCAGAAGTTGTCCTTTGTCATTCATTTGTACTCCGATTCACAGAATGAAAAAGTCGGGTCAAATTTTCTCACAAATATCCAAACTATAACATGCATGTTACCTTTCATAGAACTACAAGATAAAGAAAGCCTATTCTGATTCAATATGGCCAATACACTGATACACAGACAATGATTTGTCAAAAAGAGAACATGTGGTGTGTATCCTTTCCATTTTCTAAGCATTTGTTACATCTACACAACACACTGTTTTTTGGGTTATTTCAATATCTTTTTGCATCAATAACAGTGGTTATAGCTTGGCACCAGTAGGAACAACTACCCAACTTCATTATGGACGAGGTGGTTGTAGATTGGAATTTTCAACATTTTATTTTTCTCCGGATAAGGTATAATTGTAAAAACAAATTATCTAGCAGACAGCACATCATTGATGCGTCGAGAAGGTCATTAAGACGAAAAAAGCATGTCACTTACATGGCGTCTGTGATGTGCACATCGCGTTGACGCATCACTAGTGATTCTTCATAGTGACGCCAGTCAGCACCACGCGTCACTAAATCCCTTGCAGTGACACGGTCTGCTAAGAAATAGGTAAATCTCTAGGCAGGCTTTTGATGGATCTCCTATTCTCGTGTCACTGCAGCCAAGATGTGTCACTAATGCCCCCTCAACTGTGATGCATTCAGTCAAGATCTATCACTTTTGACACGTTGCTGCTCTGGATCTCCTCAGTGATTTATTCAGCCAAGACACATCACTAATGACCATTTACAAAATAAAAAAAAACTGTTTTGTAGTCCAGTTGCTTTGCGCACTGATTATCGGTTTTTTCGAACGTGTGTTTCCGCCTGCAGCCTCTACAACCGCCGCATGTCCGGGTGCACGGGCAGCGGCAGAGTCGTCCTGTTCGTCTGCAATTGTAGGAATCGTGGGGTGTGTCGATCTCCAGTGGCCTCTAGTCATTGTCATGTGTAGCTTCGTCCGGCAATGCCACTTCTCATGCCATGCCCACAGCGGCCTTGGACAAGGATTTCTTCCTTGTAGTGTTGCCCATGTTTAGCTCTCGGTCTGCGTCGACTGCAGCAACTCATGATTAACCGATTACTCATGCCGTCATGCTTGAACTCTAGCTGGACATCGACTGGGGCCAGGCCATGCGAGATCCAAGAAAAATAATTAATAAAAATCTTAATTGGTTGTGGGCTGCGCCAGGATCCTTGTTATTTTTCGAAAGATGAGTATGGGACCAGTTCTCCTTTTTATTTGTTCCTCATTGTGTCAGAGACTTGCCAATCTATTGAGTGCCATTATACATAGTTCCTCAGTCAAGGACTAGAATGCCCATTGCTTTATCTTTCTTTCCTTATCTTTAATTTCTCAGTACTGTTAAAAATTACATTTCTCAAGTTTTGCCCTTTGTTAGATCTTGCTAGCTAATACTGTTCAACTATGGTAAAAATGACTTTTCTCAACATGTGAAAGCTGGCTAGTATTGCTCAACTAATAGACTAAGAGAATTTTTATGGTGCTTGGGTGGAACCGGTGGTTCCTACCCTTATTTTGTTCTTTAGTTGGTTCCTCTCCTTAATTATAATTAAGGGTAGTTTAGTACTTTTGCTAACGTATAGCTTCTCAACTTCCCCGTATCTCAATTCCATGCCAATCCCCTACGGTTCCGCCGCCGCGTCCACGCCGGCCGTGAGCCGCGCTGCCAATCCTTCTACTCCTCCCCCATCCCTGTCTTTCCCCATCGTCTTCGTCGTCGTCTCCCAGGCTCCTAGCTTGCCACTCAATTCAACAAAGGAACGAACTGCTCGTATGGCCATGGTCAGCTGGTCGGCCGCTGTTCGTCCGTGGCCGCTCGTGTACGCATCAGCGGTAGCGCGGTGATGATTGCGCGAGTTCCTCACTCTTGCTCACTCTCCCAGGCCCTAGCTATGAATGAATACCTCTCGCATGTGCCAAGCCGTAGCTATGCCAAGAACAGGATCGGTGTGTGCTCGTGTGAAGGATCTAATCCTGTGCAGAGGATGTCTCGTCATGATAGTTAGTTTGCTTCGTTTAGTTGCATGATCATGTTTCCCTTTGTAAGCTTGAGTAGCAAGCAACTTGATGCATCTTGTAACAGCCGGACTCGTGCTGCGTTCACGATGAGGCTTGAGTCTGAACCTGCCACGTAGCGTATGAAACGTTCCCGTGCTCAAGACAGGCACGACGCAGCGCGAGACGTACGTGGCGGGGGATCTTGTATCGTGCCTATAAATAAGAAGGGCGGTGTCTTGGTCTGGCCGTGCCGTGGCGGCTAAATACTTCTGTGTTCGTGTTCATACGCATCTGCGTTCTAGAGCGAAGCCAGAAACGATCAAGCCGTGTTCCCGATCGTCGTCGTGTTCCCGAGATCGGTGATCAGCGCCAACACGTGGTATCGGACCCGTGGAAGCCGCGGTAGACGAAGAGGAGACGCGTCATCCCTCGAAGGAGCCCAGGGCGGAGGAGATGGGCGACGTCGGAACTTCGGCCGGCGGCGAGCGTGTTCGGGAGAGCTCGCTCATGTGGCCAATGTTAACCCGCTCGAACTATGCGGAGTGGGCGATGTTGCTTCAGTGCAACTTTGAAACGCTTGAAATCTGGGATACGATCGACCCCGGAGGCGAAACCGTGAAAAGATCGCGTGACCGGCAAGCCATGGCCGGTATCCTTCGCTCGGTGCCGCAGGAGATGTGGCAGTTGTTGGGAGCGAAGAAAAACGTCAAGGAGGCGTGGGATGCTGTGAAGAGCATGCGCATAGGCGCAGATCGAGTCAAGGAAGCCAATGCCCAACGCTTGTTGAAGGAGTTTGAGAACATAGCGTTCAAAGACTCTGAGACGGTGGATGAGTTCGCCCTGCGCATCGGCGCACTGGCGGCGGACCTGAAGACGGCCGGAGAGACCATGGATGATGCCAAGGTCGTGAAGAAGATGCTGCAAGTTCTACCCCAGCGCTACTCGCAGATTGCCATCTCAATCGAGACTTTACTCGATCTGAAAACGCTGACAATTGAAGAGTTGGTTGGCAGGCTCAAGATGGCTGAAGATCGATTCGGGATCGAGACGATCACCGACAAGGCCGGCAAATTACTCCTAACGGAGGAAGAGTGGGTGTCCAAGAACCGGTACAGATTGATGCCGGACCCTTCTCAGTCAAGCAATGGTGAGAAGAAGTACTGGAAGAAGAACAGTGGCGGTGGTGGCCGTGGTGATCGCGGCAATAAAAAGGACGCCGGCACGAAGATGACTTCCGAGGGCACACCAAGACGCAAAGGCCGGTGCAGAAATTGTGGCATATATGGCCACTGGAAAGAAGATTGCAAGAAGCCGCCGAAGAAGGAGCGAAAGGAGGAAGCCCATGTCGCACAAGCTGAAAACGAAAACCCATCGCTGTTGCTGGCCATGGTGGATTCAGTGCGCATTGACAAGAGCTTGTTCGCTGCTGGAAGTCAAGTGGTACACCTGAACGAGAAGAAGGTGTTCCCGGAGGACCGGGATGAAGCCAAGGACGTCTGGGTCCTAGACACGGGGGCAAGCAATCATATGACAGGGAGGCGCGACTCACTCTCGTCGTTGGACGTGTCAGTGCGCGGCACAGTCCGTTTTGGCGATGGTTCGCTGGTGAACATTGAGGGCATCGGCTCCGTCGTACTACAGACCAAGAATGAGGGTCACAAGGTACTCACTGAAGTCTATTATATCCCCAAGTTGAGAAGCAATATTGTGAGTCTAGGTCAGCTTGAAGAAGGAGGCTGCAAAGTGGTGCTGGAGGACGGGTGTTGCAAGGTGTACGACGTCGAGCGAGTACTGCTGGCGCGCGCACCACGGGTCAAGAATCGGCTCTACCTGTTGCAAGTACAGCTGGCAGCTCCAGTCTGTCTGATATCGAAGACAGATGATCAGGCCTGGTTATGGCATGGCCGGTATGGCCACCTCAACTTTCGAGCGCTCCGCGAGCTCGGCGTGAAGGGTATGGTCGATGGACTCCCGTTGATGAACCGAGTGGAAGAAGTATGTGATGGCTGCGCTCTGGGAAAACAGCAGCGGCAGTCATTCCCTCAAGTTGCAAACTATCGGGCCAAGTCGAAGTTGGATCTGGTCCATGCAGATTTGTGTGGCCAGATCAGTCCCAAAACAGCAGGAGGAAAGAGCTATTTCTTGTTGATCGTCGACGACTACAGTCGGTTTATGTGGATTGAGCTTTTGACATCGAAGAGTGAAGCATTCAAGTGTTTCAAGCGGATTAAGGCGCTGGCAGAGGTTGAACGCGGTGTCAAGCTGAGAGCTTTCCGAAGTGATCGTGGAGGTGAGTTCAATTCACTAGAATTCAAGGAATTCTGTGAGGATCAAGGCATCAAACACTTTACCACAGCACCGTATACACCTCAACAGAACGGTGTAGTTGAGAGAAGGAACCGCACGGTAGTGGAGATGGCAAGGTGTTTGCTGAAAAGTCGAGACCTTCCAGCTGAATTTTGGGGAGAGGCGGTTACTACTGCAGTTTACCTGCTGAACCGTGCTCCGACAAAGAGTTTGCAGGGTCGAACACCGTATGAGGCATGGCACAACAAGAAGCCCAAAGTGCATCATCTACGCACATTCGGTTGTGTTGTGCATGTAAAGAAGATTGGGCCAGGGATAACCAAGCTGTCAGACAGATCGACGCCGATGGTGTTTGTTGGCTATGAGACTGGTACCAAGGGTTACAGGGTTTATGATCCTGTCGCCAAGAAACTCCACATATCCCGAGATGTTATATTCGAGGAAGGTCGAGCTTGGGATTGGAAGAAGAATGGTGAAGCTGGTTCGGTGAATTCAGCATTTGATGTGGAGTACTTCTCTGTTGTCGGACAGGGAACAGTAACTGAAGAAGAGGTTGCAGACAATGATGCAGCAGTACCGGCTGATCCGGTTCAGGATGAGCCAGCCCAAGGTCTATGGAGCATCGATGCAGGAGCACAAACTGACCAGTCTACACCACCGGGGAGCCCTGCACAAGCGGTTGAGTTTGTCACACCACAATCTGGAGAATCACATGACTCAGAAGGAGTGCCACAGAGGTTCAGAACCCTGGATAATATTTTCAATACTACCAATGAGCTGCATGATTTCGAGTATAGTGGTGTGTGCTATTATGCAGCAGAAGAGCCAAGAAGTGTAGAGGAAGCATTGTCAGAAGAGTGCTGGAGAGAAGCCATGATAGCTGAGATGGATTCCATTGAAACAAACAAGACTTGGGTACTGTCTGTACTACCTACAGGGCACAAGGCCATTGGGCTGAAATGGGTCTTCAAGGTTAAGAAGGATCCAGATGGCAAGGTCATCAAGCACAAGGCGAGGTTGGTTGCCAAGGGGTATGCACAGCGTGAGGGGGTGGACTTTGAAGAGGTCTACGCTCCTGTTGCAAGAATAGAGACAGTAAGATTGCTGATTGCATTAGCCGCTCAGAAAGGTTGGACAGTACACCATATGGATGTAAAGTCGGCTTTCCTCAATGGCGATCTTGTGGAGGAGGTATATGTTAGTCAACCTCCAGGTTTTATTGCCAAGGGTGGTAGCAGTCAAGTGCTGAAACTGAAAAAAGCGTTGTATGGTCTTCGTCAGGCTCCGAGAGCTTGGAACGCGCGGTTGGACAGAGAGTTAATGAAGCTCGGTTTTGAGAAGAACCAACTCGAGCATGCAGTATACAGGAGGACACATCACGGTGGTTTCCTCCTCGTGGGTGTTTATGTAGATGATTTAATCATCACGGGTCCAAATCCGGCGACAATTGAAGCTTTCAAGAAAGAGATGATGAAGAGTTTCAGTATGAGTGACTTGGGGCTGCTAAGTTATTATCTGGGTATTCAAGTGACACAGAAGGAAGGAGAGATTACACTTTGTCAGAGTTCGTACACTCTGAAAATCCTGGAACAGACAGGTATGAAGGGGTGTAATCCCTGTCATGTACCGATGGAGAACAGGTTGAGGTTGAGCAGAAATGACAAGTCTCCTCCAGTCAATAAAACAAAGTATAGAAGTGTCATTGGCAGCCTTAGATACTTGGTAAATACAAGGCCAGATATTGCTTATTCGGTGGGAATAGTAAGCAGGTATATGGAGGATCCAAAGGGAAGTCATTGGGCAGCAGTAAAGCAAATACTCAGGTATCTTTCAGGTACTGTGAGTTTCGGCTGCACATACAAGAAACTGAACAAGTCTGAAACTCAGATTACCGGCTACAGTGACAGCGATCTTGCCGGCGATGTGGATGACAGGAAAAGCACAAGTGGTTCAGTTTTCTTGTTGGGATCGAGCCTAGTGACTTGGAATTCTCAAAAGCAGAGAGTTGTGGCTTTATCATCATGCGAGGCCGAGTACATTGCTAGTGCAAATGCTGCCTGTCAAGGCATTTGGCTAAGCAGACTCTTGGGCGGACTGCTAGGTATTCAGACACCGAAGGTGAAGCTCCTGGTGGACAACAAATCAGCGATTGCATTAAGCAAGAACCCAGTTCATCATGATAGGAGTAAGCATATCGATGTGCGCTACCACTTCATCCGAGATTGTGTTGAAAGAGGAGAAGTCGACATAGAACATGTGGGCACCAATGAGCAGTTGGCAGATATTCTGACCAAAGCTCTTGGGCGCGTCAAGTTTGCAGAGCTACGTGAAAGATTGGGAGTGGTCCAAGTGCAGCAGGATTAGGGGGTGAAATGAAGGATCTAATCCTGTGCAGAGGATGTCTCGTCATGATAGTTAGTTTGCTTCGTTTAGTTGCATGATCATGTTTCCCTTTGTAAGCTTGAGTAGCAAGCAACTTGATGCATCTTGTAACAGCCGGACTCGTGCTGCGTTCACGATGAGGCTTGAGTCTGAACCTGCCACGTAGCGTATGAAACGTTCCCGTGCTCAAGACGGGCGCGATGCAGCGCGAGACGTACGTGGCGGGGCATCTTGTATCGTGCCTATAAATAAGAAGGGCGGTGTCTTGGTCTGGCCGTGCCGTGGCGGCTAAATACTTCTGTGTTCGTGTTCATACGCATCTGCGTTCTAGAGCGAAGCCAGAAACGATCAAGCCGTGTTCCCGATCGTCGTCGTGTTCCCGAGATCGGTGATCAGCGCCAACATCGTGCACGCACTGACGCGTACGAGCGGCGGACATGCCGAGGAATCTGTTCCAGTCCGATCCGGCGAGACCAATTACTGAATCACGCAACCGTGTTCCGCTTCCACACAGGAGCGCCGGCGACGTACTCGAGCCTGGTTCCTCGACGTGCGGCGCATGGGTTCGCAGCCACGTACTCAAACTCCCACTGCAGCTTGCACCCGGCGGCGGCGCCCGCGACGGCAGGGACGATGCGGAACGTGGTAAAGAATAGACCGAAGCCCATTTTGTTGTCGTTCATCTCATACTGGAAGAACCGACGCTCCGCGTCGTGCTCTAGCAGCGTTTCGTACGCCTAGTCTGCCGGTTCGCCGCCAGCGTCGGCTGTGGTGCCCTGGTGCCCTCGTAGTACTGGACGCAGCCTGGCAAACGCAGGGTGCCGGACGCCAGCACCCAAGATGCTGGATAGTGGCTACTTGCGCGCGCGTCGACACGGCCGCAGGCCCGCAGCGATAGCTCGCTCGCTCTTGCCCAGCAGAGTCTGCGACGACGGCGACGCGGCTGCGACAGCGATGAGCCCGCACAGCCAAGCGCGGCAGCGGCTTGCCTGCGCGCCTGTGGCGACCGGCGAGTGCTCACTCGCGTGCCTGCTTGGCAGCGGCGGTGGCTCGTCCGCGCGCCTACGCGGCCATGGCGAAGGGGAAGTGGCGGCGACAGACCATCTTCGTTTTTTTGTTTCGGAGATGCGCCTCCCAGGACGTCCAAATACGATAATACCCTTCAAAAATCAGTTCCACACCAACATATTTTCTGGTTCCCGCACACAACTTGAGTTCCTTTCATCTGGTTCCTCCTATTTTTAGACCGTCAGATCCAAGAAAATGGATGGCTCATATTATTTTCAAGCGTGGTAAAATATCTCATAGACTAAACAGTATTGGCCTCGTTTTTAAATTAGTAGTAAACTAGTGTCTAAATTCGCTCTAACGTTTGGAGGGATGATGTTCAGTTGTTCACCTCACTGGTCACTTATTTGTATGTACATTAGTTTTATACCACCATCTACGTAACTCAATGTCAGCATCTCATACATGGTCATATAGCTGTTAGCAGATACTACACAGTTGCATAGAGTATATATAAATAATTTGGACAGGCACAGTTCTTTGGTCAATAAAAGGAAGTATGTTGTAGGCCAACAGAGATAATGCAGTTGTTTGTGAAGTCCATGCTACCGGGTTTTCCACAATAGGCACAGTACGTCTTGCGCCGCTGGCCTGGGACATGGCGTCCTACTACGCCTGGGAGGCAGCAACGAACGGGCTGTTCTGCCTAACTGGAATCTTTATTTGTTTTCACTATCAAAATAAATTAAGCCAACCTCAACTATTCATCGGATCCACGTCAGATGATCGCAGCAACCCCGTGGTCACCCATTGACTGCTCTTCTGTTTTGACCTTCTCCTCGTCTCCTCAGTTGCAGATGCAGAGATTCGGAATGCTGTGTGCGGACCGTGGCAGTTTGGGGCCTGCTCGTGCTGTTATTGTTTGGTGGCCTTTATCGCTATTGTATCAACTGATGTAACACTTGGTCAAATATGAATTGTCCTGGTAAACTGGTTCACTGAAAAAAATTCACATGGTCAAAAGGAGAAACCATGATATTACCAAAATTAATAATCTTGCACCTAGTACATCAACGAGCTTATTATGCACTCATACCATCTCTCGGTGTCATTTTTCAGCATTACTACAGGCTGCACTACGGAGTGTCTTGGCTGCATGAGAGCGTGAATTGTATGCTATGACCAAGAGGCCTGCGGTGTCACGCATAAACGACGGAGTGAAATTAATGCAGTACAGATCATGGCTTGATGTTCCGTTTCTTTAATTAGCTTGTGAATCTTCGCTATATTGATCAAGATGGATTCACAAAAAACCTCTGGCTCACGAGGCACTTTCAGTCCAGGTTGCCCAAACCGGATTGGCAAATCCCGGTTGGGAAACCAGGACTAAAGAGGTTTCCCAATCGAGACTACAACCGAGTCGTGCACTAGTGCTTGTGATATAATTTGGAATTATATTATGACCGAAGACTTGATGGCCCTTATCCTAGGTGAGGACGTGAAGATATTTAATTGGGTCTTGGGTCTTCTTGGTATTTCGTAAGTAACTAATTCAACTTTATCCGTCCTTCTACCTATCTTTATGCTGGTTTCATTCATCTTGAAAGACTCTGTCTGTTGCGTGTTCCTTCTTGCCTCCTGCAAGCACCTCCGTTCTCTCAGTTGTCTACATCTAGACATTGCGACTTGCTCTGAAGCTCTCTCTCACCCACTAAGTAACCCTTGGGATCTATACAAAGTCATCGTGTCCCTTGTGAAGCTTCACCATGATCCAAAGCAGACAATTGCAAAGACGAGCTCAAAACCAACTTGCTTTAACACCATGACCACACGAGATGCTTTCTTTAGACAAACTAGACATTAAGCGTTCGAACATCTCTGTTCTGAGTGCTGGCCGTAGTTATCTTTCTTGCAGTGCAGCGCTACTGGAGAGCCCAGATACCGTGGACACCCGCACTGCGCCACAGTCGCCTCTATCACCATGTGAAATAGCGGCAAGCTAGTACGTTGCCAATGGTGGGTTGAGGGAATAACAAGGAAGAAATTGACACCCCAGTGCCTTCAATGCCTACTGCTAGCTAGCAGCAAACCAGACGACCAACATGGATAGCCAGCAGCAAACTAGACGACCAACTTGCGTTCCATGCGACATACGTTGTTTGTTTCTCTTGCACATATATATAAACCACATAATTATAGGCTTTCAAATCTATTGTAAGAAATGAAAGGTCGACATATGGTGTAGTTGTCCGCAGCTGACTCAAGCATTTGCATTTACGAAGTTACATCCTATAAAGGAATTCAGATAGTAGAAAACAAATATGTCAATTCAAGCACAAAGAAAAATAATAAAGACATGCTGGCCCTTAAAGGCTTCTCTGCAAGCCTACTAGATGCAAGCTATCAGTATATAGAAAGCTCTTTTTCAAAGGCATATCATCCTCCGCATGGATTATGTGCACAACGCAACAATAATATTTCAAAACTGAAATTTAAACACCATTATGTCTACCAAGTAGATCCCCCCATCACCCCCCCCCCCAGACAAAATGTTAACCCCTAGTGTTTACCGTCTTGAGTCATCCATGTTACTTAGAGTTCATGAAAGAATCTTATTGTTCTTTTTCACAAGCAGACATATAGCCCATATTTCATTAAGAGAAAAGGAGTGATCGTAAGACCTACAAATAGAGGAGTTCAGTTCATGGCAAGATGCTATGAACACACACCCGGGCCCTAGTCTATTGTATGCTTTAAGTACGTATTACATGTTCGCAAACTGTCGTGACCATTCGTCAACCAGAGCACCGAAAAGAGTCTTATTTAAGGAAAATGATTTTTTTTCCTAACAGGCATCATACTAGACTCTAGAGTGCCATTATTTTCACTATGACTTGACTTGGTTCCTGTCACTAACTAAACAACTCTTTCTCATTGCATATTTCAAGATATCTCCTTTGTTAATACAAACTTCATTGGACCCTACCAGGCATTTCGGAAAATAAGGAAAAAAATCAAAATCATGTATCCTCCTCCAAATTGATTCATTGCATTAATTTCTCTGCTTCCATTAGTTGCACCAAAGTTAGCAAGACCATTTAACCATAGAATCATTTAAGAAATGCCATTGATTTTAACTGCATACATATGATAATTAGCATGGTGATTTCTCAATATACTCCCTCCGTCCACTTGTCTCGTTCATCTAAGCAAAAATTTTGTCCAAGAATCTCTTTCATATTAGTTGGGGCCGTAGGTTTAACTTCACGTATATGGTGCGTATTTGGTGTTCATTGGCTCCTCCTTATCTACATTTATTGCTTTTTGGCTGCTAATTGATTTGACCGCAACTCTTTGATGCGAATTGGTGTTGTTTTATTGCTCCTTGGTCATTACGGTGAAGGGTAATAGGATGGAGATAAATGAACGGAGGGAGTAGAATAGTACGTGTGACAGAAGCATGCAACCTGGAATTCCACACTATAACATATGACACGGAGGAAAGTGCATTTTTCTATATTCTTTATTTTGATGCGAATTTTATATCAACAATATATGTACGACAATGCTTTCAGAAAAAAGGTTGCATGTGCTTCATCTGAAATGATATCCGAATTTGTATCATAATTCAAGATATCCATTTTGCATTAGTACCCGACAATACCCGTATGCATATTCTAATTTGAATCAAATATGGTAAATAGTGGTTCCCTAATTCGTATCCGTGTGAATCCAATAACAATCCATCCCTATACCAAACCTAAGTGTACTACAGTTACACGTAAAATTGGTCGTACTTTATATATATTTACTAATATATATAATTGTGGGCCCAAGATTTTAAATCAATTAATTGGTTTGGTTCAAATTTTTTTGTGCAATATTCTAGATGGAAAGTATCTCCTTAAAGCCTAGGCATATATAGACCTCACAGGGTCCATACTGAATAGCCATGGTTTTGAGCCACAACACTATGCACCAACCCTAAAGCCTCGAGGAGCATAAAACGGAGTGCCCACTCCTCCCCTCATCATCCATGTATACACTCTCACATTCCAAACTAGATACCTAGTCAGTGCATAACCATATCTATTTTTTTTCCATCTCCCAGCCACCGATTATGTTTTTGCCGCCTGCCATGTCCTTGGTCTCCAATTGCGAATGGGTGGCACCCAGGAAAGATAGCTTGCGATACCTCCAATCAATGCTTCACAATTCACAGCGTGCAAGTAAGCACAACAAGGCAATTTTGCCTGAGAAAAATGCTCACCTTGCCAGGACATGCAGTAGGGCAACTTCGATAAGCTACCAAGTAACCAGATCCCTCCAAGTAGAAGGCTGTATATGTTGATTGCAGCTTAAACTGTTTACTATTGTGCGGATTCAAACTGCAAAGCCGTGCAACGATGGTCTCAGTCTGCAGCAATTCGTGGCCCGGCGACAAACGCCACCCCGCGCTGGCCTCCAGTTGCCCGTCCGAATGCTGAAAGTTCGTGGCCTGTCACCGGATGCCGCCCGCCTGCAGAATTCGAGAAATATTTTATTGTTAAATATGTTTCAATACTTTTTACAATCATTTTTTAAACCTCCAAATGCAAAATTATTTTAAATATCAAACTGTATAGTTGTATAAGTGGTTATAAAATCATACCCAAAACTCAGGTAAGAAATATGTCATGGCTGGAAATAATAACCATTAAACAAGTTATATAATGGTCTATAGCAAGCCACAATACTATGCCCTCCATAAACAGTCACCTCTCATGGACCAAAAGGAACAAACAGAAGAGTTATGCATGCTACCACGTTGCTTTCTTATACATGGACCGAAAAGAGAGTGTGTGTGGTTTATAATTTAATTTTATCCAGCTGTTGCCTACTACTATATATCTTAAAGCTCAACAGAATGTGAACATAGACACTTGACATACCATGTGTTCAGTGAACATGTTTCCATGCCTGCATTTAGATTAGTATTCGCATGTGTAACAACATGATGCCAATCAGCAGTGAGCTCATTTGCCACTAACGTTTTCTTGAAAGAGTTATTAATTCACCATTTGTCCTCACAAAATCTAATATAGAGATGAATTTTCAACTAAAAAACTCTGAAGCTTTATATTAGGAGTAAAATTGTGAAGGTCCTGCATTCTTGGTACTTGGCTGGAGATATTATTTCCGATGTATTTGTCTCCAAGCAACTAAATCCTCCCAAACATCTTGTTAGCAAACTTTGAAAACTAATAAGTCAGAATCCACATGTTCTTTATATCTAGTTTTTTTGTTTATCCCAGCTTTCTGTGCGCTCGTGGTTGTCGAATCAAAACTAAATAACATGAGATTTTTGCAATAATTGGAAAAAAAATCGACGGCTTACGTCCACCGATCCGATGGCTAGAAAGGCTGGATGAAATGGGAGGAAATTCTGATGTGTATGACCGGTGGGCCATATGCGCCAAATTTCCTCCCATATGCGCCAAATTTCTTTCCATTTCCTCCAAAACTCAGATAATTATGACTCCAAATAAAGTGGTGGTAATTCTGTTTTTGTATTTCTTTTTTCTAATTAAGGGTAATATGGTAATTTGATATTTGTCGAAGTAATAATTTGGTAATTCCGTTTCTGCAGCTTCTGAAAACATGACTTTAGAGATGGATGCTTTTGTTAATATCAATTTTCAGAGACTGACATCATAAGGTGCTCGTCTCTAAATGTGTCGACCATTTAGAGACTGACTTTAGATAGAAGTCATATGTCGACCATCTATGTTAATAGATGATGTTTAGAGTCAGGTGTGCCTTACAAGTTAGAACAGCGCATTATTTCCTGAGCCAGGCCTTCTCATCTGAGGCAGAACGATCTTTTATGGACCATCTCCTAAATGTGGCCTCCTCCTTGAGAAAACTCATAATTTGGTTGTTTTTTTGATTTCTTTCCGTAGTTCTCCTGGGGATGCAAGAGCTTCGTGTTACCAAGGTTCTCTATCCTTATGGTGATGCCAGCGACTTGCATCTCTGGCCCTTCCGAGACAAGACATGCTGATGTTGTTTGTTTCTTAGGCCGCCCCTTACAGTTCTGTCTTGACTATGTTAATAGTTTTTATACAATGAAATCTCACAGTAGGCGTGCGAACCCATTAATTCTGTTTCCCTTAAAAGTTTCAAACTCATGATGTTCGTGTACACCACCCAGCATAGCCCGACCAAATCTCGCACATGTCATGCATCCATGAACATGCATGTGTCATACCTCTGCCGGTTGGACTCGACCGGCTAATTGTTACCAATACCATTGGACTAATGCGTGCACACACATTCAGTGACGACTTGTCGTGACCACCATGATGGGCACACACGAGCCAGCATAGGATAGGGAAGAGGGCAGGACGTGACACAGGGATGTTCCTTGACTATGTAAATTGTGCGTTGCTTCCAACCCCAAAGATCTGAAACTAGAGGCACACCAAATCATACTCATGTGGGGTATTGTGACTGCAGGTATTCATGATGCTTCCTACTCCTATATGTTAGTACTAATTACCATAGAACGACCACTGGAGCAGCAAGGGTTAGAAATGAAATTCTATTTGCTTGTGATTCCTTGCCTTCAGTTTTATACACGGGTTAGATCGAGAGACAGCTACTAGTAATGAGGAGGTACAATCTGATTGCATGAACTTATTAACGCCGCATGTCTGTGTGGGACCAAACATACATTGAAAATTGTTAGTCATGCAGTAATAAATGTACAACCAATTCTAGTACCGCTACATATTAGGTGATCAAGAAACAAAAACATTTTATTTTTCTTTTTGGATCAGCACCTTAATTGGAAAAAAAAATTGGTGAGCATCTCCAACAACTTGGTAAAAATCACTTGGTATATCTTAAGTTTTAGCAAATTGCTATTTTATTTGGCAAGTGAAAAAGAGACCTCTCTCCGAAAACTCCTTATTCTAACTTGGTAAAAATAATAAAAAAAAGTAGGCCCAAC
Organism: Themeda triandra; assembly: GCA_018135685.1. Lineage (NCBI taxonomy): Eukaryota > Viridiplantae > Streptophyta > Magnoliopsida > Poales > Poaceae > Themeda > Themeda triandra. The sequence continues at coordinate 243,134 of JAENPR010000534.1, forward strand.
GCCGGAATCAGCGTGTGTTTTTCTCTCCCAGCGCCGCAACTGCTGGCCTTCGCGCCGCGACGCTCCGTTTGGACAGAAGATTTCCGGCCAGCAGCAGCTCTGTCCACTCCGTTTGATTTGCTGGCCACGTACCATGCACGTCAAATTGAAATATCGCGGAGACGATGTTTACCAAGTTTGAAAAAATATAAAGTTGATTTACCAAGTTGTTGGAGAGGGTTTTTTGTGTTTTTGCCAAGTTTATAAGAATACCAAGTTGATTTAGAGAGTTGTTGGAGATGCTAGGATAATTTGGATAAAATTATCCAAGCTAACACTACAGGAATCGGGTAATTTGCCGGGTGCCGAAAACACCCAGCAAATGCTATTTTGTACTGCAAAGCCTTTGCCGGGAGCTGCACCGGCAAAGAGCACCCAACAAAAAGGCTCCCGGCAAAAATTTCTTTGCCGGGTGCCATGCCAAAAAGGCTCCCGGCAAAGATTTTTTTCGTAATTTGTTTGCCGGGAATAAGAAAATTCCTAGATTTGCCGGGGTGCTAGGGCCAGAGCACCCGGCAAAGAGCCTAAAATTACTTTTTTTATTTTATATTCACGCACATTGCATATAAAATGTATATATCACATATTTGACATCACAAACACAATATATCACATATTCGAGTACCAGTACATATGAGGTGATCAAGAAACAAAAACATTTTATTCTTCTTTTTGGATCAGCACCTTAGTTGGAAAAAAAAAGAATTGGTGCCTTAACAGGCCAATTTGGATAAAGTTATCCAAGCTAACATGCACGTTCACTATGAAGTCTTATGTTTTTTTTTTTTTAACAGAACAGTTGTCTCGGACGTGTTTGGGGATGACGTGGTACAAAGCGCCTTGCTTGCTCATTCCGGCTAACCAACTGCCGAATCTTCCTATCAGTACGTATTGGCAAGGTAGATTCACATATATACACGATAGGCTTCAACAGAAATTTGCGTGGAGAGGCCACTGTGATGTTAGCATCGCGTGGCTTCCGAGTTGTTAGTATGGTGTATCTAGGCAGCCACAAGACCATGGTTCGCTATTTCATTTTGTTTCGAGACTCTGTAATAATTGGCTATGTACATCCTTGGATGTAGAGGCGGATACTTTTATCCATTATCTAAAAAAGGCAGGCACAAGAATTAAGCTTCAGAAACCATGGCGAAGGAATGTGGCACATGAACGGGCATTAGCAAATTATGCAGGTAAGAAGCCTGGCATTCATTGTTGACATACACACTAAACTGTCAACACATGGCAAATAACTCCATTGCCGCCAAAGTGGGTTTTGTTAGAAATTGGACATCATATACACCGCTCAATTTTCAATATCAAATTAATTAATTAACCTCTGATATGTCAAAGTGGTTTCTGTGGCGAATTTGCTGGATGTGTCATGCTTGATTCCACATATTAGAACCTACCCAGGGAAACTGGACAGGCCATGATAGAATAGAATAGAAAAAAAGATAATGTTTAGTTTAAGGGTGCACCCACCCTCTCCCAATTCCACTCCAACCCTGTAATACATCACTGAGGGGTGGGCCTCCGGCAAGCTTGCCATTCGCCAGTGCCCTCGTCCAGGAGCACATATTTGCATCCAAGTTTAAGTAGATATCATTTCCTAACACCAACTCAAATTCAGGAAGATAAGTATATTGCAGTAGATTTTGAATCTCATTGTTCAAGTCGGTTTTTTTACGCGTAGACAGCAGGGATGTAGATGCATATGGTCAGCGTACCAAATTACTTGCAGCAAAACAGAGGTGCATGCCATGTTTGGAAAGTGGAAGTCGCGACGAAGACGATGGAGTGTACGCTGGACACCCTCATGCCCTTCCTCGTGGATGGCCACCATGATCTCTTGTAGTAGGGGCGACGTAGGAGGGACGTACAACCGGTCGCCGAACACGATCATGCCATCGGTGAGACCCCACGGTGCGCCGCGAGCTCCGGATTGCAGCTCGTCCCGGATGGCCACCAGTGCCGGGTCGGTGCGCTGGGCGTGCCGGAGGCGGTCGAGGAAGTCGAACCGAGGCGCGGACATGGCCAAGATCACGCCCTCTTCCACCGTGTCGCGGCGAGACAGCGCATCAGCCACAGTGTTGGACGCGCCCGGCTTGTATTCCACCTGAAAATCAAAGCCAAGAAGCTTCCCCACCCAATGATGTTGGGGTATTGTCGCCAGCCGCTGGTCGAGGAGGTACTTGAGGCTGTAGTGATCGGTCTTGACGGTAAGTGACGTCCCCAAAGATACGGCCGCCAATGCCGCACGGCGTGCACCAAGCCGATGAGTTCGCGTTCATATGCCGCGAGTGCACGGTGGCGAGGTGCGACAGGCCGGCTGAAGAAGGCGATGGGATGTCCGCCCTGGATGAGCACCGCGCCAAACCCGTGGGAGGAAGCATCGCACTCCACCATGAACGGCAGGGTGAAGTCCGGCATGGCGAAGATGGGCACCGAAGACACCGCCGCCTTGAGGGCCTCGAAAGCCGCCGTCGCCTCGTCGGTCCAGGCGAATCCATCTTTTTTCAAAAGAGCGGTGAAAGGTGCAGCCACCGTGCCGTAGTTGTGGATGAATTTGCGGTAATATCCCGCAAGGCCGAGGAAACCGCGCACCCGCGCGCCGAGCGTGGACGAGGCCAATCGCGGATGGCCTGAACCTTGGCCGGATCCATGGCGACCCCGGCGGCGGAGATGACGTGGCCCAGGTACGCCACGGAGTCGACGCCGAACGCGCACTTGGAGCGCTTGACGAAGAGCTTGTGCTGCCGCAGGGTGGACAGGACGGCGCGCAGGTGGCGAAGGTGGTCGGCCCATGTCTTGCTGTAGATCAAAATATCGTCAAAAAACACAAGCACGAAGCGGCGAAGATAAGCGCGAAGAGCATCGTTCATGAGCGCCTGGAAGGTTGCTGGAGCGTTGCAGAGGCCGAACGGCATCACCAAGAACTCATAGAGTCCCTCGTGAGTGCGGAACGCCGTCTTGTGAATGTCCTCGGGCCTCATCCGCACTTGGTGATACCCCGAGCGCAGGTCAAGCTTGGTGAAGAAGCGAGCTCATCCACGACGGGGATGGGAAAGGCGTCCTTGACGGTGAGCGCATTCAGCGCCCTGTAGTCGACGCAGAACCGCCATGTCCCGTCTGCTTTCTTCACGAGGAGCACCGGGGAGGAGAACGCCGAATCACTGCGACGGATGATGCCTTGGGCGATCATCGTAGCACATTGCCGTTCCAACTCATCCTTGTGTGCCGCCGGGTACCGATATGGTCGAACCGCCACCGGCGCGGCTCCTGGCTTGAGCACGATGGCGTGGTCGCGGCCTCGTTGTGGAGGTAGGCCGGATGGCTCGGCGAAGATGTCGGGGAAGGCCGCCAAGAGCCCCTCCAAGAGTGAGGCATCCGTCGTTGCCGCATGGACCGTGGGCTCGTCCGGGGCAGCCAAGGCGGGCCAGCAGATGTCCCGGCCGTCACGGTGGAACGACACCGTGTGGGTGGCGACGTCCCAGGAGAACCGTCCCAAAGGCGCCATCCATTGGGTGCCCAGCACCATGTCGGCGAGGGGCATGACGTACAAGTCGACGTCGAACGCCATGCCCTCGATGAAGATGGGTGCCTTGCAGAGCACGCCAGGGCATTGCACCTTTTCACCATTGGCCACCGTGGCCGTGAGGCGCGGGCGTGGCTGGATGAGCAGGCCCGTGCGATGTGCCGCTGCTTCACCAATGAAGTTGTGGGTGGAGCCCGTATCCACCAGAGCCACCAAGGTGGCGGTGCCCACGGACACCCGCAGCAGGATAGGGTTGCCCACAGCCACCCCTGCCACGGCGTGGAGGGAGAACACGGGCGACTCCTTTGCGGCCGAGTCCTCCCCCTCGTCTCCCTCATCCTCGTCGATGCTGTCCACAAAGAACAATCGCTTGCATACCTTGTTGTGGCCCCTGGAGTACTGCTCATCGCAGTTGAAACATAGACCGAGATGGCGACGCTCCTCCTGCTCCGCTTGGTTGAGCCGCTTGATCGGCCGGCTTGTGGTCTCCACACCCGTGGCGGCCGGTGTAGGCTTGGTGCTGGGGCGTGCGGTGGTGGGAGGCGGTGGGCTTGCGGCGGCTGGAGGTGGCGGGTGGTTGGCAGCGGTGGTGGACGAAGAGGATCGACTAGGCTTTGATACCAAGTTGTCAAGGGCGTCAAGCCCTAGGGTAGCTGGCCCTCGACTACGCAATTCGTAGCCGCGGTCCGTCGTCTTCTCCGGCGAGGTTTACTCCTCCGCCGTAGGCTTAGGGTTTTGGGAGAGAGGAATGAGATTGATAACAATATTCTTGATTGATCTCAAATGATTGATTACAATAGTTTATATGGCCTTTGGCCCAACTAACCGAGAGCTCATTGCTCCTAAATCAAAGGGAATATAATGGAAAGGTAATTAATAGAAACTAAGTCATAATCTGATCCTAGCCACTCGTGGAGATCGCCGTGCGCCCGGCGTCCTGGGCCTCGCGGTTCGCCTGGTCACGCGCCGCTCGCTCTGCCGCGCGTCGCACGTCACGCGCCCTCCTGCGCCTAGTATATGTGCGCCCCCACATGACAGTCGCCACCGCCAGGAGCTAGCGCTCTTCGAGAGGGATGCAGGTGCGGGGCCAGCCCACAGGGGCTGTGCGCCGGCGAGCCCCTACAGCCACGCACCCGCGCGCCGCTGACCACAAGTCCGCCGCCACCCATGGGAGCTTCTGGAGCCGCCGTCAGCGCGTCGAGATACCCCTCGCCGACGTCGAGGAAGGAGGTCGGCAGGTTGCGCATCCGCGGCACTCCAACTGTGGTGGTCTGGTGGATGGGGGATCGGAGAAGGGGAGGGGCGGATGCAACGGATCGGCGAAGGGGAAGCGTCGGAGGATGCCGGCGGCGTGGTCACGGCGTACGCGAGCGTGCCTGCCCGGAGAGAAAATAAGGCTCCGATAAGATTCAGAAGCAGAAGCAGCACCCTCTTTTTTTTCTTAATTCGTGATGCAACAGCTTCTTGATTCACGATAAATTCTAGATTCTCGAAGTAGCTCACGAGACATAAAAAGACAATGATACCCTTCGTCAACCAGTTCCGGACCCACAAGTTTTATGGTTCCGGCCCACAGTTTAAGTTCCTTCCATCTAGTTCCACCTATTTTTAGACCGTTAGATCTAAGCAAACAGATGGCTCACATTATTTCCAAGCGTAGTAAAATATCTCATATAACAAACACCTTCCTGAACGTGGTGTGTTTTACAATTTGAAACAGGTTGTATTTAATTTGTCAGGGCCACATAATGACATAAATATTTAGTTTCCGAATCACGTGGCAAGCTCTCCGCGCTATAATCAAATTTTAGAATGTATTTTATAACTGATAAGAACAAATGCCAAACAAGGTCGGCGCTGTTTAAAAATTGCAAAGCATACATGCAGTGCAAAACGTCTTTTTACTGCCAAACAAGGTGCACTTGTTTATGCATGCACTTTACAGAGATGACATGCATGCCGGCATAGCACAGATTGAACTAGCAACAGAAGAGAGACCACCGGCACCAGGCACCGGTCTGTCATATGTTGGCAATCCACTTGTGGCTCTGCAAGAAGACCGCAATGCAGTTGTTCCCAGGATCAGAGCCAAAGTCGAGAAATGTCAGGAGAGGACAAGGTAGGTCCATCAGGTTAACTAGGTTTCTGCCACTGCTCTGATGGGACGTGAGTGGAGCACCGGGCCTCGAAACTGCAGGTTAGTAATTCTGCATGTTTTTTTGGCTTTACTACCTGAAGCTTAATTTTTTTCCAATCATTGGTTCCCTCACTGCAATGTTTTGTGTTTCTCTGGTGCAAATGCTCGGCGGTGCAATGGTTATTCCTGATGCCTACCAGTCCTATGTACAATGCTTGCATGCCTACCAGTCATATTAACATCGCATGCAAGTGGAATGGACCCGGATGTCCCTCTGGTGCCACTTGCATATGTATTCATCTCCAATACTTGTTTCATCCTGGCCCCAATTTATATGAAATATGTAAATGCGTGGTCCCACCAAACAAGGAAAATGGTACAACGTCTGGATCAACCAATGAAGTCCCATATGACTGCAAACAAACAATTTCTCACCCAACTGTTACTTAATGTCGTATTCAATGTTTGGGGTGACATGCTTACATCGTTCGAACACTTCCCTTTCATAAAATTTCCATAGTCAGGTTAATCTTCAATCAGCTTAGTATACCAATTTAATAAGAAGGCTTCTGCTAACTGTTACGAGAGTTGACAAGAACAGTGCTATAGTGGAGAAAAATGAGGTTGAGTGACAAAAATATACAAGGCTCAGGACTTTGCAATGCATTGAAAGATTCCTTTCATCATTTTTTAATATGACTCATCTTAACTGAAAATTTATATTTTTATTTAGTAGACAGATAAACCTGTGTTTATACAAGCCTGCAAGTAAACACTTATATGTTTGTGCTGTCTTTGTGTTTATTTTCTAAAACACAACGTGCAAAAAGATAAAATGTAATCAGTTGCGATACAAAACATCTTATTGTCTAATGTAGAAGAATAGCTTTCTTGAGACATTGGTCTGGTGCCCAATTTTCTCCCACTCGCAATATTTGGTTGTGACAAAGTTGTCGATTGCTGTGTATTCTTTATTTAAATCAGGAATGGGTAATCTTTTTTTTTTGGACCCAAGGGCTACTACTATCAGCCGTGATCAGTCTATAGACTTAACGTTAGATGTTTTACTGTTTGGGTAAGTCGTAAAATTTGATTCTAGCTTACCCATCATTCACCTCCCTCATTGCCTATTTTAGAGTGAATGGATTGAACATATTATAACTTAACTGTTCCATCTCAGAAGGTCATCATAGCGCACCCTCAACCTTAGTAGAATTTCATTTATAATCAGAGGCAAAGGATACTGCTAGCTTTATTGAATTGTCTTGAAATTCGTCGATGCATTACAGTGCATCAATGTTTGCAGCAGCAGTCATTCCCACGGCAGTAAGCACCTCTATCGTTGCCAACAAAGCCCCTGTGTATGCAGCCCAGGTGGCACCTTGAAGCTGAACACTTTCGGTCCTCGTAACATGTCTCATCAGACGACGGTGGTGGACTCCGTTTGCAGCCGCCACCGATGCCTATAAAAATGGAAGTATGCAACATAATATTGATCAAGCAAAATTCTTTGCTGGTGAACATAACAATGTCAATACAGAAAAAGAAAAAGTAGAAGACTTTACAGTTCCCAGCTTGACACAATGATAGGGAGGTAGAAGACATGACTGTGAGCATGAAGAACAAAACAGCTATCAAATAGACTTTCCTCATTTTAGTTTACAATCACCTTTCAGTTTTTCAGTTCTAGTGTTCTATTAACCACCTGTGGTAGTTCTGCATATATATAGGACTGATAGAAGGTGGAAGGATACATAGATCTACTGTATGTGGCCCACAATAATTGGCTAGCTTGTGCAATACAAAAGAGCACAATACAAAAGAGCATAGTAATTTGGTGTTATCTATATCTATATCTATATCTATATCTATATCTATATCTATATCTATATCTATATCTATATTCAGATGTAATTACAATGCACTAACATGAAATTACTTGTCCATATCAGTGTGCCACGTTGTCACTCAAATCAATTTACAATTTGCCCCTTCATATAACATGTACACTAATTTCATTCTAAATCATTCACAATTCCTGCAGCCAAGCATGGAGTATGCCTCTAGTTGACATAAAAACAAAAGCACTATCATTTGGTGATAAATATATTTTATTAATTGGTTACATAATAATCAAAATATTCTAGTAATATATATTATTGTAATAATTCACAAGGCTTTTATTATCAAAAAAATCACAAGGCTTTTCAACAGGCAAGTTTCTAATGTATGTTATAAATGACGATTTTGATGTCGAATGTAGTCCTCGAACAAACCTAAACAATAGACTAGCTAATTGTCATAAATTTTTAGATTACTTCTTTCCATAAACAAAAGAAACATGATCTTTTTACTAGCCATTGTAATATTAGTTGGACGTGATTCTAGAATCTCTTTTTAATATATGAAACATTATAATATAATCAAGAGTGTCTAGTATGGTGATCAAACAATGTATCTTCTTTCAGAATTACTTCTAGGCCTCTATCCTATCGTTGGGAGTTGGTCCAGCTGGTCCTATCATACATATCTTTGACGCAAATCTAAAAATATAGAAATATTGCCCGGTGTTCATGGGCAAGTGGTGTAGGTGTGTGGATTTTTAGATAAAGGATAGTATTTTATACCCGGCTTCATCTACCAATAGGTAGAATCGGCCAATTATTACAAAATAAAAAAACTAAAATAAAAGAAACAGATGGAGCCAAAAATATCCCAACAAGAAAAAACTAAAATAAAAGAAACAGATGGAGTGACAAATGATTTCTTCCATGATGTCGACTCCACAAGAGTATGACTACCAACATCGCGTGAATGCCGCCACCAAAATATGACTACCCATATGCTTTTCTCACTCAAACCCATTACTTAATGTTGTTTTTTGTTTAGATGGACCGGTCTATAATAGAGTGCATAGGGTAAATCAATCCAACACAGTAGAAAACTGCTATCACTCCTCTATCAGCGCTATGTGCTCGTTCATGGTAGTTCCAAATTTGTGTGGCCCAACAAATATCTAGAACATTATAGTGAAGAATTACTCCCTTGATAAGGGTAGATAATTAGTTATTCGTTTAACCAACACCAGCATGCTAATGTTTCCATTTTTACTGCAACAATGTCAGTCATTTTAACAATTATCATAAAAGTGAACTGGCCATGGATGCCACCTGCCTGGAGACACCCGCCGGCTCTGCTGCCGCCTCAGTCCTCTTCCAATCATCGCTGCCACCACTGCCTGCTTAGCTAGAGATTTGGGGAGAAGCATATGGGGAAAGGAGAGAGAGAGAGAGAAGCTGGATGAGATGTATATATAAATCGAAGATATGGTTGCCTGAGTGGGCGCCTTCTTTCAGTCTAATAGGGGCACATAGGACATTTTCCATTGAAGCCAGGGTCTTGCATTAACGGTTATCAGAAAAACAAACTGAATGTATTGGTTGTAGTAATGAAGGAAAGTTGAATCATTTTTGTGGCACCGAGGGAGTTGTCCACTCCGTTGATTGGAGTGTCCTGATAGCTTCTCGCACTCCCTCTACACATCCATCTGAACCGGCTGGTAGATTATAACCTGCAAGATCCAACTACATAGCATGGAGTCCATGTGCAATAGAGGTTTCATTTCAGCTCCCTATGTCGCCTATTTCTATTTCTATGTCCAAACATACTGTTCACTGAAATCTTAAATTCATTCCAGAACGATGGACCAAACCTTCTCAATGTCGTTGCATATCATATCACTCAAACTTCAGCACACCTTTCAGACTTATCGCTAGAATTATAGACAGATATCGGCAGCCCTCCACAGTCCTTTTCAGGCTGAGGTTCCTAATTTATAGCCATCATTCATTGTCACGTCACGGATAAACAAGTGTAATTCTTCAAGCTATATCAGCAAGGTTAAGGTGCATTTAAGCAGAATTTTAATTTTCCTTGTACTCCTAATGATCAATGTGCGACAATGTTATCGCTGTTTGTCATGATTTCACAATTCACATATATATATACTTTTTTGCGGTACTTTTGGTGGACCAGAGTTGTAGTTGAATATTATAGCCAGTTTAGTTCTACGTTTGGAATAAATGAGAGCCCTCCTTTCCATTAGATCTGACGGTTTAAAAGTAGGAGGAATCAATTGAGAGAAACTTAAGTTGTGGGTTGGAACCAAGTAATACGTGGACCCAGAACTGGTTTCTAAATAAAGGAGAGGGCGAGGAACTTAAGTTGTGGGTCAGAGCCGAATAATACGTGGACCCAGAACTGGTTTCTAAATAAAGGAGAGGGCATAACAGTATTTTTGACATCTCTGATGACACTTCTTTGAATTAGACAGAGAATGATCCGTTTCTCATAGCACACGAAGAGAAGCTGCTTCATTCTCATTACCGCGCGTGCGATCTCTCTCTTATCGTCTCCCAGAGCTCCTGACGGGCGCGGGTGGCCACCGGCGTGCGGCCCACTGTGAATGGCATGGACATTCACTGCTAGTCTAGTAGCTCCTGCTCGGCTGCCCTGCAACCTTGATTCAACAAGCATACTGAGGTCATAGACTCCCGCACCAAAATTGAGCACGGACGCACAATATATTTTCTTGCTTGCCAGCTCCGGCGGCAGCTGCTCCAAGCCACGAGCTCAGGCGACGGCGCGTGCGCATCTGAGGTGAGTGGCGGCGGCTGCTGCCCCTGCTTGAGTCATCGACGAGCACGGAAGCGGCAAGCCAGGCGACGAGCATGAATGCTGCGAGGCTGGCGGCATGGGGAGCAGCCATATCTTGCGAGCCGCGACTGACAGAGCATTTCTCGATCTGGAAATCCGATTAACAATAGGGAGTTGGAGATTAAGGGCACATGTACTAAACTGCCCCTGATTAAAATTAATTATTTTTTCGTAATTAATACTTGTGATAATTGTTTTCAATATATCTCTTAGGGCAGTCCCAATGGTAGAAACCTTAGTAGTTTCTATAGCATAGGACATTGTGTCAAAAAGTATCCTTCTCAATGCATGATTTCTTTGCAATCATTAAAATTAAAGTCTAACCAGTCATTCACCATATTTCTCCCTCCCATCTTGAGATCCTTTGTGCGTGTTATCTCTCTCGTCCTTTGCCGCCGGCGTCCAAGAAACTGTCGCGTGGAGCGGCTATATGCCCGGCGGACAAGCTCTCGCTCGTCGAGTCCATATGGAATTAGGATTGTTTAGCGCTGACGGCCGGCGGCCGGAAGGCTGAGGACACCATGTATCGTGCAGATAAAAAGAGATGAATAAATTAATCAAGATTCAGAATGCAAAATATGTAATGACCTCAGCACGAACCAACGCACAATATACTAATGATCTGAGCACGAACCAACAACATTGCCGAACAAGATCAACGCAGAGACAAGACCTCCATCTACATCTACTCCAGTAGCTGTCGAGTTCGATCGAGCCCTGGAGCCATGGTTGGCCTCCACCTCGCCAGTGCTGCATGCACGCTAAAGGCCCCGCCGGACTCCACCTCGCCAAGGATGACCCCGCGTCCGCTCAGGCTTCGGCAGCAGAGCGCAGAGGCAGCTTTGTGTTCCCCTACGGCCGCCGAGGCGTGTCCGCTCAAGCCTCGGCAGAAGAGCGCGGCGGCGGCCTTGGGCTTCCCTGCGACAGTGTCCGCGGCAGGCGAGCTCACTTCCCTGCGGCAGCGGTGGCTTGCGCGACGATGGCCCGGCTGCGGCCCGACGTCCGGCGCTGCAGGCCTGCAGCTAAGGTGGAGGCACGGCAGCAGCGACTCGCACGATGGCGGCGAGGCAGCGGCGTCCCGCAGGATTTCTTCACGCCTCATACGGGCGTGCCGCGCGCAACGGGACACCGGCGGCGATGGCGTGGAGGACGACACGACGTACGTGGACACGCTCCTCGGCCACCGGATCCCCCAAGACGGAGGCAGGAACCTCACGGAGGGCGAGATGGTGAGCCTGGACGTGCACCAAGTTTGTGGCCGTCGGCACGCCGCGACTGGCATCGACGACAACGGCGGCGGCGGGCTGCCTCTCGAAGGCTTCCGCATGCAGGCGCGTGTCTCTCAATCGCCTGCTCGTCCCGCCGGGGTTCCACGAGGTGCTGCGGCCGGAGCCGAGCGTGGGCTCGTGGAGCAGGCCGTCTGCGCGGCGGCGGCGCAATCGATCCGGATGGAGTCCGCTCGACACCGGTCGTTTCTCCCCAATGGCGATTTGGTCGCGTCTATACGTCTCGTTCCTAGCGTCGACTTCGTTTCTTGAAGTAGAAACCGTTTCTTTGATTTGTATTATCTCTCTTCATTAATTCATATGCCACATCAGCAAAACGCTGAGTTGTCATGCTAATTAATAGGGATAGAAACCACCATTAATTCCCCATTGGGACTGCCCTTAGTTCCTCCCAAGCACCGTAACAGATCCCTTAGGGCAGTCTCAATGCAAGACTTTATCACAGAGTCCAAGACTATTTATTACACCTCATTTATAATATTTTACTGATGTGGCAACATATTTATTGAAGAAAGCTGAACAAAAAATAAGACTCCAAGTCTTATTTAGACTCAAAGTCCACAATGTTCGAGGTAATAAATAAGTTTAGACTCTGTGATAGAGTCTGCATTGGGACTGCCCTTAGTTCAATATATATTTTAAGTTTTATAAAATGATCAGATAATTAATAATCAAACACCTTCCTGAATGTAGTGTGCTTTACATTTTTTTTTTTTGTTGATGGAAGTCTGCTTTACCAATTGAAACAGGTTGTCCTGTCTTTGCGACACATAAATATGTAGTTTAGAAATCACGTGCCAAGCCCTCTGCGCTCTAATCAAATTTTATGAACGTACAATAGAACTGATAAGAAAATATGCATTGCCAGATTGAATTGGTCAAGATCAGAGCTGTCACCACATTGCAAAGCAAACATGCATTGCAGAACATCTTTCTGCCAAGATGACATGCATGTCGGCATAGCACAGATTTAATTTGCGACAGAAGAGAGACCACCGGGAATGGTTCCGACATATGTGCCAGTCCATTTCAGCCTCTGTCAGGAACCCGCAATATGGAGGCCTGTTTAGATTTCAGATTTTACTCCCAAATTCCACTATGCAGAATTCCTATTCCCCATCACATCAAAATGTTTACATATGCATGGAGTACTAAATGTAGATGAAATCAAAAACTAATTGCACAGTTTTATTGTACTTTGCGAGATGAACATTTTGAGACTAATTAATCAAGATTTGGACAATTATTAGCAAATAAAAACAAAATCGCTACAGTGCTACAGGGGTGCACTGTAGCGAATCGGGAGCTCCCGAATCGGGAATCTAAACATGGCCGGAGTTGTTGCGAGAGTCGGAGCCAAAGCTGAGAAATGTCAGGAGAGGACGAGGTTGGTCGATGTTACCTAGCTGGTTGCTGCCACCCTTCCCGCTTCCCTGATGGGTTGTCATCTGAGCACAGGGCCACAAAACAGGTTACACTGGTAAAGAAATGACTTCTTATCTCAGTTGGCAAACCCCATTTTGTCCCGGTTTTCCAACCGGGATTGCTCAAGCGGGACTAAAGGTCGTCCCTTTAGTCCCGGTTAGACAACCGGGATTAAAAGTGGTTCTTTAGTCCCGGTCTGTACTCCCAACCGGGACTAAAGAAGGCTTGAGACCAGCAGCTCTAGGACCTAGTTTTCTTTTCTTTTATTTTTTTTTTCTTTTCTTTTCTTTTATAGTTTCTTTATTACATCGGTTACTGTGAGATATCCCAAAATAATCACATATTACAAACTAATAAGTAATAACATAGTATATTACATTATAATTATGAATCCATGCAACAAAGTATAGGTTCATGCAATCCAAACTAAGAGTTTGCGAAAAAAGTTACAATAAACTAATTGATGCTCAACTGCAAAGTTAATTACATACTTGTCTAATTAATCCCTAAAGCGAGGTATAGGGATTTGACTCTCTCGCACTTTGAAATCGGTGAAGTGTAGATCACCGATCTTTAATCCAAGAACATCATCTATGTACTCCAGAGTATTGAACAATGCACTCTCAGTTGCCTCACTACTACGACGACAGGGGTAAGGATGGCAGTGGGTCGGGTTCGGGGCGGGTATCCGCAGGTTTCGGGTTTGGCGGGTTCGGGTTTGGGGCTAGTTTTTCACCCATGGATTTCGCGGGTACCCGAAACCTATCGGGTTCGGATTTGGGTTTGGTTTTTCACCCGTGGATATCCAATGGATATCCGAAATATGTATATTTATGTGAATATGTGTATATATACATGTGAATATTGTGTATATATATGAATATGTGTATATATATGTGTGAATATGTGTATATATTTCCGCGGGTTTTGGATATTTATTCGGGTTTCGGGTATCCGTTCGGGTTTTGGGTACCCGCGGGTTTGGGTTTGGTTATGAAATTCCACCCGAATCGGTTTCGGGTTCGGGTTTGAGTTTTGATTTCGGGTTTTGGGTTTGGGTGCATGTAGACTCCACCCGATCCGAACCCGACCCGTTGCCATCCTTAGACAGGGGCGACTAACAAAGGTTAATGGTACTCTAGCTGGAGTTGGTTCTCCCCTCTTAGTCACAATCACATTTGCCTGATATCCTTTTGTAGTTAGTATTGCGTCTTCAGGATCATATTTCCACTCATAACCCAAAGAATGAATGACTTGTTTAGAATGGCTTCAAACCGCATGCCGCATAAGTCATGTCATACTCCCGTACTGTCAATGTTGTCAACAAATAGAGTTATGAGAACCGATATATATATCTTTACAAATTATAACAACAAATGTAAATATAAGCTTCGAGTTTGACTTAGAATTACCTCAGGACGGGTCCGTACCATCTATGCACACAAATCTGGAACTTTGTCATACATGTTGAGGTCTATAGCTTGCATCTTCACAGAAGATAGAGTAGACAAGGTAATCCCAAGCCTTTCGAGCCTCTTCACACATACTTGAACTGCATATTTGACTACAATACCACGATCGAGATTCTTTATTCCGACCTCTGAGATTTGTACAAGTCTGCGACCACGACCTTGACCAAGAGCAATTTGAAAGCGAATTCGACATTGGAGTTTTTGACCATCATCAACAATGTTGGTCCGAGCATCCACTTCTGTAACTCCAAAATATGATAGTGTCTCTTTGAGCCAAATGAGTGGGTCAATTACCTGTGGCATATTACAAAATCATATATAAATACATTCCACGCGTGGTTTGAGCCAAATGAGTGGGTCAATTTCTTTACAATGTTTGGATGATTCCAAGGTGCAGAACTCATTCCACGCATGGTTTATATACTTGGGAAATCCCGACATACGAGGTAGCCATTGAAACCTATGACTTCTGGTTCAGGGAGCGCACGTCCAGCCATCTATCTAATTAAACAAACATGTTCATCAAAAGAAATTATGTTACAAACAAGTACCAACACAACTATATAGTATTATTAGAGAACCATACAAGTTCTATTAGAGAACCACACAACTATATTTTAACAAGTATCAACAATTATCTAATTAATTCAACGAGAATGATCCGAAAATGTTATTTTTGTGTCATTATATACTAAAACATATTTTTCATTAAAATGTACTACACTTACATACTAAAACATTATATTATACTAAACTTATATACTAAAACATGATAATATACTAAAATAATTGTGTCATTATATACTAAAACATATTTTTCATTACAAGAAACCATACCCCGCTCTTGGCGGTGTGGGGCTTGGCGCTGACCCGGCCCGAGCAACAAAATAGCAGTGTAGGTGTTGGTAGAAAGAGAATTCGGCTATTTATAGCCGCCATTTTTATCCCGGTTGGAATTACCAACCGGGATTGTAGGCCTGAGATATAGTCCCGGTTGGAACTACCAACCGGGATAAATCTCACAAACCGGGACTAAAAGTCCTGGACTGACCGCCAGCCTGCGCCTGGTGGTGCAGCAGGCCGGCCAGGAGCCGTTGCAGGGGCATTTAGTCCCGGTTTGAGGCCCGAACCGGGACTAAAGGAATCTTTTGTCCCAGGCCAAAAAATGGCCGGGACTAATTGCGAGGTTCAAAAGTCTATTCTCTACTAGTGTTATTCATTCTGGACATGGCTAAAGGGCATAATCCTTCCAGCATAACTCGATAAGGAGCAGAAGTGTGTCTTCAGGTTTTCTGACTGTACTAGTAGCCATGCACGTGCGACACGCACGTGCCTATATGAAAAATATTTTATTATACGTAAATAATAATAATGTACATATGATAATTTTTATTATTATTATATTATGTATTTCAAAATGTATATACAATTTTTTAGAATCCAAACACATGATCATGTTGGCATAAAATTTATATCAGGTTTCCATATTAGATGACGAAGATTAATATATTAAACTACTAAATCCCAAATATATCTAACCAAAAGAATAAAAGTTAACATTCATAGGTCCTGATTAGGCACCTTGTTTAGCTTATGTTGCAACAAGTGGATGCTATCATGCAACTCTTTTTTTTTTGTCTAGAAACAATGGTCTTCGTCACTTAAGGTATTCATGTTCACTCTATTTTATAATCCTATTATTTTTTTTGTTGTTGACATTGAAGAGGTGGAGGCAAGATCCACATACGGATCTCATTTGTGCCACCAAAATACCATGCACTAGTAGAGAATGGACTTTTAAACCTCGCAATTAGTCCCGGCCATTTTTTGGCCCGGGACAAAAGGTTCCTTTAATTCTGGTTCGGGCCCCAAACCGGGACTAAATGCCCCTGCAACGGCTCCTGGCCGGCCTACTGCACCGCCAGGCGCAGGCTGGCGGTCAGTCCGGGACTTTTAGTCCCGGTTTGTGAGATTTATCCTGGTTGGTAATTCCAACCGGGACTATATCTCAGGCCTACAATCCCGGTTGGTAATTCCAACCGGGATAAAAATGGCGGCTATAAATAGCCGAATTCTCTTTCCACCGACACCCACACGCTATTTTGTTGCTCGGGCCGGGGAGTTCTTCACCACCGTCGACTCTCTTTCTTGTTCTTCAAAAAGGTTAGTCATCTTCATCTTCTAATCTTTCAATAATAACTTTAGAATAGGGATATATGGTTTTGTAGTTTTGGATTAAGAATAGGCTATTTTTCAAATATACTCATGATATATATATTTGTTTATCATATACATTGCATGGTATATTTATAACTATGGTGGATTTAGTAGATTTTTACGTCATTTCTCTTAACTTATTTGTATTTGTCATACATCAAGTTCTTGCTATTTTATATGAGTGTTTCTCTAAAATGTTTAGAAGTATTTTTCAGGTTTTTGCATAGGTATGATGGTTTGCGATGAACTACCTTCCGCTCCAATATGGATCTGTTGTTTCCTTGCATTTGTATCCATAAAAATATGCTATTTGTGGGATAAAGCCCTTCACATACAGATTGTGGTGTGCTTAGTTAGTGATGATGCTCACAACTGGTACTAGAAGAGTGTTTTTCAAGTTCTATGCTACTCCAGACCTTGCAGTAGTTGAGCAAGCGGTTAATGCAGTGTGATTGTTACAGGGACTTCCTAATAGGTGGAATGATCCATCCTATTTGGGGAAGTTGTTGCATGGGCTGCTGCGGACTTAGTCGTGCAGTAAGCCATGAACATTCTCGTTGCTCGCTCGTCTGCGCATCGTCTTGGAATAGACATAGTTTGTATCCTCCACCTCTAACATTCTTTGGCACCTGTTTGATGTTTCTTGGTGCTAGAAGAGTGTTTTTGAAGTGGTTACTTATAAATGTGTTTGTACACTTTGATTAAGGTCTTTGTTACCTTATATGTAATTTTCTTTTAATGTGTTTGTACACTTTGATGATGGGCTATGTAATTTTTGTAATCGACAATGATATTGTCTTACCTTTATAAGGGATGGCTAGACGTTCTTCTCTCCCTCCACCGGAAGTTATAGGGGACTTCGGCCACGTAATGTGTAGTCCGGAACTTTTCAAACCAAATGTTTTGAACAATCGTTTTCCCACTATAGTAAGCAACCCTATTTGTTTCAAGAAAATAATGCGTGTTAGATATCATTTCAAAAAAAATTCTGATATATATTCATATGTGTGTTTCTTAAATGTATCGTAGGTAATTGACCCTATTGTTTCGATTAGGGAGATACTAATCAATCATTTCAATGTTGAAGCATTGGATGTTGTGACCTTTCATCCAGTTGATCAGCCATTAAGATGGCAATGGCGGATTGGATTCTCCATCCTACCACCTGTGGGTACAGATGTTGTACAAATCTTAGAGACGGGGCGCAGGGGGCATGATAAGGCTTTTGCAGAAAGAGATTGTATAAAGTCATACTTAAACAAGCTTGCTAATATTGGGTACACGATACCTACACTGTCCTCTATAATAATGGAAGCTGAAGATGAGGAATATTCATATGAGTTAGATTCGGGCAATGAGGACAGAGGGCATTTTGTCCGTAGGTATTGTGCAAGGAATGCTCAAAACAACCAAGATGATGTGGTAAAATTGTGATGTGATGAATATTGAGTTAACAAACTTGGAAATATTAGGTTTTTAATGACAATCTTTTTAGTATCCTTTTAGTTAGTATAAGAATTATTGGTTGCTCATATCTTTGTTTGGCAAAGATTGGCTAGCAACCAAGCAGGCCATATGATATTTTCTATGCATAGCTCATGTCATAAGAAAAATACTGGAACTTGAATCACTCAATTTGGACAAGAAATGAGTGAGATATGGATAAAACAAGACTATAATGATTTTCTGGAAAACAATTTATTAAATCAGAAAGGAAGCGCGGCAAACCAAATGGTGGCTCGCAGGAAAATTTGGAGCGCGCCAAAATTTTCCTTTTAATCCCGGGTCGGGCTCCGAACCAGGATTAAATGTGAGCCTTTTATCCCGGTTGATAGCCCAAACCGGGATTGAAAGGCCTTTTACCCCGGTTGGAGGCCCAACCCGGGACTAAACCTAACCTTTTATAAAACCTATCCGCCGCCGCCGCCCTCCTCCCCGCCACTCGACTCACTTCGTACCACGCCGCCACCCCTCCGCCGCCGACACTCCGCCTCCGACGTCCGCCCCGACGCCCGCCACATCCTCCTCCCCGGACAGAGACGCGCGCCTCCGCCCGACCCCGACGCACGCCGGCAACCCCGACGCGCCTCCACCTCCGACCCCAACGCACCTCCAACCCCTACGCGCCGCCGCCTCCAACCACCCCGACGCCCCTCCGGCCCCGGCCCCGACCCCGATGCCCCGACCCCGACCCCGACGCCTCCAACCACCCCGACGTGCCTCTCTCCCCGACGCGCCTCCGACCCCCGACGCGCCGCCGCCTCCAACCACCCCGTCGCCCCGACCCCGACCCCGACGCGCCTTCCCACCCCCGACGCGCCTCCGACCCCGCCACCGGGTCAGCCACCAGGGCCACACCGCCGCCAAGAGCGGGGTATGGTTTCTTGTAATGAAAAATATGTTTTAGTATATAATGACACAATTGTTTTAGACTTTTAGTATATTATCATGTTTTAGTATATAAGTTTAGTATAATATAATGTTTTAGTATATAAGTGTAGTATATTTTAATAAAAAATATGTTTTAGTATATAATGACATAATATATTTTAGCCAAGAGCATTCTTGTTTGTAAAAATAACATTTTTAGTATTATATAATAAGTTTAACCAATTCTATATAAAAATAACATTTTCGGATCATTCTCATTAAATTAATTAGATAATTGTTGATACTTGTTAAAATATAGTTGTGTGATTCTCTAATAGAACTTGTATGGTTCTCTAATAATACTATATAGTTGTGTTGGTACTTGTTTGTAACATAATTTCTTTTGATGAACATGTTTGTTTAATTAGATAGATGGTTTGGATGTGCGCTCCCGAACCGAAGTCATAGGTTTCAAGTGGCTACCTCGTATGTCGGGATTTCCCAAGTATAGAAACCATGCGTGGAATGAGTTACGTACCTTGAAATCATCCAAACATTGTAAGAAAATTGACCCACTCATTTGGCTCAAACCACGCGTGGAATGTATTTATATATGATTTTGTAATATGCCACGGGTAATTGACCCACTCATTTGGCTCAAAGAGACACTATCATATTTTGAAGTTACAGAAGTGGATGCTCAGACCAACACTGTTGATGATGGTCAAAGACTCCTATGTCGAATTTGCTTTCAAATTGCTCTTGGTCAAGGTCGTGGTCGCAGACTTGTACAAATCTCAGAGATCGGAATAAAGAATCCCGATCGAGGTATTGTAGTCAAATATGCAGTTCAAGTATGTGTGAAGAGGCTCAAAAGGCTTGGGATTACCTTGCCTACTCTATCTTCTCGTGAAGATGCAAACTATAGACCTCAACATGTATGACAAAGTTCCAGTTTACGTGCATTGATGGCACGGACCCGTCCCGAGGTAATTCTAAGTCAAACTCGAAGCTTATATTTACATTTGTTGTTATAATTTGTAAAGATATATATATCGGTTCTCATAACTCTATTTGTTGACAACATTTGATGCAGGAGTATGACATGACTTATGCGGCATGCAGTTTTGAAGCCATTCTAAACCAAGTCATTCATTCATTGGGTTATGAGTGGAAATATGATTCTGAAGACCTAATACTAACTACAAAAGGATATCAAATACTAACTACAAAAGGGTATTAGGCAAAGGTGATTGTGACTAAGAGGGGAGAACCAACTCCAGCTAGAGTACCATTAACCGTTGTTAGTCGCCCCTGTCGTCGTAGTAGTGAGGCAACTAAGAGTGCATTGTTCAATACTCTGGAGTACATAGATGATGTTGTTGGATTAAAGATCGGTGATCTACACTTCACCGATTTCAAAGTGCGAGAGAGTCAAATCCCTATACCTCGCTTTGGGGATTAATTGGACAAGTGTGTAATTAACTTTGCGGTTGAGCATCAATTAGTTTATTGTAGCACTTATCGCAAACTCTTAGTTTGGATTGCATGAACCTATACTTTGTTGTATGGATTCATAATTATAATGTAATATACTATGTTATTACTTATTAGTTTGTAATATGTGATTATTTTGGGATATCTCACAGTAACCGATGTAAAAAAGAAACTATAAAAGAAAAGAAAAGAAAAAAAATAAAAGAAAAGAAAACTAGGTCCTAGAGCTGCTGGTCTCAAGCCTTCTTTAGTCCCGGTTGCACTACAAGGTTTTCGGTCAAATGCAATGCCGAAAAAGTGTAGCAAAAGACCCAAAAATGGTAGCAATTGTACTTTGGCTACCATTTTTTTTTGGTTAAATGTCGTTGCACTTGTAAGGGTAGCAATAGCAGAATGCAATGGGTTACGTTTTAGTTGCGACACATAGCCCCTCTATTGCAACACTTTTGACGCTTTTGCAACACATGGTGAGTGTTGTAACAAAAGCAATTGCAACCACTATGGGTGTGGCAATAGTATCAATTGCAACGAACTAGGCGTTGCTAGCGATACGTATTGCGACACGTTGGTCGTGTAGCAAGATAATGCAATCGCAACGCAACACATGTGTTGCAATCATGGTTATTGCTACGCGGAGAAATCATTGCAATAGAGGTTCTCTATTGCCACGTCACCTAAATGGTTGCTATAGGTGGCTTAGGTTATTGCAACGTCTATTTAGGTTGGTTGCTATAGAGAGGTCCTCTATTGCCACGCTTCTAAATGGTTACTATAGATGGCATAGGCTATTGCCACGTTACTTAGGTTGGTTGCTACAGATAGGTCATCTATTGCCACGTTACTAACCAGCTGGTTGCTATAGGTAGATTCCTCTATTGCCACCATCATCTTTTTATAGTTGCAAGAGATAGGTTCTCTATTGCCACGATTATCATACCTATTGCCACGACAAAATGTGGTTGTTATATGTGCCATCATTTATTGCAACGCCAGATTAATATATTAATAATTCAAGTTGCGATGCTTTGTTTGGTAGCTTAAATCAATAATCGCAGAACGACAAATACATAATGAATGAAGCATCGACATCCATTAAAATGAAATATAATTTGTTCATACAAAATCTTTAATGAAACACACCGAGTGTCAAACTAAATGAAAACACAAGTAGATTGCTTAACACATAATAATGTGTCAAGCACAGACAACTGTTTGAACTCATTTGAATCAAAAGACTAATGTCTACTGTAGCAGCAAAGGTTCCCTTGATATGTAAGTTGGCCATTGTCCCACCATTCACATGCTCCTTCTCAAACTCAAGATTCCTCCCGAAAAATCATTGACATGCATTAGTTAAACCGAGACCGGTGGTGGCAAAGCTAATTGAACACGAAGCAAAACACGAGCTGCAGTACTATCAACCATGAACTTTGAAGCGAAAATCAAATATAAACATACATGCAGCTACCTCCCAAGACATTTTATGAGCACATGAGCACAAACACATCCATATATATTTCTAATCAGCAAGAGAAACTAAGCCTGGACCAGATTTAGGAGCAGAACAAAAGAATGGCTATGTACTTCTCCAAAAGAACTACATGTTCCTTTTTAATGCAAAGAGAGATAAAAGGTTTCACATAGTACCTGTGTATTCTTTTTGGACAATGCAGATCTTTTCCTAGCAGCAGATTCCTTCGGTTGCTTTGTTCTAGTAAAAACAACACCGAATTCTGCCGAATTACTTCTTCTCATGCGCCCTCTAGTAAAACGTTCTTCGTTGTGGAAGAAGGGGTTGTTGTTCTAGCTGGCTGGTTTCTTGGGTAACCTGAAAATAAATGGTTGGTGGTAAAAATTACACCCCTTGACAAGAATATGACATGCATGTTACAATTAAACATTCTTCAATTATCATCAAACTACTCCGCGACTATGCATCATATGTTCTCCCTCGTAGTTGTCACATTTTGTGTCCAGTTAATTGTTAAAAAGAAGAAGAACATTTTCGATTGGCTCCACAATTGTGCTAGCCTCGCATTTCGAATTGGGTTCAAGATCATAATTTTCAGTTCAAGTAAACTACACCCCTTGACAAGAATATGACATGCATGTTACAATTAACATTCTTCAATTATCATCAAACTACCGTTGACTATGCATCATGTGCTCTTCCTCTCGTAGTTGTTACATTTTGTGTCTTCTCAATTGTTACAAAGCAGCAACATTTTCGATTGGCTCCACAATTGTGCTAGCCTCGCATTTCGAATTGGGTTCAAGATCATGATTTTCAGTTCAATAAACTATGAGAACATATATGTTGTTAATATTACCTTTTGTACCGAAGCTTGTTGTTGGGCTGCTTGCAACATTGACATAGCTTGCCTAAGTGCTTCTCTATCACCTCCCTTTCCTTGTTCATCCTGTTCAAGCCGACGCCTATATTCTTGCCTCTCGGCTTCCCTTTCAACTTCTTGAGCATCTAGTCTATCTTGCAGCTGTCCAAACGATTCAATGAGGGCTTCCTCTTGTTGGAGTCCAAACGACCAGGAAAACGCATCGTGTCGCCCTCGGTCTCGGTCTCGCCGTAGGAGTGCCGTGCATGCACGATCTCGGTCTCGGTCTCAGATTGGTGGGCTCTGTGCCTCTCTCGGCCCATTCACGATTCAGCTCGCCGCCGGGACAGTCGAGGTCTCGCGATCGATCGGGGCGCGCGCACGGGGTGGAGTCACGATCCTCGGGGGCACTGCGCACGGGGTGAGGGCGACCGCCGCCGCTGCTCGGCATCCGGACTCCTCCGACCTCCGCTCCACCTGTCCTTCGGCCGGAGCTCCATAACGGTGCATCCCGTGGATCACGAATCAGTTTTGAAGGTATGAGAATCGAAGCTCCCGGCCAGCCTCCGATGTCTAATTTGTACTTTGTCAAATTTCAGAGTACGTTCTCAGATTTTGAACTTATTGGGCTCGTGGCGAGGGAGTGTTATGACCTGGGGTTCACCGCGACACGGCGAATCTACAATATGGATTTATGAACCCGTGCTGATTGGAGTATAAAATTTGAGGTTTGCCCTTAGCTCACAAGTTGTATATAAGGTGCTGCTGGTTATGCATTATCATCACTGTTTTGGTCTATCGTGTTTGGGCCCCCTAGGTAGTACCTTCTTTTTTAACTTTGTTCTTGGATCCATGAACATTGAATTAAGTAGTCCTATTATTTTTGGAGTTAAATCTTACTCGAATCTAAAAAAAGATATCATGCTGGTATAAGCAAGCCATCTTATATACATTTTAGGTCCTAAATATAGTATCAAGTTTCCAACTTTCAGGTCCCAAACTGCTGCTGTTACCTATTAGTTGTTAGTTGTAAGTTGTCTAAATTACCTAAAGGCACTACTACTATCTAAATGTTGCGGCTAATTTGTACAACCCTATATCTCGCTAAATGTGCTGTAATCTATTTAATTTAGGTAGAGTATAGCTGATTTCGGCCCCGATTTCCACGTCGATCGATCAATCGGACAAGGTGTCCTCGCTGCGAAAGGTACGAGATCATCATGGGCTGCACATATATAGTTCAATTATGTATGTAAATGCGCTGGCTAAATTGGTGATCATCGTTCATCTTCATCATGCAGATGTCAGGCGATGATAGGAGTTGGATGCGCTTGCCTCGTTCTTCAACCGAGTGGCAGAACAAATTCATGCAGTTTGTGGACAGGACATATAGTGGCACTTCGAGGGGTGGAACGCAGCATGTCCGTGCCGTAAATGTCTATGCATGTCACACGTAACACGGGCTGTGCTTCAGATTCATGTCCTTTCAACAGGGTTTGCTGAAAGTTTTATAATGGAAGGGGAAGGTTCAACCGATGTGGTATTTCACAATGAAGATGCAGGACCTAGTGATGTACAAGTACACAATGACGACCCAGCAGCAGCAGATGTACAAGTACAGAATGATGATGAAGGTGCACCACATGATTCGGAGTAGACAATGAAGAAGGCAAAGACACCGAATGAAGATAATGAGTCTAGTAAAATGATTAAATCCCTAATCAGAGGTGAAATACGAGGAGAGATCAGTGATGAAGATGAGCCGAATGAGCAAGCCAAGGTCTTCTTCAAGTTACTACAGGAGGCAAAAAAGGAATTATATCCAGGTTGTGAAGATGGTACAAAGATATCTTTTATTGTGGAACTTTTCCAAAGTTAAGTGCATGTATGGGATAAGTAACAAAGCATTGGAGGGGGTACTCTTTCGATCTCAAAGTTTCTCCCTAAAGGTCATTGTGTTCCAAACACAATGGAGAAAGTGCAAAGGGTGGTTCGCGATCTAGGCTTGGACTATATCAAGATAGATGCATGTGAAAATCATTGTGTGTTATTTCGGAAGGAATACGAGACGCTGGATATATGCCCCATATGTAAAGCGTCTAGATGGAAAACAGATGACCATGGTGCTGGCCATGTGGACGATGGTCATGATAACAACCGTCGTCGTGTCCCAGTCAAAATCTTTCGGTACTTCCCTCTCACACCTCGGTTGCGCAGATTGTACATGTCAGAGAGCACGTCATCAGAAATGCGTGGGCATAAGGAAGGAAGAATAGATGATGGCAAACTACGTCATCCTGCTGACTCCAAGGCATGGAAGCACGTGGATGATACGTTTCCACAATTTAAAGAAGCTCGTAACGTTCGACTGGGTCTTGCTTCTGATGGCTTCAACCCATTTGGTATGCAAAATGTTACTTACAGTTGTTGGCCTGTTATCCTGATACCTTACAATTTGCCTCCTTGGTTGTATGAGAAACAATCTTATTGGATCATGTCGATGTTGATACCTGGCAAGAAAAGTCCCGGAATGAATATTGATGTTTACTTGAGGCCCCGATTGATGAGTTGAAGGAGCTGTGGAATACCGGTGTTAATTGTAGGGATGTAAAGGCAAAGGAAAACTTTACACTACGTGCTATGCTGCTATGGACAATCAATGACTTCCCTGCATATGCGATGCTTTCGGTTGGAGCACAAAAGGAAAATTTGCATGTCCTTACTGTCACAAGGATACAGATTATTTGTGGTTGAAACATGGGAAGAAGTTCTCGCTACATGGGACATCGTCGGTTTTTACCCTTAGACCATCCATGGCGCATGAACAAGATGAGCTTCAACAATGAGGAGGAAACCAGGGGAGGCTCCAGTTCCACTATCTCGGTCAAGATGTATTAGACCATTATGCAACTTTTCATCAAACGGGATTTGGAAAGGACATATCAAAAAAGAGGAAGCGTGATGAAGATGCAAGATGGCACAATTGGAGGAAGAAGAGTATTTTTTTGAGCTTCCCTACTGGTCTTCTTTGCTCATAAGGCATAATTTGGACGTGATGCATATTGAGAAAAACATATGCGAGAGCATATTAGGGACTTTGCTTGAAATTGAAGGGAAATGTAAGGACAGCGAGAATGCCCGCCTTGACATGGAACATCTTGGGATCAGGCAAGATCAGCATCCTGTGATTGTTAATGACACGTACACCTTGCCAGCAGCATTGTATTCTCTAGACAAGGATGACAAGAGGATTTTATGCCAATTTCTTCAAGGAGTGAAGATGCCTGATGGGTTCTGCTCCAATTTAAAGAGATGTGTTGACGATAAAACATGTAAGGTGTCTGGACTCAAAACTCATGACTACCATATTATTCTACAAAAACTATTGCCCTTAGTCATTAGAAGGATTTTGCTAGAAGATGTTGCTAGGCCATTGATTGAGCTCAGTAGGTTCTTCAGTGCACTTTGTTCAAATGAGTTGGTGCCAGCAGATCTTGACAAACTAGACAGTTCAATTAAAGAGACTCTTTGTCAGCTTGAGATGGTTTTCCCACCAGCATTTTTTGACATAATGATTCATTTGCCGGTCCACCTAGTTGAAGAGGCTAAACTAGGAGGGCCCGTGTGTTACAGATGGATGTATCCAGTAGAGAGGTATCTACGTACTGTTAAAGGATATGTCAGGAACAAGGCACAGCCAGAAGGATCAATAGCTGAGGCATACATAGTTGAGGAGTGTCTTACATTTTGCTCTCGATTCTTCGACATCGACACCAAGCTGAGTCGAGCTGATCGTCATGAAAGTATAGTTGTGAATGAGCCTCCAAGTGGTCTAAGCATATTTAGTGAAATTGATTACAAGAGGAGAGGAAATAAGCTTAAGAATTTGGAGAAAGTTGAACTTCAAAAGATGAGGCACTACATAATTACTAATTGTGATGAAGCCAGGAAATGGGTAGAGTAAGTCGCAACTTTTACCACTAAATTTATCTATTATCTGCTTGTTTGTGGCGTCAACTAATAATTTGGTGCACTCTGATGTAGGGAGCATAAGACACAACTAACAAGGGATAGTTCAATTAACATTAAAAAACGACACAAGGAGCATTTTGTCAGATGGTTTGAAATCGAGGTATGTAGTATTATTTTATATTTTTAAATTCCACTTTATGGTCAGACCAGCCTAGTAATTAACCGGTCGATGTCTAACTTGATTTTTAAATTGCAGATAGCAAAACTATACGAGAAAGGGGAAGCAAGTAAACTGATGCATGCCCTTTGTCAAGGACCTGACCCTCGAGCTCGTGTGTTGAATAGAGTGCACATCAATAATTGGCTATTTCGGACAGCTGCCATAGAGAAAAGCCTCGTGACACAAAATTCTGGTGTCCTTGTGAAGGGTGATGATAGTACAGGCAACATGACCTGGTATGGAGTCATTAGAAATATAATCTCACTGGAATTCCCACAAGAAAAAGAAGTTATATTGTTTCAGTGTGATTGGTATGATGTCCCGGGTACCAGTACCAGCAGAAGCAGAGGGTACAATAGGGATAAATTTGGTATTATCGACATTGCTACTTCCATGTTCAGATATTCGGATGAACCTTACATTCTTGCTTCAAACGCTGAACCGGTGTTTTATGTCCCTATCGTGAACAAACCGGGATGGTCTACTGTTGTTTTGGTGAGACCAAGAAATTTGTTTTCCATGCCAGACACAGGAAATGACGCCGATGCACTTGATGTGGGAATCCAAGAAATGAATGAATCAGGCCAAGGTCAGGAATTCTTAAATTGGTCAAGACAAGATAGGGCAGGCACAACTGGTTCTGCCGCCATTATTAATCAAGTGCGTAGCGAAGCAATTCCCGAACCTGTTGATGACTATATTGGTGACGATGATTCTGACGATGATAACACCTACATTGATGATGGGGTTATTGCACCAGTCATGGAAGAAAATATAGAAGATGATTTCTTTGTTTGAAGACAATTTTTTTTGTGTGCACTGTTTGATGGGAAGGGTCACTTATCCTTCATACGCATTGTCTCACTTTATTATTTTTTTCTTTTGAACTGATGTTAAGTTTGAACCGTTGCATGGAACCTTAATGTTCGTTATGCTAATGAATACCTCTTGAGAGAAATGTTTTACGTATTTTTCACTTATAAGTTGCAATTTGAAATCAAGATTTTCTTGGCAGATATACAGAGGTTCATATGTCGTGAGTTATCGAGGCCTCGATATTGTCTCGTCGTGTTATTGCACAAGTTAAAATAGCATAGAGTGCATAATGATTTGTAGGTGAATTGTTTCCAGTTGCTGCAGTGCCCCAATGTTATGAGGTAACAATACGGAATGGACATCTATCTGCTCAGGTCTCACTGTGACAATTATGAGGAGTCATCCTGTGTACTGGCCACGTGTCCTGATTTTTAGAAAAAAAAGCCATGTGTTCTGATTTCGTCGATGTCTTGCTGGAGTAGTGGAGTCAAAAGCTGTATAAAGGTGAAACCATTATGTTGAGCCGCTCGCCTCCAAGAGTTCTCGTGACCTTGCCGCCGTTGTCAAAGCACGCCAGCAAGCACAGCACACGCGCAGCTCGGCTTTGGACATCTGCACAGCCATAGCACGCGCCATCGGCACAACACCATCGGCGCAACACCGCAACACCATCGGCTTGATCGGCACGGCGTCGCCGCACCACTCGCGGCCACCGTGGTCTTGCCGCGGACACCGCGCCCAAGGACACGCACCAGCACTTCCACGAAGCACAACCGTACTCAAGCCAACAATTGGACACATCAGAACGCACCAGCACTTCCACGAAGCACAACCCTACTCAAGCCAACCAATGGACACATCCAGGAAGAATAGTGTGGTGGTATGACTCTACTTCATCGAGAGGTCTCGGGGTTTGACCCTTCGTGAAGTCATTGATTTTGTTGGTTTTTATTATTTTTCATAAAATCATTATTACTTATGTCAAATTCCAAGTACCCCAAGTCCCCAACAGATGACAACAACCCTTGCTTACCCTAGCGGTTTCCTTGTTTGCATAAGCACTAAAGGTGGTTGGCTCGATACCTAAATGCTTCACTTATTTTGCTAATTTATTTTTCTTTTTTAAAAAATCATGGGAAAATATGTTAAATTATCCAAATAATCTGAGAATAACACAAGAACATGGTTATCCTGGTGGTTTGTTCGCCCTATCTCCTTCGTGAGGTGCAGGGTTCGATCCTCTTGACTCTCGCCCTTTTTTATTTTGGATAAAATCGTAGAGAATAAATTATATTAATAATAATCATAAATAAATACGAAGAACACCACACTCGCCCTTTTTTATTTTGGATAAAATTGTAGAGAATAAATTATATTAATAATAATCATAAATAAATACGAAGAACACCACACTCGCCATGTATGGCCCGTGATAAAGTCCAATCCAAATCAGTCTCACCTTCTAGTTCTCGTTGCAATTATCAAAGTATATTGCAACAAAAAATAAGCGTTGCACTTGAACACAATTTTTGCTTCGACCCCAGAGATCTCGTTGCAATAAAATTTAGCAATTGCAACAATATCAAAGTATATTGCAACTGCCAAAAAGGTTGCAATCGACCCTCCACTTTTGCTTCGCCTCCAAGAGTTCTCGTTGCATTAACCATCTAGCGTTTGCAACGCTTGTCAAAATTTATGCAACACAAAAAAACCGTAGCAATAGTCAAAACCAAATGCAACTAACGTAAATGTGGTTGCAGTACTACCGTACAATTGCAACCAAAATCAATTCTACTGCAACCATTTTTCACCATTGCAATATCGTCTACCAAATGCAACAGAGCTTTGCAACATCTTGAAAACCGTTGTATTAATGGCATGTATCGCTACCATTTTTTAGAATGGTTGTAATACAACGATCTCTAGCAACCAAATTTTCTACGTTGCAATTCTTCGGCGTTGCATTAGACCGAAAAGCTTGTAGTGTTGGGAGTACAGACCGGGACTAAAGGACCACTTTTAATCCCGGTTGTCCAACTGGGGCTAAAGGGTTGACCTTTAGTCCTGCTTGAGCAATCCCGGTTGAGAAACCTGGACAAAATGGGGTTTCCCAACTGGGACAAAAAGCCATTTCTCTACCAGTGATGACAATATTCGCTGAAAAAATGGTGTTCCACTACATGTCACTGCATGCCTTTCTTTTGTGTTTCTTCTATCAGTGTCTATACATTTATCTCATTGGCCCACTTAAGTTGCAGAAACTACAAGTTTCAGCTCCTTTTCGATTTGTATCGAATAAATAAAAGGGCAATAAAACAATTTAATTCATGATACAACTATATTTTTAGCACCATTTAAGGTGAGCATGTGCTGAACTTTGCACAATCGCCATCTTGCTGTACTACTGGAAGCTTAATTTCGAGCCACTGCTTCACTCACTGTACTCGGAGGTGTAAGGGTTATTCATGATGCCTACCAGTCCTAAGTACAATGAATACAAAATTGGATGGACTGGGATGTCCCTTAGGGGAAATACTCGCTAGGAGCTATTCATCTCCGCAACTTGTTTGCTCCTGGCTCTCATTTTACTTGAACTTGTATGTAACTGCGTGGTCCAACCAAACAAGCAAAATGGTGCAACACTTTCTAGATCAACCAACTGTTACATAATGTCGTATTCATTGTTCGGGGCATGAATCACTCGATCATCTGTCTTAGCCAAACATACCTTTTTAGTTCTTTTTATGGACCCAAGATATCAGTATCACTGCGTCCTGTGTGGATGTCTGAATGGTTCAGCAATTCATAGAGTATACCTACCTCTACATTGGTTGTAGTTAGTGTACATACGCATCAGTGACCACGAGCGAGTACTATATATTGTTCACTCAAAGAAAAACTACTATATATTATGCAACAAATTGTGTCCTACTGTAATATGACCCACACAGTATTTTGTGATGGTCACCTCTAATCGAAGTCCCTTACTAAAGGCCATGCATTCACATTGGCTCTCAGAGTCTGTATAGACAATTGCACATCATAGACTTCATTAGTAGGTACATGATTTTTGCTCAATTGAACCCCACTTAATAAACTACAAGAAGTTAGGTGGTGCCTCCTCATCCATCATTGATATATATGACAGATAAAAGGAGCTGGTGATATGGATGGGCAAAACTAAAATACGCGCATAAGCGTGTTCTCAGAAAAAGATATGGATGGGCAAAACTGATAATTCTATGACCTTGTTGTTTGAGACTTAGGGCTGTGAGGCATTGGGAACTCACATGGAAAAGTATTTTATGCACGCTGGCTCCAAATGGCAGGATGTGCCAAACAATATCCTATCCTCATGCATGAGACACAACCAGTCTGCACAGTATCCATTCGGGGTGCTATCTAGTTGGCTCTCTTTACACGCAATGTCTGTGTGCCGCTCAGCTGCCTTGTCTGCTCTGCAATCGTCATCATCATCACCAATGTGTGTGATGTGGAGAAGATGGCCTTCGGTAGCAGCACCACATTCGTGTAGCTCAAACACAGGGCGCCTTCTGGAGGGCCAAGAAGATGGATATGATCAAGCTGTTGTCAAAGTGAGCATGCATGAAGATGGATATGGTCATGGACTCATGGTGCACAAGTGTAACGTGGGTCGGGGGCCAAGGTTACGATGTTTCTAGCCTCTTTTTTATATAGAGTGAAACATATTGCAATATCACACAACAAATGTAGGTAGCATTTGATTACTTGTTGAGTGCCTGTAATCTCATTGAATGGCCAGCTGTCCACCCACCAGGCCACCACAGTCCACAGTACCACTAAGTTCGTTACTTCTGTGTCTTTTCAGAGTTGAGAGATAGTCAAGCCTTAAAGGGCAATCTCATCGAGCGTGGTTGGGTTTGACATCAAGTTTAACTGATAACTGTGAACAGATCTTGTATGATATTTTTTTACCAAAACCCTACGTAATAATAAATTATCTGGTCACTATGTCAAGAGTTTCAAATCTTTATTTGTGCTCTTGTAGTGCATTCTGAATTATTGATGCCTCCTAGTCATGGTAGATTCAGTGTGTAACACTTACCTGTGTGACTGTGTCTGATATTCGTTCAAATGGGAGCAGCTAATGCTTCATGTTTGTGTATTCAGTTGTTTAGTTCAGGGCAAGGGGCCATGTTTTGCTTCTGCCATTTGGTAGCATAGGGACCATCAACCAACCTTGGGAATCTAAGACAAATTATGTTTAGTAAGTTGCTTATGATTCGTTAATTGAAAGATGAAATGTAGAAATAATAAAGAGTAAATTATTTTTTATTCAAAAAAGAGTAAATTACATCTACCATACAACAACTTGTGTTTGGTTGTATCACCAACAAATTATAAAGCGGGTGAACATATATGCATTTACCTGTTGAATGTGTGATGCTGATCTCACTATCTCTATCTCTACTATAATGCAGTTCTTCTAAAAGAGTGGGAAGCCTGGAATCTCACCTCTACCCCACCCGACGGCATAAATCATTTTCACGAAGTCTCTACTATAATGCAATTCTTCTAAAAAAGTGGAAAACCTGGAATCTCACCTCTACCCCACCCGACAGCGTAAATCATTTTCACGAAGAAAAACCCACGGCTCTCTTCACGGATAGAAAAAACGGAAACAAGGAAAATCTCTCCTCCATGCATATCCGGCCGCCATCTCCTCCGCGGCCCGCCGATCATCAAATGGGAACCGGCCACCAGCCGCCAGGGCACCACAGTGAGTGCCGAGTACCTAGCCAGGGAGGTCGGGTGGGGCATGCGGCGGATGGGATGGACCAGCGAGGAGATGCAGCGGGTGGTGCAGGTCCAGCCGAGGCCGCCCGCTTCGCCTCGCCGCGGGGACCGCCACGGCCGCATCGCCGTTTGGGACGCCCGTGCTAGGGCCGTGCTCCACTGGCTCAACTTCGACGAGGCGCACGGCGTGGCACCGGGTCAACGCCGCGCCCGAGCACCTCTCCTGTCTCCGCCGCGACCCCTGCGACGCCAGGCACCTCTGCGGCATCGGCCTCCGCAGCTTCCTAGGCCTCTCCACCTTTTCCATGGCAGGACTCCGACATCTCGCTGCAGGAGCACCAGGTGAACTGCGGTGCGGGGCATGTCGCTGACCTGCAGAATGAAGCTGCAGGAGATAACGGCACCGACCCCGGCCCCGGCGCTCTATTGCACTCATCTCGACGGCAAGCTGAGCATCTGTAGGCGTAAGGAGTGGGTTTACAGTCCTACTACTGTTTATGTGGTTAGTGTTGGATTAGAAAATTTCAACAAAACACACACGCACATAAATTAGATCTTACTGAATGCCAAAGTATGGTTGATGATAGACATTTCTTGTTTGCGTTTGTTGCTTGCGTCAATATTAGGTGGAGGCGATGTCGGTGCTCATCTACAGAGTGAGGAACTCGCCGCCTGACAGGTGAACGATGCTCTTGGTAGCTATGATTCATAACATTGGTAGCAATGCCAAATAGTACTTGATCGGATTTTCATTTTGTCAGCACATTTTTTCCACAATCAGTGCTTGTAATCAAATTTTGGCACACTGCACGGCCATTGAAGTGAAGTAGATGGGATGAGTTTATGATTCGTCATCAACCACTACAGTATGTTTTTTGGGGTTGGTTTCCTCATCTACTGGGTTTCAGGCATACTGTCATAAATTGTGTATTGATAGCGTTCACATAGTAGATGTAATCATCCCAATTTCTTACATGAATTTCGTGTGTAAATCTTTATGTTCACATATTTTTGTTTTTCCGTAGTAGTTGTTTCCTACTGATAGTCTGATACAAGATTAATCTTTCAGGTGCTTAGAAGTTACTTCCAATGGCATATATTCAAACTGATGCTTAGCTTTGCTGGGGATGTTGTTGCTGTATGCCCTGCTAGCAGGAAAAGGTTCCCAAACCTGATTTTACATTCAGGTTTGCATTGCCAGTTCTCTGGCGTTGCTCCAAGATTACCTATTTGTTTATTTGACATGGCTTTCCAGGGCTTCTATTTCTAGAGATTATATTTGAAGCAGGAAATGGCATGAAGATTAATAATACAATGGTGTAGCACAGCTAGGCAAGGTGCACGGTGCACCTACAGCTGTAACTCAGAAATCCACAGAAGGTTCATTTAGTTTCCCCCCCAGACAAAGCTACTTATCTTATATCTTAATGCGGCCGTGCATCACCTTGTTCGGCGACTGTAACAAAGAATTATTTGTTGTCGTCGAGCATCTTGATCACGTGTGGAGGTATTTCAATACTGTTGCCATGCATCACGAGTTTGTTGGGGTCGGGAATGAAAACTTCGCAGTCGAACTTGTCGAGGCCATACAGGTTGGAGGGGCCATCGTAGTGAAGGTGGACGAGACCGCATCGAGAGCATGGCCAGAACGGGGAGTGCACACGGTTCCATGATTGGCGGTCCTCACGAACTTGATTGCAGCGAGGGCAAAGAAAAGCTCCCGGCGGCAAGGAATCCGGCACCATCTCGACAGAGTCCGGCACCACCAGCGGCGCCTCGACAGAGTCCGGCACCACCAGCGGCGCCTCGACGGACTGCAGCAGGTCGACAGAGTCCGCGGCGACCTCCTCCGAGTCCGCAGCCATGGAGTCCGCGACCACCTCCATCTCCGAGGACAGCATAGCCGACTCCATGGAGTCCGGCACCATCTCGACGGAGTCCTGCGCGATGACGGAGTCAGGTGCCTCGATGGACTGCAGCGGGTCGATGGAGTCCAGCCCCTCCACGGACAGCAGCAGATCGACGGCGTCCGCGGCGACCTCCTCCGAGTCCGGCCCGACGTCGTCCGCGGCGACCTCCTGCGAGTGTGGCGCGATCTCCATCTTGGAGTCCGGCGAGATGGAGTTCGGCACCATCTCCATCTCCGAGGACAGAGAGACATCCATGGTGCAGCAACGAACGCCGAGCACGAGCGGCGTGCGGCGAACAACGAGCTGCGTGCTCGCGAACGGCGGCGTGCGGTGATCTGGACGAGCAGTGGCGTGCGAATGACGAGCAGCGGGGTGGGCTATAATTAGTGGCGGCGTGCGAACTACGAAGCGCTCGATGCGTGCGATATTAACGCTGCACGGGAGACGAAGCGGAGGGGCATCGCCGTCCAATTTTTGCATGCAAAGCCAGAACGACTTCTTTTACTACGTTTCACTCCGACGCCAGAACGACCTCCTTTGCCGATACGGAGGGAGTATTACACTTCCAGTTATAGCTGTGGATACGTTTTGTCGGTGAACTGAAAAATATTTGGAAATATTATAGTTTTTTCTATGTTGTATTCCTAGCAAAATGCAGTGCACACTGTAGAGTGGTAATTTTCGTTTTGTCAGTTTCTACAATCTAAAAATTATTAATATGGTGAGGAATTGTTATTGCCCTTGTGATGTAGAGGAAATATTTGTTATATTAAATATATGTACCGTGCTCAAGTCATGGTTTATTCTATTTTTTATATTAAATAAACTATTTGTTTCCATTTTATTTTTCTAATATGTATATGATTTTGTTGCAAGGGGAG
Source organism: Themeda triandra (assembly GCA_018135685.1). Lineage (NCBI taxonomy): Eukaryota > Viridiplantae > Streptophyta > Magnoliopsida > Poales > Poaceae > Themeda > Themeda triandra. The sequence continues at coordinate 278,742 of JAENPR010000534.1, forward strand.
AGTGGTGGAGTGACGGGTCCCGGGGAGACCTGAATCCTGTGCCGCCGCCGCTGCAATAGGCTACAGGTTCGTTCTCTTATTCAATGCCAAGCAGGGTAGTAGGGTTTGCTACGTCCGTCTGACTGATGGGAAATTATTCGCAGTTAAGGCACAAGAATACTGGCAGCAAAATGTTTAGTAATGAGGGTGGATGGAATTGACATGCCTGGGAAACATGAAGTGGATTTGAATACAAAAATTTTGATTCATATGAATTTTGACTAGCCATGGTGCCTCTCCTTTTAAACTTTAGTATAAATACTTTGTCGAGTCACTATTATCTCTACTACATAATGAACTATAGTTAGAATTGCACATGGTTGTTTTAAGTGCATCCCTGAAATAAATCTGTAACTTTAGCACAGGCATTATACTAGTAATACATAATGATTTATTTGACGGATCGCAGTTGTAGGTCCATTATACTGTCACATTAGTGTAAAATATTGTTATTTATGATCATAAGTAGTGGACTAGATTGGTGTAACTCTGTCTATGCAAGAATTGACCAGTCATTCAATCTCTTCCTTTTAAGGCCAGTGGGCATGCAGTTCACAAAATGAAAAATGAAAAATCAAGGAAAGAAACAGTAGTCCTGCTGCCTAAACGTTCTAGCATATAGCATTACCGTTCACCTCATGAACACACGCAAACTCTAAACCCTTTAAACACACGCAAATCTAATGGGCCTTGTTCAGGGTCCTGACGTCCGGAGGTAGCGAAATAGTCCTTGGACCGTAGCGGAATTTTGGTCCAACGCACACAGCCCCTGGGCTAATAACCTTCACGTGCACCGTAGGCTTGCCAGCCGCAAACCCTCGAGCTCTCTGTACCTCAGTGCATCTCTCCGCGCCTCCTCCAGCCCTCTCTTTTCCACCCACTAGTGGAATGGCGCGCACTTGCGCGCCCAGCATAAACAATCATCGGTTGAATAAATACAAGTGTCTATGATCAACACATTGTACAGGAGGAAAACGGCAAAATATTAAAATATCAAAGAGATCCTGCATTCGGTTTGATCTCATATAAAAATCAGCTCAATCTTTAGAACAGACTGCTTGCACCTTAAATTCAAAGAAACCGATCAGAGTATTCTGCTATGTCAAATATGCACCCTAAACTCCTGTTGAACTACGTTATGAGATCCAAAGGACACTTGAATTAGCAAAAACCGGTGAATCAGGTTTTGCTGCAGCCAATGTTTTCATCTTCTCGTGAATCAGGTTGATCATGCTCCTGTATGTCACTTGCAAAACTGTAAAGCTACTGTTGACAGAACTAACAGAGATGACATCCGGCGATATCTGCATTCATATATTATAATGTGTAAGTATTTTCTCTGAAATATGCATCACAAAACATAACTGAAGCTCCAATTTCATGTCAGTCATTATCCAAAGGTACTGCAAATAAATACATGAGAGGTACCTGAAAGACGAAGGGTAAACACACGAGAGGAGATTTTCCTGGTGACAAACAGTCCTGGAAAAAAAAAACATTAATCACGTGTGAACAAAAAAAAATAACACTTCTAAATCTAAGCACATCAGAATACATCAAAAGCGGATCTAGCTTAGTCATGGTCAAGTGATCAATGACTACAGAGCCGAGGTTCTTGTTTCAAATATTACAAATGCAGAATTCCAGGATCCTCATTACCTTGACCATAACTGTTCAAGGTAGGTACAACATAGTTTGCAGACGAAGGTTGTCAGGTTCTAACAAACTTTATATATTTAAGCCAATTTCTTTATGTATGAAGTCCATTTTGCAGGTGTTATTAAGTGCATATCATACATGCCACTTTATGTTTCTGCATTGATTTATTTATTCTTTTTTGACCAAAGTGTTTGTGCATTAATTTCAATGAGGAAAGAAATTCTGAGGTACCAAATGACACTGCAATATATATAGTTTTTAAATAGGAGAGTGCGAAGGTTAGATCAAACCCGAAACTTTAGTTTTAGCATCTGTAACTGAACTAAACTAACCTCAAACTGCAGCAGCTTGATGTTGCGACCAAGCAGTAGCCTGATTTCACAAAAGAACACGCTGAACTAATAGTGATAAGTGAAGGCCGCCATAAAAGAAATACATGTCAGTCTGGAAACCTGCAGCAAAAGTTGTATCATTTCCAAGTGTGACATAGTTTCTTTTGAAGTAATTTACATAATAGAAAGAATAATGTCTGCATTATCATTGTAGTTCTACTATCTCAAGCAAAACGAGCACAAACCTTGAATTGAGAGAGGTGGCCCAAACTCAGATGAAACTGGGAGTAATAACAATATCTTGAGAAGCTGATAGTCTGAGAGGTGGCCCAAACTCAGATGAAACTGGGAGTAATAACAATATCTTGAGAAGCTGATGCTTGATTCTCTGATGAAGACACAAGCAGTACAAAAACTATAATTATGTCTTGGATAGTATTGAGCATATATACTGATCTTTCAGAAATACTGAGCATATTCTTTACTGAAGCAAATCTTCATATTCTTTACTGAAGCAAATCTTGTTGGCACATCTGACAGTTTAATTCGGAAACTTTGAAACAGCACGCTAATTTTCTACTATACCTCAAGCATTCAGGAAAAAAACCCTATTAACAGCTACTCATGCCACATTGTGTATAGTTTGAGAAACAAGAATATAGTTTAGATGGGCTTAAGAATTTACCAGCTATAGAAGTAACCTGACGTAGCATAGTCTCCCTTTGCAAAAGCTTCCTTTCCTTGTTTCTTCTTATTTATCCGGCGAAGGTTGGGGTGCAACCAGCGTGTCCACGTCGGATTGCCGGCGTGGAGTCCAGCGTGGTTCGTTGTCTGCCGGTGAGCGCCTGCCGCGTGCGTTCGCGTGCTTCGTATGCCCGGGACGCGTGGCTTCGTCGTATTGGGTGCCTATTCTCGCGTCCGTCGCCCACCGTCCTGAGATTTGATTGGCTCCTCCTTCCCTCTGGCACAACATTTAATTGCTCTGCCTGCTTTCCATTGCCTCGCCCTGCTTCCTTCGTCTTCTCGATTTCACCGGTCCAGTCTCGCCTTTCTTCTTGCCCCCATTGCCGCTGTCGCCGACGTCCACCGATCGCGTTTTCTCTCGTCGTTCTCGCCGGCCTTCCTGTTCTGCTGTGAGGGAAGCTTCCTCTGCTTCTTTTCGATCTTCCGTTCTTCTTCTTTCTCTGGGCCCTCAGTTCGCTACCGTCGCCGCTCGTTCGGCCATTCTTCATTTGCCGTGCTTCTTGTGCCGTCGCCGCTGGTTCATTTGGGGTTCATTTGGGATTCCTAGGGTTTCGTTTTTGGGCGGCCTCGATTTTTCCTCTAGCGTCTATGGATCACATTTGGCGGCCCGTGTTCCGACGCTGTGCTTCGATTTTGGGTGTGGTACGGCGTCGGCGGCGACGACCCTGTCACCCCGGTGGTCGTCGGCGGGAATGCCAACCCTGGCGTGCCCGGAGCCGTTGGCGTGTGCGGCGGCCAGACGCTACCGGGGTGCTCTGTGGGTGCTGCCGCGTGGGGCCCGCGGCCCGACGGCGCTAGCCACGAGGCCAGGCTGGGGAGAGAGAAGGGCGGAGGTGGAGAGGTGTACGGCGGTCCGCTGCCCGGTGGCGCCAGGCGCGAGGGCAGGCTGCGGAGAGAGAGGGGCGGAGGTGGCGAGATGTACGGCGCGCGCGCGCTGCCCGCCGAAGCTCCTCCGCTTCTCTGTCGTCGATGCGTCCTCGACTGCCGGTCCGTCCATGGAGCGGCGCGGCTCCGTCTTGTCGCCCGCGTCGCAGAGGCTCTCCTCGGCGGTCGCCTGCCGCGGCGGCTACTCCACGTCCACGGCACGGCCACGGCCGCGCTCCAGTTTGCGTTCCCTCTCCTACGGCGAGCCGGCCCTCGCACCGTGCCCGGCCGTCGACCCACCGGAGAAGAGCCGCCGCCCACCGCCTTGCTGCTGTTCGATTACCGCGTCCTAGGACTCCAGAGCACAGTGCGCTTCCTCACCCTGCTGTAGCGTGTCATCGATTCTTGCCTGAATGTCGAATGCCAAATGCAGTCCATCCATTGTCTCCTCGTTTCTTCGTCCTGTGTCTGTTCATCTCTTATTAGGCATCAGGTCTAGCTGTTCTTGGTTGAGATGGTCTGTTTGATCAATGTTCTTCCTCTGAAATTTTCTAATAGTTGTATTTGTATTTTGTGATGTCCTATTTTCGAGGTGTTGTACTGCAACCAGTGTGTTGGAACGATCGTTGAAGGTCGAGCACAGATGCATCTTCTCAAACTCTCAGACAGATTAAGAATGAAGAGATCACGTTGACGTACTGGTGGTGTCAGGAGTGCCATGGTACTAAACCTCCTTTCCAAACTTCCCTATGCCTTCTATGTTGTACCTAGACAATGTGTTGGTGAAGGACCATAGGCTCGGAGCTTACATGTGCTTTGATTTCATTTTTTGCAAGCAAAATTAAGGAGGGTGGTACAAACCTGACAAATGCCTTTTACAAGTAGCCAGGACACAAAGGTAATGTATATGATGATCTTGATATCTGTAGGTGAAATTGTTACTGTCAAATGTTATTGAAGCTCTTTTTTTTTTTGCGACTAAATGTTATTGAAGCTCGGTCTCAACTATTTTGCCCACCAAGAATGATGAGTAACATGTTCAATTTGCTGACAGCCTGCTAATTCTATTTAACAGACTATCTTGAACTACTATGCTTAAAATAGTAATCCATTCAAGTTTTACAAAGTTTCTTGGTTTAACTGAGCGTTAGGTCAAAGAAAAGAGCACTAGAAACCTGTTCAGGTACAAATGGTATTAGGGATGCCATAATATTAATTTTCTCGTGTGCTGCTGGACCTCCACTTGGCAAATTTTATCCAACCAAAACAGATGCATAGCCTCACATGGCAGGTCAGATTGCCGTTCTCTTGTTAGTATGTTCTGAAATGAAATGTGGTCGTTTAGTCAAGTTTTCAGTTTCCGCTCAGTTTGAGCTTACGAGGAAAAAAAAAATGGAAGACTACTAAGATTGTCAAATGTAAAAAAAATGTTGTTTTGTGCTTCAATTTCATCATTGCTGACTGTAAATAAAATAATGTTCTTATGTGCTTATGTTTCATCGTGTATAAAAAAGTCATTAGTGCATACAGTAGATTTAGCATGTCATAGTGCTTCTCCTTTGTATGTGAAGGTTTAAATTACTGCTAATGATATCTTTAGTATTTTTTAGGCTATACATTTCATGGCCTCAGAACTACAGGACATGTGTTGCACCATCCTAGGGACAATACATGCAGAGCCTTGTGGTGGATATTGAAACTATATATATAAAACCTCAGAGACTAAGGCATAGATTATTCTTATTTAAAGATTGTTAACTCAACAAATTGAGAACCTATCTATTCTGAATATGAATGCTCATATTTTTGCAGAGACGGAATACTAAGAAATAGGATTTCATTTACCTAAACTCACCATTCAAACAAGTTCCAACCACAATTTTGATTTAAGTGCCTTGTTTTAGAGGCCCAAGTTGATGCTCATGCATCGACATATTGGATTTTGTTGAAAGGTTACCTAAAAAAAGTTGTTGTCCTTATATCCACACAATGTTTGAGGCTTCTAAAACAGGTCATATATGTGGATTGATTTATATTTTTCCCCTATTATCCTTTTAGGTCTTTAGATTACCTAAGATGATTCGAAGGGATTTCTGGTGCCATTGGTTACAATATTGTCGATGGTTAGGCATGGCAGTGGCCACCCTTTAGCCCTCAGTGGCATGGACAATCTGTAAAAACAAACAACCAGGTAAAGAACTGCTAGGTAGGCGGGCTGGAATTCCCACGTCATTTACCTCCTTATTCATCTCTTAACTAAATTAGTTAAGGGCCTCTAAACTTGATAGAACATTATGCCAAGTGTTTCCTATTTTCAGCAGATTTATGCTCAGGCTAATGGCCCTATTTCTTTTTTTGTAGCCACTTTGCAGAGACACAGATATTGTGTTCCGCGCCATCTGGTTGCAGGCTTCCTGCCTTTCAACAACTAGGGAGTCTGCCAAATGAAAAATGTACGATCAGCCTACCAGTGGTGGCACCCCAGCGGCAAGGTAATTTGGGTTATGTGCATTGTTTTCAGCATGCTCATGTCATAATTCATAAGAAAGGATGATGCTTTCTTTTTCTGTTTATCTATCTTGATTATTTTGATAGAAAATTATATGTCCTGGTTAAGCTGTTGGAACATTACTGAGATCATAAATGTAGGATTCAGTAACCAATTCCAGTAATACTTTACATAACATCATGGTAGTCATGCTTATGTCTTTTGGTTTCTTCCTATGGCCTTCCAATTTTCTTGTGACAAATGCACGAGGTTGTCTGAAAATATCAGCACCTTGGTCAAAGCTTCTAAACTTTGATAATATTTGATTATGTGAAGAAAATTGTAGCTACTGAAATATGGATTTTGGACAGCAGTAGCTTGATTCCAAAGCCTGAATGCTGGGGCGGCTACAGATAAACACCAACACTAGCTGATTTTGTTACTATGTTCACAGTCTCACTGTATGATTGTGATCTGAAAACTTTAACTGAGTTAAATCTCCAAAACATCATTCTCCTTTATCTCCAAATGATTTGTGTAATGTCTTCTCTCCATTTCTTCAGGTACACATGGATATAACTTGATGCTTTTTTCTCCCTTTTTTTGGCAAGAAAACGATTGCCACTACTCCCTTATGAATAAAAACCTTCACCTTGCTTATCCTGCTGGTGCTATCCATCTTTGTTGAGATACATGGCAAACTGAAATAGCAGTGTCCACACCAGTGATCTGTGTATGTTTAAAACAGAAAATTGGGGTATGCAATCTTGGGGTGCACCACTAATAAAATAATACAACAATGCAAGATATGTCATTGCTTAGACTACTGTTACTATTACCCAGTGGTATTATTGTTTTACTAATATAGAAATACTGAAATGATATTTTTAATCTTTACAGGAGGAACAACCATTTCTGGAGAGCAGTTTGCATGGCGGCATGGCGCATTGACTTCGATGGTCTATTTTTAATCTTTACATTGTGATGCAATGTATATGGTGCTACCTTTTGGTTAGAACATCGCTAGACTTTAGTAGCTCCTTTATGTAAATTATATATACCCAAATATTTCTCAAACAAGTACTCAAACCTTCATATGAAAAACCAATGTTCTAGCTCCCCGCATAACATGTACACAAATATATATACCCAAATATTTCTCATGCAAGTACTCAAATCTTCATATGAGATCCCAATGTTCTAGCTCCCCGCATAACATGTACATTCAACTCAATTGCTGCATTTCTCGCCTAACTCACGCCGTGCACAATGGCCTGCTCATATTTGCCTCAAATGCCTGCTAGAGATGGAATGCATCAAAAAAGCTGCAGGCCTCACATCATATTTGCTTAAATATTAACATAACTGCTCATATTGTTTCTCTTTTTTCAGAAACAGGCAACAAAGCAGTTGCAGTCCTCGGTCGAAATGTTTTCTTTCACTCGATCCCATCAATCGTTCCTTATATGCACAACTGCACTTAATTTATTATTACAATAATTTTGATTATTGCCCTCTTCAGGTTTGCGGCTGCAGGATGTGATTCAAGAACTTCAGTTTTGGATAAACAGTGTGCACTGCAAGCTTCTCTTTTGTTTTGGTGTGTAGTTACTTGAAGGTAAAAATCTCATTATCCTTTTTTTTGCTGCTTTGAATCGGTGATTCTTCCCCTTATTTTTATGCCATCATAAACTCTTTTGTCGGTTCCATATTTTCAAACCGCTTTCAGATGGAAGAGCTATTCTAAATTTTTGAGTATCTTTGTTCGGATGCCAATATAAGTGCTTCCTTCGGCTACCTTCAATCATCCCTGGTCCCTTGGCCTTTGTATTTTTACTTACCCGATTATTGTTTACATACATATATGATACAATTTACTCTATTTCCTGATTAGGACCATCTCGGTTTACTTCCAATATAGTTATTAGCTGTTCAAAACATAGTTATTAGTCGTAGAGTGCCAGTGAATTGTTTCAATTTCCATGTTAGCTACTAAGGTTTTCAGATTGTGCAATGATGAACTCTCTTGACACTGGCAGAATGCAATTCTGCAATGACAATTGATTATGGTTCTTGCCCTTTGCATTAGTTTTTGTGATGGATAGTCCTGCAATTTCTTTATGATGGACTCCAGATTGATTTCTTGTTTTGTTTCCCTATGTGGCTTCAGTTTGATTAGATGGTTTTTTTTTTTAATACAGCCTAAGATTGCAGAATATTCTAGATGGGCATACCAAGGTGGACTGTACCTTCAAATAAAGGATGCCACTGACATCCACATATATACAGGCTCAGTTCTTTTAACCCATATTATATGCCTTGCGTGCAAACAAAACAAATAAATCTATTTTCAACCCCCGTAGTAGTTTGACTGTGTACGCTCTGACAGATCGTCATGTGTTCCTGTGAATATTTTCTCTACTTCTACACTTGCTGCTGAACCTCAAACTACGAACCTAACAGTCTTCTTCAATGATGATGTTGTCCCTCATAGGTGATTTCGATTGCCGATTAACCATATCAGCCATTTGCTTTGGCTTTGGTAAGAATTACTTTCGTTTTGCTTTGGCTGTGTTGATATAGAAATAGACCTTGCTATTTTGGTTTTCAAACAAATGAAACCTCTACAGTTCTAAGGTTAATTTATCTGTTTTCGGTTTCCAAATGTGTGCAGGCTCAAACGATGTTGATGGCCTCATGGAGAACAAGCAAAGGATTAGTTGTCCTGTGGTTTCACCAAATGCCAGCAAAGAAACCCAAAAGTCCATCATAGTGTCGTTTGGTCTTATAGTATTTTGTTTGCCTTTTTATTGCACAGAATGACAGACAAATAAGTGGAGAACATGGCTCTTTTGGTTTAACATTTCACTCAGCATACAATGTGTATATACGTATGCTATGAAACGAATCACGCACTACTTTTCCTCAGTGAGCATGTTAGTTTCCTTATTATGTTATCATATAACCATTTCACTTTGTGTAATCTCCACTCTCTCTTTATACATTTATCCTTTACACGTCAACATGCTATTACTGAAGTGATGATTTGCCCAGAGACAATTATGCAATACGAATTCTTCTTTTCAGTTGCTTGAGCGCGCACGCAATGGCGCGCGCAACATACTAGTGACTTAGCATGAGGTATCCTTTCTTCCATCACAGCTGCATCCTAAACACGACAGCATGCACAGTGACGCAAAATAAATGCTACAGTTAACAAAAGTGAGTTACAGCATGCATGGCTGAGAGAGCTGTGGCCATCAGAAACTTCTTACAATCTTACATACATGAGCATCGAAAAGCAGATCTTTTGTACTTGTCATAATTCCATCAACGCTCCAGTATGGCATAGATGGAACTGGTCTTGTTTTAGGAAACAGAATTTCAACAACCTTGCGTTGCCCACTGACTGTTGCATACATGATTGGGACTCTCCCATCCCGCATCATAAAGAAAATCTAGTGGTATTAACACAATGTGGCATGAAACAAAAAAATGATAAATAACTACAATTGTTTTTGCTGAAAACATGAAGAGTTACTTATTGACCTTTTACTGACGGAAATAATAGTTCTAGATAAGAGGAATGGCACGAACTGAAGGAAACATAGGCAAATTCTAGTTAACGATAAGGTGCAAACACCTAACACTTCACCATTGGAATAGTACTGTTGTGGTGTAGACAATCAGATACATGGTTCTGGGACGCGGACATTGATGGAAACAAATTATAAAATTTTCATGAATGGACAGAGGTAACTTATCATTAGAGCAACAAATAAAAAGCAAAGCCAGAGTCTTCATTACCCTATCAGCAAGGTCGGGATCAGCTCCAGCCTCTAGCAAGAACTTGACAATGTCAGTTAAGCTATTGTCGTTTGCCTCCGTCAGAATGGATCGTCCAGAGGGAGAAACAAAGTTAAAATCAGCAGCAGCCTATACAGTTGGCAATACAGAGCTTATAAATAGTTGAAGAGAGAATGATCAATCTGTAATCTTAAGTTCATGGCAATATATTCAATGGATTGTGAGAGGAAGAGCTATAAAGGAAGTGAGTGGTTGTACCTGATCTAAGGAGCACGGAAAGCAGCGTGAAGGCAATCCTAACAAACCATCACTGCAAAAGACCAAGAAACTCCAGAAGACCATTTTGTTTTAAAAAAAAAAGCAATAAACAAGCAGTAATGACCTTTTTTTTTGCGATAACAAGCAGTAGTGACCTGAGGAACAACATTTTGTAAGCAGGGGAAAATATAAGCATCCTCAAACCTCAAAAGCAAGGAGAACGGCCATGTTGTCTAAAGGGCACGACAATGTGAAAATAGGAAGAATGTAGGGAATAAGAGAAGTCTCAGAAATGAACAAAACTACATCATTTAATCTATCATTTGGAAACCGAAAGGATCTAACGAATAAGAGTAGCCTCATAATTGGACCAAATGACATCACCTGATCTTTCATAGGAAGGCACAACAGCATGTATTTTTTTTTTGGTAGAGGAGGAGGGGTTGGGGTATTTAGCGTGGGAACATGTGGCCATCGCTAATTCAGTGACATGGATGGGCCGGGGGAAATTGGCATACAATGGTTGGGGGTAAAAAAATCTCTAACAACTAATGGGTAGAACGGAATCGGGTGTAGTGTCGGCACATGGAATCGCAATGAACCTAGCCTAGGCTGAATGAATTTGAGGCGACATGTCCGCTGCCTTCGATCCGCAACCATCATAGAATGGTTTGTCTAAATATATATGTACATGAAGATGCCGTAAGCCTTTGAAGATCATCAGTCCATATTTGCAGCTTACATGGGAGTCCATTTTCATCACCAGCTATACAGCCAAAAACACATTTCCATCACTTCCACCAAGCATCGAGGGAGAAACAACGTGTGGTCATAGACAGAACACATAAATCATGGAAAACACTATGCATGGCCGAATAAACATGCGCATCCAATAGCAGTATGTATCTGTGTTCCAATAGCAGTATGTAAGATAATCCAGAGGAAGCAATGGGAAACAAAAAAGAGGCACTTGGCCAAAGTAACATGAAACTCTGAGGCGAGAGATAGAGACTGCGTAACGGGGGAGACAGAGGGAGAGGGGACCTAGGGACAGAGGAGGAGAAAACGGTGACCTACCGCCAGATACGGCCGTCGAACAGACCCGCTGCCGCCGACGGCGACAACGAGGCTGCGTGCCGGCAAAGCAGGCGCACTAGCAAAGCAAGGTGAGCAGCCGGGGCAGAGACGGTTCGAAGAGGAAAAGGGAGCGGGGTAGAGGAATAAGATGGCGACGTACCTCCACGGCCGCCGGACGTCGCCGCCATCGGTGAAGAAGAGGCAGGTGCGGTTTCGTCCAGCAGTCGCGGAAGGGCAAGATGCAGCGCGCGGCAACCACCGGCGAGCCGATCCAGAGAGACAGGGGGAGGCCGACAACGCAGCGGCGCCGCCGCTGCCGCCCACCCATGCCGTGAGGCTGGCCATAGCTGTAGCAGATCGAGACGGAGGGAGAGAGAGGGGAAGAGGGACACTAACCCTAACCCTAATCCTAACACTAACCCTACTTTCAGGCATATAGTTAACATCACCTGGGAACAGAGCTGTGCGTGGAGTTCAGCCGGAGATGGAGAGAGAGGGAGATGGGAGGGAGGCCGCCGGCGCCGGCGAAACCTGCTGCCAGGTCACGAGCGGCCGCCTGCGCCGGTCGCCCGGGCCGCCCCGCGGCCCGCCGGGTGGGATGCCGCACGTGCACGGCCGCGGCCGCTCCCGCCCTGCTCCGTGGAGCCGCCGTCGCCCGCGGGCCGCCACCGGCGCCGCCCGTGCGGACACGAGTCCTGCGGCGCACTGCCGCGCCGCTCGCTCCGCACCGCGGCCCGCCGGCGCCGGCTCGCGCGCCGCCGCCGTGGGTCATGCGCCGCGGGGGCCCGGCCGCGCGGAGCGACGCGCCGGCCGCACGGCCGCGCCCGCCCCTGGCCCGCGCCGGATCGAGAAGGTGGAGGAGTCTAGGAGAAAGGTCGGGGGGAGGGGTGGAGAGGGGAGCTTTTTTTTTTTTTTTTTTGCCTTCGGGGGAGGACTCAATTTATACGGAGGGAGGCGGAGGGGGTTATGTGCAAAAGCTGCGGGCGGGCGGTGTAAAAACGATATATTTTTTTTAGAATTTTGTCTTCTTCGGATGAAGGATTTTACTTTTACGGGGGTGAAAACGGGAAAAAATACCGTTTGAACTATTCATGGGGACCCGGACGGAGCAAATAGTGATTTCGAGGAAACAGAAGGGGCTTTTTGCAAAATGTTTTGGAGCGTTGTGGATAGCCTGGCTGAATTTGGAGTGACGTGTCCGCTCCCTCCGATCAGCAACCATCATAGTATGGATGGGGAGAAAACGTCTCACTGGTAACATATACAGCACTGAAAGTTTGAAACTTCCCTTGGTACTGCATCACAATAAGTTGAAAATGGAGAAGATGGCTCAAAATTTATTTGGTTACTTGGCATGTTTACCCGATGGTTGTCTGTAGTTCATCTTTTATCTATTGGCTTTCAGCAAAAAGTCGAGGCATTTTTAAAAAAAATCATTCTTTATCCATTTTGTAAGTAGTTCGATAATATAAGAAGCTAACCGCCTTTTTTTTTTCTTGAGATTACACAGTACAACGTAGACACTCACAATACGTATGCAAACTCACCCCTATGAATACACGTACGCAAACCCTACTTCTATGTGAGCACCTCCGAAGGACTGAGCCGGCAGATCTTGAAGATCACGAAGTCACCACAGGCGCCTCGCTATCGACGGACACGTCGCCTACCACTTAAAGCATGACACCGATAAATCCTGAAAAATCAAGTATGTTTGGGTATAGGGTAAATGCTAACTCTATTGAATCTGATGCTTATAGGGTAAATGCTATGCTACAAAAATGGCTCCGTGTCCTACAAGCATCAAGTATGCATTCCATTATTGATACATGGTTGATGATACTCATCATGATTTCAGATGTGAGAAATCGGTTGATGCAACACCTTATATGCTTGGCAAAATGTAGACCATTGAAGATGCTTGGTGCATAATACGATGAATGGGTACTTATACTAATTTGTGCTGGTGTAATTAAGTTTTGGTCAGATGTATTATATAAAATATAAATTCATGATTGTGCCAAGTATTGGAAATATGAGGTAAGAATGGGGTGTTTTAAAAATATGATTACGGAGAAGGATGGTTTAGTTTTGGAAATATGTACTTTGTTTTTTGATTAAATTTTACTTATCGTGTGATCAGTGTGCTTTCATTACTAAAGTTTAGCTATCACGTAGCAACGCACGGGCATGCTATCTAGTAGTATATAAATAGGAAAACCCAAAACCCTATTGTGCGCTCTTTCTCCCAATCGCCGCTCTCCTCCCTTTTGTGCATTCCATCTCCCGGTAGCATCTTCCACTCCTCCCTCACTAACATCACCCCTCTCTCTTGCCTACTGCATCTCTCTCATGGTCAACCACCTGCGGCGATGGATCGAGCACACTCGTTGTGGCCAGTGCCTGCCACGGATCTGCGAGGAGGGCGACAATAGATTTGAGAGTGTGCTCTACTCTCCACCTCTATCTATTTCTCTCTCTCTCTCCCTCCGTTCCCCCCCCCCCCCCCTCCCCCTCTCTCTCAGGCAGCGCCAAATCTAAGGGGGCAGATCTAAGGAGGAGGGGGTGCAGGATGTCGATGACATTATATTTGAGGAGGAGGCGGATGTGAGGACGCTGCAGCAGATCTAAGGACGAGGAGACCCATGCGGATCTAGCAGGTTCAACTATGCGTCGAGTCGGCGACGGATCGAGTAGACGTGGCAGATCGAGCAGGTCTGGTTTTTTCTCTTTCACTACCAGTGGCCAGGGTGGAGGCCGATAATTAATTAAGGTATGGCGAGTAAATAACATAAAAGCCAAAATATTACTCAAATAAGGTTCTTTTTATGAGAAAATCTTTTAGAGCATCTCCAAGGGCCTCTCCAAATAAGTTTTGCATTTGGTGTTGTTTGCAAAGTCCCAAACTCATTTGCAAAGTCTAAAAATAGTCTAACTCCAAGGGCCTTTGCATTTAGACTTGGCAAACTCATTTGCAAAGTCTAAAAATAGAAGATATTGGCGCGCGAGGGGGACGGGGGCGCGAGATGCGCGGGAGTCGATTTGCAAAGCAGCGGGACTCGCATAAATGCATAACCAAATCTGAGAATTGCAAAGTTTGCCCAAATGTAAAAGTCATTTGCAAAACCGTTGGAGCCCTCTTTTTGAGGTTTTTTACAAATTATCAAATGCAAAACTCATTTGGAGAGGCCCTTGGAGATGCTCTTATGCACATTGAATATGTAGTGATTGTCAAGTATGAAATATAGGTGCAAGAACATAGAGATAGATATACATAGAAACCAAAAGTCGTCAAATCTACAATCTGTCAAACCACTTCACTAACATGTACATGCACAAATGGTAAACATTTTTTATTCCAAATTTGCCACGTTCAAAAGGCAATATATATGTACCTAGTTAGAGTTTTGGCATTGCCCTAGATCTTTTCTTTTGAGGTAGTCTTTATTATTACGTGCGTTATGGTTGACAAACTAAGTAGGCATTGGAGCTCGGCAGCAGGAAACATCAATATGCCTATGGCCCATTAGAAAAGGCCCATGTAAGCCTTTATGCAGACATGATTTAAAGGGGTTCCGTGGCAAACTCAAGGTATGGCGGCCACCATACCCACGTAATTTCTGGTTCCGGCCCACAACTTAAGTTCTCTCCCTTTTGCAGACATGATTCAAAGAGCAACAGTTTCAATCATGGATACAAAATCTGGAGCTTTCAGCTGCCTAGTGCAGATTTTTTTCATTTCTTTCTTTGTCTCTTGAGACTCTCCCTTTTCGTGTCCCTGCTCCTGCCCGCCCCCTGCTCGTTTGCTTGTAATTTCTTTCTTTGCACTTTACTTTCTTGTATCTGTTGAACCTTTGTTATTTAATAAATTCCTGTAGGGGCCTCGGCCCCTCCAGATTCTTCAAAAAAAAAACTTAAGTTCCTCTCATCTGGTTCCTCTTATTTTTAGAACGTCAGATCTAAGCAAACGGATGGCTCACATTATTTCCAAACGTGGTAAAATATCTCCATACTAAATCCTTCGCCCCTGAAAGTGGCGAAATGACGGAGACGGCGGTGGTAGTAGTGCAGATCTTATGGATGGAAAATTAAAGGATCATGGAGACGCCAAAACTATTAGCAGTTTGCTACCAAGCATATTCATCAAGGCATTTAAGGTGATTCAGTAGAATTATAGTTCATTTCTTTTTTCTAATAAACAAACATAAAAATACTTTTTTATAGAAAAGATGAGCAGGAGACATAATATGACCACAGTGGCAAATGGCCACCACCACAGACAGTCGTCAGATTAGGATGGGGCCTAAGACTGATCCATGACACAACTCTTGGTGTGTATGTATGAATCAGCCTTCCATTCCCAATCTGATCGAGGGTACATTTCAAAAAAAAAAAAAAAAAAAAAAAAAAAAAAAAAAAAAAAAAAAACAACTGATCGAGGGCTATCACTGAGCTAGATCGACAGACAATGTATTTTGTTTTTCTTTTTCAAGTATAATAAAGCCACATTTTTCTCATTCATCAGCCAGTATTGAATTAAAGATATCAGCCAGCATTGAATCAAAGATCAAAGATAATACCTCTCGAACTGTGTTAGGAGAAAATGATATAATCTTAAGGAAAAACAGATGTTATAAATAACTAAAATCACAACATGATATTGTCGCTCGCCTCATGCTCGTCGGCACCGTCAAGCCGGAAGCAAACCCGGTGCTTTAACATATTTGGGGTCCTTCTCCTTCATCTAGAAGCACCGTCAAGCCGGAAGCAAAAGAGGTGATAAGCTCCTTCCTCTACTCTTGTTGTTTTCGCTGAACTTGCGGTTGACACTGTACTCCCTTTTTGATAATGGAAATGGAGCCTGCCTAAAAAATATTGAAACAAGAGCTCCACCTAGGATTCCTCCATCTACAGGGAGCTTATAACCATGAAGTGCAAAGTTTCCTCCTGATGCCTTCCAAGCCTGCAACTACAGAGCAATTGGCTGGGCATCATGTCTCTCTTTTCACCAAAAAACAAAACCACCATCTCTCTCATGTTTTAACATGGTGTCCTGCTCCTTCAACTGCTGCTGTACGTGCTCCTTTATTTATGGAGTACAAGAGAGGGCACTATCACATAAGAATTGTAGGTAGGTACTAGATTTTGATTTGCATCAGGTTATTCAGTGCCTACAACTACAATTTCATTAAATGGCCACTCACTATGCACACCGTTTCCACCTCCTCTGCCATATGCAAGTATGCCACTAACCACCATGTCAGGTCGACCACAACAAAAGTAGGTGCATCAGAACCAGCTGCTGAGAAAAGACCGCCGGTTAATTCCACTGGTAAGCCACCACTAATTTTCAACAAGATACTATCAAGAGCCCTCCTGACTCCTTCCAAGCCTAGAACTACATAGCAAATTTACCTTCACAAACAACTCATCAAGACAAAACAACAATCTCTCGCATGTATGTGGTGCCCCTTCAAATGCTCTTGTGCTCCTTTATTTATTTTTTCCGAACAAGGGGATTCCCCATTTCCATTAAAACCTTAACGGAAATACAAGCATTGAAAGGACAGTTCAGAAGAAAGCAAAAGAGACTGGTTCAGAAAACAGCTAACCCAAGACCTGTTACTACCCCCGCCACTCCAGGGCACCAGGAGACAAATATTCATCTCAATACAAAAAAAGATAGCGCAGCAACATCCTCAGATGACATGCTGACCAGACTTCCAACAGCAGCTAGCTCTCAAGCCTGAACATCATCAGCTTCTTCTTCACGCTTTGTACCAGTAGCTGAGTCTTCATCATCTTCAACTTCTGTGATGCGAGGCGCAGCCGTGATCATCCTCAGAGTGGGTGTCTCCCTCCATGGCGCCAGCAGCTGCGTGGCGATATTGAGCAGATCTCCAACTCCTGCGATCAGCGCCTCCTTCTCAGCCTCCTTCAGAAGACCTGCCCAATATTTCATTAACGCGCAAGCATGGCTTAGAATCGATAGGGGGTTATGAAATTTTTTCCCTTCAAAACAGATGTTGTTTCGAGTTTTCCAAATAGCCCAGCATACAGCCCCGATGCCAATGGCATGGAATTGTTTAGCATGACTTAACCATTTATCACACCATTCCCAGCACTGTTTCAGTGATGTTGGGATATCTGAGGCTCCAACCCCAATAGCTATGGTCCCCCACACACATCTGGCAATTGCACAAGTAAATAACAAATGATTCACTGATTTTGGGTGGGATTTTCCCTTTCCAAATATGCTTGAAAGAGGGGCCATTTTCATTGCTAGTGAGAGCATTATAAGTAGATTTGACTGTGAACTTCTTTTTATCCCCCATTTTCCAAGTGGCAACATCTTGCCCCTCAGTCAAAGAGCATTTAGATGCATCTGCACAAATACCAACCCACAGATCTGCTAACTCTGGAGTGAGCCATCTACTAAAGGTGATATTTTCCCCACTAAGCATTTGAGACACTTTAATCCCTTGTTGATTGCACAGTTTGACCAATTCAGGGAATAAATGAACAAGGGGTTTATCATATAACCAGGAATCCAACCACACTCTGGTGTTTTCCCCATTCCTCACCTGCATTTTCCTCCCCTGAAGGTAAATATTCCTGACTTTGAGGAGGTCAGACCATATGGGGGAATCATTTTGCCTATGTTTAACAATCACAACAGAATCATTTTTAATGTATTTATAAAGGATCAACTCTTGCCAAAGACCTTTTTCTTTCTCCAATTTCCACCACCATTTGCACAATAAGCTAATGTTCATAAGGTTAATGTCCTTAATGCCAACACCCCCCTTTTTTTTGCTTTTACATATCTTGGTCCACTTGACAAGATGGTATTTCCTTTTAGTGTGCCCACCCTGCCAGAAAAAAGTTCTCCTGGTCTTGTCCATGTTTTTTATCACAGTTTTAGGCAATCTGTAGATAGACATGTGGTATATAGGAGTATTATTCAAGCTAGATGATATCAGGGAGGCTCTCCCTGCAATAGACATCGAAGATCCTTTCCAGCAGTCTAATTTCTTATCACCCTTCTCCAAAAGGGGAGCCCAATCCACAACATGCAACCTACTTGGGCTTACAGGTACCCCTAGGTATTTTATAGGAAACTGGGTTGTGCTCCTTTATTTATGGGGTAACAAAAGCGTGGACAATAAATATAGGTACTAGCGTTTGATTCGAATCAGGTTTCAGTGCGTGTAATTTCAATGAATGGGCACCGGCCAAGGCCACAACTGATGTTCCATGATAATCTGCTCAAGCCTTCTAGGCCAAGCTCATTGAGCATGGTAGGGCAGAGATCAAATTAAGTGCGTGATAACTATGAAGAATATCAAATCCAGCAAGGTAGTGGAGAGATGAATGAGTTTCATATTTTTATGCTCATGTAGTGTATTTCAAATTGGCAATGCCTCCTAGCATGACTCAGAAAGACAGTAAAGTTATCCAGTGGCCTAAGCCTCCATAATATTTATATGCTCATTCTCCTGTGCTTCAAGTCAAGATGTGTGTGCCGTTTGATTTCATATACTCAAATATATTGAGAATCTGCAGTCTATCCTAACTTGGTTTGGCAACTGATACTTCATGTTAATTCAGTTGTATGACATGCATAACCAATGAACTGTTCCTGTTCATTGGGTGATATTCGTTCAGTTGGGAGCAACTGGCTTCATGTTTATTCAGTTGTTTGGTCCAGGCCAAGGTTCATATATTGCTTCTGCCATTTGGTCGCATCAAGCATACCATCAACCAGCCTCGGGAAGCTAAGATCAAATTACGTTTATTCAGCTGCTTATAGCATTATAAAAGTACAAAATGTACAAATAATAAATTAGGTGAAACAACGTCTGAACATTTATCCTGAAAATTTTGTGAAACCCGCCAATCCTATCACGTAGATTGACTCCCTAAGGCCTCGTTCGGTTCTAGCTGATTTGTTCCTGGGCTGGAATCAAACCAGGCCTGGAACCAGTGGATCAATTTGTGTCACTCATTCCAGGCCTGGGTTTAACTCCCTAGCAGAACCAATCCTGGTGGGCTTCTAGTTGCTGTTCGCTTCAACATGGAATTAATCCAGGCCCATTGCAGGCCTCACTGCGTGCATACTATATGACTGGCCATACAAGCACAAATGTATGATCTAGCCCGCATATAATCCCAACAAAATATAACAAAATTTTGAATTATATCATGTTTTAACAAAATGGATCTCTCAAGAGCCAGGTTCCAGTCTGCTCTTTGCTTTGCTACTACATAAACAATGTCACATGTTGCAGGTTATAGGTTGAACTGCTATAGTGCACTGCTACTGCTATAGAAAGCTTAGAATATACTACTAGTAGAGACCATGCAACAATTAGATGTTCAAGGTTTCAGATGTGTATAGCACATAATAGTTGTTTTTTGAAGCTTAAACATTTACACAGAACATTCCTAGCTACAAATCCAAAGCTCATAAGTATGCTGGTTGTACCAAGAAGGAACATCGAAAGGTGATTTCAG
The DNA here is from genome assembly GCA_018135685.1 of Themeda triandra. NCBI lineage: Eukaryota > Viridiplantae > Streptophyta > Magnoliopsida > Poales > Poaceae > Themeda > Themeda triandra. The sequence goes on from JAENPR010000534.1 coordinate 298,527, forward strand.
AATTTAGGCACATCAAGAATTACAGTTCCATACAGATACTACAAGCACTAGCAGTAACTGAAAAAAAATACACTATCAGTAGCAGTAACTAAAACTTAGCAGAAAACATCTGAAAGTGACTGAGATAACTTTGATTCAATGAAGTTCCATACAGCATACCTTTCGGAGAACCTCCCGTCTTCTTTGCCCTACTGCCTTTAGGAGAAGGTTTCTTTTTCATACCACTTGCTCCAGCCATGAACTTGTGCAACTTTGGTGACGCCCTTGCAGCAGCTGTGATCTTTGGTGAGCCTTTTGCAACCATCGCTGTCAAATATGTGCACACACAACTGTTGTAGCATAGAATGTGAACTGAACTACTGAACAAACAAAAACTAAAAGAAGATAGAAGAAGACTGCAACACTGCATTTGGACACTGTTGTAGCATAGCAGATGAATTGAAGAAACAAAAACAATAAACAGAAATAAATGAAACTCAGAGAGTTGCAGAATTGCAGTGCTTATTACAAGCCAAGCTTACTACTAATTTGAAGACTAAAAAGAAAGTCTTGTACTGAACCCAAGCTTATTCACTTATTACAAGCTTATTATTAACCTACTACAACCTATTCAAAGACTAATTTAAATGTTGCTGGTACTGAGCCCACATTTCTTGAGCGATGGTGTCTCTTAAAGCGTTGCCTTGTACTGAACCCTCATTTATTTCATCCAATTCATCATCATCAGTTGGTAGATCAACAAAGGTACTTGGAGGGATATTATCCGGCTGATGATCTAACCACTCCTCATCTCCATTGAGTGACCGGATCAAATTATGAAAGACTGCAGCAGCTATAGGTATCTTCACTTGATTTTCCAGTGTGTGGAATGTGGCAACTTTCAGAATGGGGAATCGCTTCTTAAGCACACCCAAAGTCCTTTCCACGTGGTTTCTCATTAGTGCATGGCGGTGATTGAAGAGTTCCATTGGGTTCTGCGGTCTTCGATGGCCAGCCCCAAATTCTTTCAAATGGTATCGAACTCCTCGATATGGAGCAAGGAAAGATGCAGTATTTGCATACCCTCCATCAACCAAATAGAATTTGCCTGGAGGTGCCCGGAAGCCCTTGGTCATAGCTGATCCTAACACTCTAGAATCAGTAGCTGATCCCTCCCATCCACTAGAAATGAAAGTGATGTTCAGATCGAAATCACATACCACCATCACATTAATGCTTAGTGTCTGCTTCCTATTTCTAAAAGGAGAAGCTTTTCGAGGAGATAGAGATAGGAACATGAGTTCCATCAATGACACCAACACAATTCTTGAAAAATGGATAGAATTTAGGATTGTCTTGGATTTTTTGGTGGACTTGATTAGGAGGAGGAGGTTGGAGGAAACGGCGGGAGAGTGTGGGAATAACCACCTTGAAGAAGTGGTTGATGTGATGATGAAAAGTGTCATTGCTGTGCCCAAAAACAATTGGAGATCCCGATATGAGGCGTTGTGACTTAACATGTATAGGAAGATAGCCAACTTCTCCTCCACAGTGATCCTAGTATCAACAAGAAGCCTTTTCCTTCTAAGGTAAGTTGCTATTTCTTGAAAGATATACGGTTCCATCCTGAATGCAACTTCACAGTTCTTGACATGCCCCTCGAGAAGTCTACGGACTTTAATCTGGCCTGTTTCTTCAAGTATGACGCTTCTTCTTCCCCCCCCCTCTAGTAGAACTCATAAGGTATAATGCGGGGAAAATAAAAAGCATCATGTCATCGTCTTCTTCCTCCCTCCTCTTTCTAATACGATCACGCAGTGAGAGACTCATTGTAGATCTGAAGTATATAAATATAGTCATATATAAGATAAATATTATTAACCATATCATATGGATACATAGGCAGTGTTGGAGTACCTTCCGGGGTTGGTACCGGATCCCAAGAAGGCGGAGGTTCCCCTTCCCCTACTCTAAGCGGTGCTGGTGAGATCTACAAGTAATAAGAAAATGTGTTTGTGTTAAGAAAAAAAGCACACTTGAATTATGGACTGGAGGTGACAATGAGTTTGGAGTAACAAAAAAAAAGTGAACTTGTCCTAGAACTACTTGCACAACTGCTTATGGACTGGTCAGTTTTTAGAAACCCTTTCAACTGATGACTACCACACATATTGTTAGGCAAGACAGTAAGAGTGCTATTGGAAGTGGAAACTCATGTATGGCATGAGAGGCATCTCATGAGTGAACTGAATTGATCATGTATGGCATCTAGACTGGGACATTGTATAGCAAAAGAAGGAAATAATAAGTTCAAAAGCTAACAATGAGAATTCCAACAAACTCATGGTTAAATGAATTAGGCCAGCTACTACAATAAGCTCAAAAACAGTAAGAATGGCCAATGGTAAACGACAACCCTCAATCATCACAGCCGGTAGCTCACAGATTTGAGATCAGCTGAAGAAACTCGCACTTGCGGCGATAATCAGAAGACAACAAAGTAATCTAAGCCACGGTACAAATTGTATGCCCTTTCTGTATCTTGCCCAAATTTCTGACAATAAAGTTATCATTAAAAAAATCCTAAAAGTATTCAGTTACTACTAGCAAGCATGAGGGAAGAAAACATCAAATCCTTTGGGTACCAAAATTTTGTACCCAAATGTAGCACGCAGGCTGTGTATTCCCGTGCCTCGCTAGTCTGTCAGAGGTCCAAATGTGCGGTTGGACAATGAGCCATCCAAAAAATTTGCACATTGGCGGTCGAGAGGAACTTTGGTGCTTTTTTACATCCAATGAATTGGCCTCCTTACGGCGGTTGCGCTTAATAGAAGGTGTGTTATGTCAGGCAGAACAAAAATTTGGCTCATACTCCATTGTGAGCGAAATGTAAAGGATTCCTAACGTGAAAGTATAAAGCAGTGCATAGCAAGAAACCTATCTGTCTGGAATGTCTGGAACAGGAATAGTTGAAGGATGAATGGTGATGGTGCATTTTGACAGCTAGCAGCAGCGGTGATGGTGGCCTTGGTGTTATGCCTTTGCTGTCGCTTCTTGGTTCTACGAGAGGTAGTTTGCAGTACTATAACCTACGTGCTGCTTGTTTTGGTTCAGCAATGCCTATAGGAACGTTTGGACTGCATCTGTTAACACGGTTGTCTGTTATTATTATTACGTGTCCAACCAAACACAGAATAACCTATAACTGGGCAGAACTGCAGAACCGAGCTGAATGTCTGAATATTACAATTTAATACAACTCTCACAGTAATCGATAGATTTTGTGGCTGCAGCATCCCTACCAGCCTAATCACCACACCCAGATCCACCATCCCGTGGCGACCATCAGATCCAACCGCAGCCTCCCCACCGAGCATCTCCCCAAGCACGCCAAACGAACGAGAACAACGAGACAGAAGCATAGAAGGGTGTGGGCAAGCTGGCTCATCTTGCGGGCGCTGCTGCTCTTTATTCGGGACCTGACCGGCAAGAACCCTAGTAGGATGGAGACAGGGCGGAGGGGGAGACAGAGGGGAGTACCGGGGAGAAGGACGAAGAAGACGACGGACGCAGGGTAGCCGTCGCGTCGCGCAGCCCCGCCGTCGCCTCGGCGCCGCCTCGCCTCGAGTCGCTTGCGAGTCGTCTTCCGTTCCGTCTCCCGTCTCCGTTCCGGAGGTCCGGAATGGATCCAGGCCGCGGATAGTAGGGAAGAAACCGGGCCTGGCCCGTTTTCATTCCGAGTGGGACCAAAACGAACGGCCCAAATCGTCGATAGCTGGTTTCGAACCAGGCCCCTGCAATCCCCCTGGATTGGGCCGTTCCAGGCCTCAATCCGCCCAAAACGAACAAGGCCTAAGGGGTCAAGAACTACTAAACCTCAAGTCCCAGAAATCTTTGGCTCTAGGTGTATATTTTACAAGCTATAATATACACTGGAGCTGTTGGATTTAATGTGGGCTAGACCCATATATTGTTTTTAGATAAAGGATATAACAAATATCCGGCTTCATCCATCCGAAGATAGAATCAGGCCAATTATTACAAACTCCCGACACACACGATACGTCTGATTACACAAGCACACCAAAAGTCTCATGGCTAACTGAATTAAAAAAGTTCTTGACTACGTAAACCCAACATGTTTAAAAGACAGCTCCAATGTCAAAGATATTCAAGTCCGCACCAAGCAAGATACCCCCAAACCTGTCGTGGGGTGCCATGGCGTGCCAAATAAAATCCTGTCCCCCACAAAGATTTTGAGGACATGATCCGGGAATGAATCCCGTCCTGTTTCGGAGAGAGCAATAAAATTGATTTGCTCCTCCTTAACTAGTTCAGCCAAAAATCTGTGTTTAGCCAAGTCTCCTAGACCTCTGCTATTCCAGAAAACTCCTTTCATTTTAAAACAATCTTGGAGGGAGTCTTTGGCTTGTTTGGAAGTTTGCCATTTAAAGATTTTTTGGCATTATGATATTTTTTTCTTCCGTCGAGTGGAGAGAGATCCTCGATTTGATCATTCTCCTCCTCCAGCAAATTCTCATTTAGATCTGCACAACCGTGGCTGAGAATTGCATCAAGTTGGTCATTCTACTCATCCTTACACTCTAAATTGGAGATTCTGGATTTAGCAAGACCTTTCTTTTTATTAGCACAAAGCACTAACCTGTCAACCTCTAAGTTTTTTATGGTAACTACAGCTGAGGTGCCTAGGTTAATGCCTATCCTACCAAGGTTTGAAAGAACTTTTGAATCTAGAAAACTAGTAAAAGAGTTACCTGGAGATTTGAGGTTCTTCTTTGCCATCACATGTTCAGCCTTGAGTAGGGAGTAAACATCCGTTGTTGCCGTATTCCTAGCGCTTCGGCGAGGCTCTTTGATGGGCCCTACTGCAGTCGCCGCTTTTCTGGATCGACGAGGCACTGCAGCGGGAACTATCGTCGTGGTCTTCTCAATAGCCGTCGGCGATGGCATCGCAGGTGGAACAGTAAGTTGCTCAGTCGAGCCTTCATGCTGCTCCGCCATTCCAGCTAGGGGCGGCGAAGCTGGCGGGGGTGGCGTTGTGGCCACTGTCCTCCCCGGGGGAGGCGTTGTAGCCATCGCCCTCACCGTCGTGTGGCGTTGCCTCTCCTGCCTGGGGTGGCGCTGGCGTATCCGTGCCAGCTAGAGGGGTAGTCGCTGATACAGGACCCCCATACCAACAGGGATGACCACGGTCGTGGTAGAAGCGTCTGTGCTGATGTCGCGTTCTCCTGCCTGGGGCGGTGGTGGCGGATCCGTGCCATCTAGGGGGTAGTCGCTGATCCAGGAGCCCCCATGCCAACAGGAACGACCGCGGTCGTGGCAGGAGCGTCCGTGCTGATGTCGTTTTCCTCCGTGGAGATCCGGGGGGTGGTGACATCGCTGCTGCCCTTGCCATCAAGATGCAAAGCGGCCGATGGCAGCTCCTGTGGTGTGTCAAGAAGCAGATCTAGGGGTTCAGTTGAATGAACCCCCAATGTCCACTTCCTCAGGCACACTGTCCTTCGAGGTAAGAAGAGGGGCAGTAGGCAAAGTAGAACCCCCAACTCACCAGGCGTCGCAGGCGATGACAAAAAGATAGAAGAGGAATTTAATTTGTTAGGCGAATCAACAAGATTATTATAAACCTCCAGTTCCTCAGCTGTCGAGGAGAATACAGCTTCCTCACATCTCCATCTCCTGTCTCATCATCCGGCTCTAGCATCACTTTTAAACTAATCTCATTGATGAGTCGAGTGCAAGCCAGATCAATAGCCTCTTCCACTAAAGCTAATTGCTTCTGAGGAGGCATAACCTCATCCACTAAAGTTTCTTGGTTCTAAGGGTTTTGTGGATTGCTATCCGCGTCTTCCATCTCACGGTCGCCCCCCTCCCTTCTCGACTCCTTATCTTTATCATCCAACAGGTCTTCATCCTCTGGGTGAATAGGATCAATCTGTATGGATTCATCAGCCTCAAAGTACAGCCGGTAAATGCCAGTGCGAACACAAACATCTGCAAACTTAGGGATCTTTTTAATATCATATACGGCCACCAGGATACGAACCTGACCTGTCGCCCGTAGATGTACTATATCGACCTTTTGTGTAGATCCCACAATGGTCCCTACTACCCACAATGGGAGGAAGGAGCAAAGAACCTTGGGCACCTTCATGACAGTCACCCATACTTGGTCAAGTGTCCTGATGGGTTGGACATCATCCACAAACTCGGCAAACTTGATAGTGCCTTCCTTGTTCTTTGTGTTGAAGGTGTCAATCGCAACCATTCGATCAAGTTCTTCCTTGCTAGGAAACGGGACAACATAAGATCTTGCCCCCCAATTGCTGCACCTTCCATTCCCACGGAACTGGAATGATCCTTGCCAACTCAGTCTGAAGTAACTGGGCAGAAACTTCTCCAACCTCTACTTTTATGAGGGCTGTCGAAGACGATCTAGCAGCTTCCACAATTTGATAATTCTTTCCTCCGCAGCAGCACAGAAGGCGACGGTCGGTTTGGGGCCGCGCAGCAGCAGGCAAAAAATACATATAGATTAGTAACTAATATATTGATCACAACTAGATAGAAATAAAACACTATATCTATCAAGTGTAAAATATGTAATTATTTTTAGTATTTTTATTCTGAAATTGTATCATGTGCGAGAGCACGGGTTGATGGACTAGTTATACCATAATCGAAGAGAGCCCACCTGTTCATATCACGTGGCGCCACCAACGTTTTTTTTTTGAAATTTGCATATTTTTTTAATTAAGATCGAAGAGTTTAAACATACAAATTTAATGCTTCAAGTGAGCGCCCTAGTAGGTCTAGAAGGAGGAGCCTAAGGCCAAACCTTCCTATCGTATTGATGCTCCAAAGACATTGAAGGCTTCTGATTTGATCCGGGGCTATTATTCATACTTGCTGCTCAAGGCGTGTAAAACGACTTTGCCTGGGCGTATCACGATGTTCTTGCTCCGCGGCAGACTCTGGTGCACCGATCGTCATACAGCATATTGTCTTGTGACACATTCACCGACAAGCCCGACCTCATTTACACGTCGTTTCCAATATGCCTGCTCACCAACCACAATGATCAATCAGGTCACCTCGACAAAGTTGGTGTGTGGGAACCAGCCATGAGCTAGTAACAAGCTCAGGTATGTGATGATCGATGACGATGGAGGTGTCACAACATTTAGGTTAGCTAATGCCACCAGGAACTGGTATTCCTCTGCAAATGTCCACCCGGACAGTGTGAAGAGCACTCGACGCCTTCCAAGCCTACAACTACAGAGCAACTACCTCGGCACTCGGCAGACATACACCTCGTCTCTCTTTTCACCAGAAAGAAAATGGTCATCTCTCTCATCTCATGTGTGTCGTGCTCCTTCAACTGCTGCAGTGCTCCTTTATTTATCATGGAGTAAAAAATGTCATGGCACTATATAGATCTAGAAAAAAAAACATGGCACTATAAATATCACATAAGAATTGCAGGTAGCTACTTGCATTTGATTTGCATCAGGGTATTCGGTGCCAGTAATTTCATTTCATTGAAGGGAGTAGTACAAACTACTATTCATTTTCAGTAAAAGCTCAGTAGGGAGCAATGCATCTTGTTACCCCCCAAAAAAATAGAGGCCACCACTGATGTTCCTTGATAAACTGCTCATTCATTTCGGTACTCAGTTTTTCAGAGTTGAGAGATGGTCAAGCCTTTCAGTCCAATCTCATTGAGCATGGAAACACTGAAATCAAGTTAAGTGATAAGAAACTGAAGTTATCCAGTAGCTTATACCTTCATAACGTTCATGCTCATTCACTTGCTTTTTTTTATGTCAAGATGGGCGTGCCACTTGATTTCATATACACAAAAAAAATTAGCATTTGCAGTCTATCCTAACTTGATTTGGACAGCTGATACTTCATGTTAATTCAGTTTGAGTAAAATGTATGGATATGCCATTAACTTGTGTGGGTGTGTCGATTTGGGCCACCAAGTTTGAAAGTGCATTTTTTTAGTCCACAAACTTGATGAGTGGTGCATAAAGAGTCCATACCTCTTGGTTATAGGTTTATATTTGTAGAAAACTCCTTATATTTATTTGTGTTTCACAAGCTTGCCCTTCCCTATAGCGCGTGGTGGTGCCCTCGGCGGCGAAGTCGAGCTGCTTCTTGTCTGTGTCAGTGCGTTCGTACAGGACGGTGCTGTAGCCCTCGGCCTCCACGGTGACCCAGGACACGAAGATGGCGTGGCGGTGCCCGTCTGGTCTGCCAGCCCAATGTGCACATGCGCTGCGGCACGTTCCGGCCCGCCGACAGCGCAAACACGTCCGCGTCCATCAGGCATCAGCAGCATGTCGTCCGCACGTACCTGCTCAAGTGCTCGTTAACTCGCCGTGCGGGTGCGCCGCCGCCGCCGTCGTCTAGGCCTCGGCCGCGAGGAGCTCTACGGCGGCGACCAGCAGCGCGACGGCGGCATGGCGCCACCGGATGCCATTGCCAGGCTGCCAGCTGCCTCCGTGTACACTTGGTGGCCACCCATATGACACCAGCTGAGAGAGTCGACACGGGCGTATGTACGTTCAGGCCGGCTCTCGTAGCCTTTGGCCGGGTTTGTTAGCTGATGTGTGCGTGAGTGGCACACGCTGTCCGGTGAACCAGGGCATGCTACCGCTACCTGCTTTAAGAAGAGGTAGAGCGGAGCAGCTGTAGCGAGTAAGAACACGCATTCGGAGAAGACCTTGTAAGCGCCGAGGTGGTGGTGCCCACGCTCTGTACCAGTTCATCCCCAACGGCACCCTGTGCGAGCTCCTCCGATCCACGGACCACGGGCACGGCAGAAGCGGTGACCGTGTCTCGCCGCCATCGTGCAAGAGGCCACAAAGGTGCTGGCTCCTGATCGACAAAAGCTAGGCCGTGACGGTGTCCGACTTCGGCGCGTCAGTGCTGGCGTCGTCCGACGAGGCGCACCTGGTGACGCTGGTCCAGAGCACGTGCGCGTCGTTGGTCCCCGGCGCCTATGGTTTGTGTTTCAGGAGTTCGGCAGCAAGAGGCGTCTGCTTGGGAGGCGACGCGGGTACCACGAGCATGGGGTTGTCTGGTACAGCGGGTGCCTTGACGAAGGGCTGGAACGCTGCGTGTGCACTGTGGTGGATGGAGGGGTGCGAGAGGCTGGAATGGCGGGAGCACAGTTGAAGAGAAGGAAGATGAGGGTATGTGGTCGAGATCATGAAGAACTGATGAGTACGCCGTCGCCAACCAGAGCCCACACATGCTTGCGCGGCCGCGTCTACGCAAAGAGGGGTCAGGAAAAGAGGGTGTTTGCACGCAAAGGGTAAACTTGTGAATGAAAAAATAAATATAAGGAGTTTTCTACAAATGTAAACGTAAAACGAAAGGGTATGGACTCTTTATGCACCACTTATCAAGTTTCTGGATCAAAAAATGCACTTTCAAACTTGCTGGCCCAAATCGACACATACGCACAAGTTAATGGACTATCTATACATTTTACTCATTCAGTTTTATGATATTAATTTTGTTTGAAGTTATGAAATTCATAGGCGATGAATTGTCTTCCAGTTCATTTGTGTGATATTCGTCCGTTTGGGAGCAACTGACTTCAGGTTTGTTTATTCAGTTCTTTAGTTCAGGCCAGGGTTTCATATATATATTGTTGCTGTCATTTGGTAGCCTCAGGTACCATCAACCAACTTTGGAAAGCTAAGATCAAATTATGTTTAATCACTTGCATATGATTCATTGAAGAGAGAAATGTACAAATAATAAATTAGGTGAAATTAATATCTGATTTTGTCTGGAGCTAATCGTATTTGCTCAAGACGTGTAAACAGAGTTACGACTTTTTGAGAGCATATCCGGCGGTACCAATCTTATCTGATTTGATCCAGTGGAAATGGCTGTAAACGAGACTGACTTTGCCTGGGCAGTTCTCGACGTACTTTCCCAATTAAGGCGGCAGGCTTAGTGGACCAATCTCTTCTCATACAACATATTGTACAACACGTCAACACATTCCCTGATAAGCCCAGCCTCGTTCACACGACGTTTCTGCAGCCCGCTCCCCCCACGCCAGCCACAACGTTCAGGTTGCCCACAACAACAGCCGGTGCCTGAGAACCAGCCGCGACAAGCTCAAGCATGTGATGATCGAAGATTTTTTTTTTTTTCGAACCGGAGGCACCCCCCATTTCCGTTTCTTATCATAACAGAAATACATCGATCAGTCACAGTTTGATAGGCATAACTGGTAGAACGGGACATAACCAGAAAAAAGATCACTACTCTGCCTAAAACTGCCAGACCAAACCCCTGCATGCTAGCTAACAGCTACCAAAAAGACGGCCACAGGTTTTTAAACTGGACCTTAACCAGCGAGACTACAAGTAGCAAACAACATGGGACACAAGGACACAGAACCACAGTCATCATTGAGGGGGACACCATGTGAAAGAAGGAAATATTCACCAGGCATATACAGACGACACAACGAACAAGCGTCTGTCATATTTGATCTCAGACACTTGTTGTCTATGCGCGTCTGAGCTATTCAGCCGGCTGAAAGCATCATAAAGCGAACGGGTAAACACGCGTCTGTAACTCAACATAAGACAGACACGCGTTCAGTACAAGCGTCGGTGCTACACTATAGACGCACGCCTGCAAGGTTCGTCTGAACGAATTTGTCTGTTTACAGACGTCAGTTAATAATTCAGACGCATTTATCTACACGCGTCTGTTGATTCATTCGATACGCTCACGCGCGTTCGAAGTACGGGTCTGTGCTCAAGGCCGCTCCCAACTCGCGCTGATCATCGCACGGCTGCCGGCATAACTCTATACATGCATGGCGGCACGCGGTCGGACGACGAGGCAGGTGATCGCCTCCTACGGGCCGTGTAACCGCGCGCTGGTACACGATTGCCGGCCTGCCGGGACGAGATCTCGACCTCGCGCGGCGGGGCGCGCGGCGCGCGGGCCGGGGCGGCGCACACAGCTTCGCGCTCGGGGTGCCCGCCGGCGGGTACCGTGAACGAGGCCCGGAACGCACGCATGCACCCGGCACACGGGCGCGGCGAATCGACCGGCGGCGCCGTCGTATTCTGTCGAACGCGCGCGCGCCGAGGTTGAAGAAGGTGTGCGTGCGTGCTGCTCTTTTTTTTTTTTTTATGAGTGGGCTTTCTTTTATTTACATTAGGCGTTATGCTGGGCCGGCCGTCTCAAAATAGCCTACTCTGGCCCATTTCATCCCTTACAAAAGAAAAACGAACTGTGCAAGAGCTTGTATATACATAAAAAACTTCAAACATAATTTAGGGAGAGTAAATACCTCCAAATGTGCACATGGTAAACAAAAAGGTTGCACAACTGATTGAGACCTACATTTTTGTGATACATCAATTCTTCTTTCAAAAATCATTTGAATTTTTAATTTTAAATTATCAAAATCTCGAATATAAAAATTGGCATTATTGTAAATTTCAAATTTAGAAAGTTGTCCAAATCATCACTTACAAAAATATAGAATTTTGATAATAAAGACTTTTATACCACCTACACTAGTTTCGAAACAGAAACAACAAATTTGGAAATTTCACACAAACATCACACATGTGTCCATACCAGCAATTATAGAGATTTTTAATAATAAGTTGCATTCCAATCTTTAACCAGTTTGGGGTACCATACATATTATAATATCAAGGCATGGGTAGCAAAAAATTATAATGCATCCAACATCATCACTGCCATATTAGTTGTTCATATTACATTACCACAAGCTCCATAAATATATAATACTTCACCAAAAGTACACTGCACCCCGGCCAAGGCGCTGGTCCCATAGGAATACTTCACCGAAAGTCCCTACTGCCTATATAGCTATAAACTGCATCATCACTAGGGCTTCTTAGTCCCAACGCCGGCGGGGTCCAACAACTTCTGAAAGGTGGCAAGCTGGTTGGTTTTTTTACGTCTTTCAGGTCACTACGTAACAAGTCGATCTCTTTCTTGTAAACTCCATTCTTCACACATTCAGCAAGGTCGTCAACCTTCGTAGTCATAGAAGTGAGCATCTGCACGATGGGTCTAGTCACTGCGTTGTCCAGGGCAGTCATCAGAGTGCAGTACGATTGATCTTCCATTCTCCTCCAAGGTGGTACTACATATGAGCAACATGAATTGTTCTGGATTAGTGTGAGAAAGCAACAAGAAATTTTAGTACTTAGATGCTATAAAACTGAGTACTACAAGATTTATAACCAAATTGTCCCATGGCAATATGTAGTATTTCTTTGACACTAAACAAACAAGCTAATTGAATCAGTAAATGCCTCCATACCTAAACATATGCTGACCATTCATTTGTTGCAGTCATATCATTTTGGTTTAGTATATTTTGGTACAAAATATGTTGGCAATACCAAACAAACTAATTATAACATATGTTGACCATACCAGCATAGCACTTGTAATAATTGATATTGAATTTAAGTATTAACTATTAAGATGATTGTGAAGTTGGGTTGAACGAGATGCCGTTCCAGGCTCTCGGCTTCATGTTAAATAGCTCGGGAATAGCCCCCGGCGGTGGCTTGTACAAGGGGTTGATCATGATCTTGGTTTACAAGTTATGTACGCCTATCTATTCCTATAATCCAGGGGCGTCTACAACAAACACCTCCCGGATGTATCTAGCCAAGATCATGATCATAACAAACATATTACATATTCTAACACTCCCCCTCAATCCTAGCCACTTGTGAGCTTGAGATTGCTTCTGAACTGTCGAAGCTTTTCTCTAGACAACGCCTTAGTGAAGCCATCTGCAACCTGATCGGCTGAATTAATAAATCTGATATCTAACAACTTGTTAGCAACCCTTTCTCGAACAAAATGGAAATCTATCTCAATATGTTTAGTTCTTGCATGAAAGATGGGATTGGCAGAGAGATACTTAGCACCCAAATTGTCACACCAAAGACGAGCCATAGAAGGATGTCGAATACAAAGTTCTTTCAACAACTTTTGTACCCAAATCATTTCTGCAGTAGCATTGGCAAGAGACTTGTATTCGGCTTCAGTAGATGACCGTGAGACGGTCGGTTGTTTTCTGGAACTCCAAGAGACCAAATTATCACCAAGAAATACAGCAAATCCCCCATGGATCGACGGTCATCAACATCACCTGCCCAATCAGCATCTGAAAATGCACTGACAATCATAGAAGATGAAGGACTAATAGAGAGACCCAGCTGCAAAGTTCCCTGTATATACCGAAGTATCCTCTTGGCAGCGCTCCAATGGGTGGAAGTAGGAGCATGAAGAAACTGACACACTTTATTAACAGCAAATCAAATGTCAGGTCTAGTGAGAGTCAAATATTGGAGAGCACCAACAAGACTCCTGTACCGAGTAATGTCATCAGAACTAAGAGGAACACCTTCAGCAGCACTAAGCTTTTCAACTGTCGACAAAGGAGTATCAATGGACTTGCAATTTGCCATACCAGACCGAGCTAAAATTTCTTTAGCGTAGCCAGATTGTGTGAGAAGCAGACCACTTCGACATCTTGTGACCTCAATCCCAAGAAAATAATGAAGATTACCCAAATCCTTTAGTGCAAAATCCTATTGCAAGTCGACAAGAAGAGCACTGGTAGCAGTAGAGGATGAGCTGGCAACAATAATATCATCCACATAGACTAGAACAAAAATAGTGTGACCACCCCGATGATAGAAGAACAAAGAAGTGTCAGCCTTTGATGATGTAAAACCCAACGAAAGCAACTTTGCACATGACCTTGCATACCATGCCCTAGGAGCTTGTTTCAAACCGTAAAGAGCTTTGTCTAGTTTGCAAACATAATTAGGGAACTTTGGATCAGCATAACCAGGGGGTTGAGACATGTATACTTCTTCTTCTAAAATACCATGAAGAAAAGCATTTTGCACGTCTAATTGCCGAAGACACCAACCATTAGAAACTGCAATGGTTAAAATCAATCGAATAGTAGCAGCCTTAACAACGGGACTAAAAGTGTCCTCATAATCTATCCCATACCGCTGCTTATAACCTCTTGCAACCAGACGAGCTTTATACCTATCAATAGACCCGTCAGCTTTGCGTTTGATTTTATAGACCCACTTACAGTTGATGACATTTTTGCCACGTGGTCGAGGAACAAAGTGCCAAGTTTTGTTATGCAGGAGAGCATCATGTTCTACATTCATTGCTTCGACCCATCTCTTAGCACGAAGAGCCTCTCGAACAGTGGTAGGTTCACCATCAGAAGTAGAGGTAAGCATGCCCCATTTAACAGTACCATCAGTTCGAATTTTAGGCTTAGATATACCTTGCTGGAGACGTGTAGTCGGACGCAATGCTGGAGCTACAGCTGGTAGGACCACAGGAACCTCCGCCGCAGGAGATCCGGCCTCAGCCGCAGCAGATCCCATCGGATCTGGATGAGGGGACGGTCCGCCACCAGGCGGATCACTGTGCGAAGCCACACGGTGTGACCCAGGCGATCGGGGTGGAGAAGGTGCCGCAGCAGCCGCAGACGATCCCGGCGCCTGCCCAACCCCTGTCGTGTCGCCCGGAGCAGCAGGGGACCGATCGGCAGGAGCGGCCGATCCCGAGGTGGATGCGCCGGCGCCGTGCGCAGGCCTGACAGGAGGATCCACCTCGGATCGCGCGCTATCGCGTCGGCGGGGACACATGAAATAATGCCCGCCATCACCAATGGAACCGCCGGGTTGATGATTTTGATCGCCGTTTTCATCCAGATTTTCACCTGTATCATCCACAATACTCCCAACACTGGTAATAGGGTTAGTAACAGGAGGAAAAACATCACGTGGAGCAACAGATGAATGCAAGTCCCCAGAATTGGTAGATGGATTGAGAAGGATGTCCGGGAGAAGAGCAAGTTCAGCCCGGAGTTGAGTACCAGCATTAGGATGCATGGTGGAGAAAGGAAACACATTCTCATCGAAGATGACATCTCTGGATATGTAGATGCGACCGACTGAGGGATCAAGGCACTTGTAACCTTTATGTAGGTTGCTATAGCCTAGGAACACGCACTGTTTAGATCTAAACTCAAGCTTCTTGTCATTATAGGGACGCAGATGCGGCCAGCATGCACAACTGAATGTTTTGAGAAAATTATAATCCGGGTGTGTTCCATGAAGGCGATAGTGGGGTGTGTCATTGTCTATAACCTTTGAAGGAATACGGTTTATGAGATAAACGGCAGTAAGAAAGGCTTCATCCCAAAATTTCAATGGCATGGATGAATGAGCAAGAAGTGTGAGACCAACTTCAACTATATGCCTGTGTTTGCGCTCGGCTACTCCATTTTGTTGATGAGTGTGCGGACAAGACACACGATGAGCAATGCCCATGCGAGTAAAGAAAGAACTCAAAGCTTGATACTCCCCACCCCAGTCGGTTTGGATTGTGCGGATTTTCTTGTCAAATTGACGTTCTACTAGAGATTGAAAATCGCTAAAACATTGGAAAACTTCTGACTTGTGACGCAACAAGTAGATCCAAACAAATTTACTATGATCATCGATGAAGCTAACATAATAAATGTTTCGACCAACGGATTTAGGGGCCGGACCCCATACATCCGAGTAAATCAAATCAAAAGGGCTAGCAGAAACGCTAGAAGATCTAGAGTAAGGCAATTGATGACTTTTGCCTCTCTGGCAAGCATCGCAAATGCTTGATTTATTGGACTCGACGACGAAGGGAAGATGATGATGACTCAAAACTTGCCGAACCACCGGAGCGCAGCATGTCCAAGAAGGTGATGCCACACGTTGGCCGACGGCTTGGTTACTCCAAGCGCTTCTTTATTCAATGGCTGAAGAGGATAGAGGCCACCCCTACATCGTCCCGCGAGGATGGTTTCCTCGTTGACTGATCCTTGACAAAAAAACAATCAGGATGAAACTCGAAATAGACATGATTATCACGAGCGATACGATTAACAGATAGAAGATTTTTGTGGGCTTTTGGAACATGCAAGACATCTTTAAGGATAATATTACTTGTAGGGGATTGCAAAACACCGTGACCAACGTGATGAATTTCCATACCTGATCCACTAGCTGTGTGGACTTGATCACCGCCTTGATACTTCTCGCGAGTGGTGAGCTTCTCTAGCTCACTGGTAATATGGTCCGTGGCACCGGTATCTATATACCAGTTTGTGTCGACGCCGTACTGCGAGGTAGTTGCCGAAGCTGCAGATTTCTGCTGAGGAGGACCGGCGACGTTCTTGTCAAACCGCTTGAAACAGCGGTAGGCCGGATGGCCTTCTTTGCCACAAACTTGGCAGAAGAGGCCCGGCTCGAAGGGATGACGTGGAGCACTGCCGCCGCCACGACCAAAGCCGCCACGACTAGCGCGCCCGCCACCACCACCACGTCCTCCGCCTCCACGCGGAGCAAAGTTGTTGTTGTTGCCGGCGCGATTCCCTTTGGTGGCAACATTTGCTGATGAAGAGTTGCCACCGCCGCCGTTGCGCAGATTGAGCCGCTGCTCATGACTGATGAGCTGAGTGAAGAGCTCGGTGGTGGAGATGGGTTCAACACGGTTTGCCACAGCAGTGGTGACCGAGTTGAATTCTTCGCCGAGGCCGTTGAGGAGGTAGGAGACCATCTCCTCATCTTCAAGACGACGTCCAGCCGCCGCCATCTCATCTGCTAGGGTTTTAACCTTCGCAAAATATTCTCCAAAGGTAGATGTACCTTTGATGGAGTTGGCCAGGGCCATACGGGTGGAGATGATCTTGGCGCGAGATTGAGAGGCGAACATTCCTTCGATCTTCGCCCACGCGCCCTTTGCCGTGACCTCGGTGTTGACATGCCCGAGGATCTCCTTCGAGAGATTGGTGAGGAGGTAGCTTAGGACCATCTGGTCCTTTGCCACCCATGGAGCAAACTCGGGATTGGCAACCCGAGGCTCCTTCTCCTTCCCTGCCTCAACAGGCAGATGTTGTGCCGGCGGCTCCACCGTGGACTCAAGCCAATCTGCTAGCTGAGTGCCGCGGAGGGCCAAAACCACCTGAGCTTTCCACGATTGATGATTGGATCTAGTGAGTTTTTCGGTCACTTGAGGAAGGAATGTGGTGAGGGAAAGTGCAGCAGAAACTGCGGAGGAAGAGGAAGCGAAAGCCATGAAGATTTTCCGTGAGGAAGAAGGCTCTTGATACCATGTGAAGTTGGGTTGAACGAGATGCCATTCCAGGCTCTCGGCTTCATGTTAAATAGCTCGGGAATAGCCCCCGGCGGTGGCTTGTAAAGGGGTTGATCATGATCTTGGTTTACAAGTTATGTACGCCTATCTATTCCTATAATCCAGGGGCGTCTACAACAAACACCTCCCGGATGTATCTAGCCAAGATCATGATCATAACAAACATATTACATATTCTAACAATGATTACTCAAGAGTTTCCTGGCTATGGAACCATGTCAAATATGAACGCAGAGTTCCAGTACAAATGCAAGAATAAGATCATGAGAATGAATGAAGTGCTAACAAGATTATTTAAGAGTTGCCTGCATCTTGAACTATATCAAATATGAAACCACAATTTTTTAGAACTAACAAGATTGCCAGTAGTCAATGACACGCATGCATACCAAGAACTAACAATGTTTAGTGTAACATGATCTATTGCAAACATAACTAAGCAAGAAAGCAGTCTACAAGCTAACAAGGTTTAGGCTAAGATTAGCAATTGCAAACATAACTAAGCAAGAAAGCATTTCAAGAGCTAACAAGGTTTAGCCATACATATATTGACAACAACAAATTACCCAGATAAGCATGCAGGGTGTACATTGCTGGTAACTTGACCAAGGAAAACAAGAATATAAGCACTTTAATTTAACATACACAGCTTTACAGACACAACATGCCTAGGCATTTTGATTATAACTCTTAAATATGAATTTTCATATTTGAAAAATGAAAATACACTGTCTACTATGTGAAAGACTGGAATTAGACAGAAATGCTGTGGTGCAATGTATGCTGGAAACTGAGTTATATATCTTATGATAATGCATGTTCTTCTGATGATTGTCATAATAATAGGAAAGGGATCCCTGCTGTGGAAACCCAGAATTCGGCTGTAGTGTTTGCTAGTTGTAGCAGATCTGGTAATAGTTTAGTGGTTGATAAGTGTTTTTCCAGACAGTTTAATTCCCAACATGGGGTGGTTGAGGATGTGGAACCTACAACCCCAGTTGATAATAGTAGTAGGGATGGACCTATAAACATTTTAGAGGCTGAGCTACAAAAGACCTGGACTAAAGTAGTAGACAGGAAAAAGAGTAAGAAAAGAAAACGATAGGTTTTTTTTTTTGGAATATTAGGGGTCTTGGACAAGTTGGAAGGATACCTGCCCTGAGAGGCAGGATTAGAAGTTCTAGAGCTGATTTTGTAGGGGTTAAGGAGGCCAAAAAAGAGAAATTTACCCCTGGCTTTTTTAGGTCTCTGACGGATGTTCGGTTTGATTGGTTCTTTTCTCCAGCTAAGAGGTCTGCTGGGGGCATTTTACTTGGTTGGAACAAGGATATTTTCTCAGCTACATTAGTTTCTTCTTTAGATTATACACTCAGTGTCATGATGTTAGATAAGAAGACTGGTTCTCTCAGTTTCCTTTAGCTAATGACAAGTGCTTAGAGAGAATACCAAGTCACCATAACTGCTTTTAGATGCTGGAGAAGGTCTTTGCTTCGGAAATAAGTCTTTTAAATTTCAAAAATGGTGGTTAAAGCAAGAGGGCTTTGTGGGCTTGGTAGAAAAAGTGTGGAACTGCACCTGCACTAGTCCTAACAGCTTAGATTGGTGGCAGTTTAAAGTTAGAGCTTTAAGGAAGGTAATTAGGGGATGGACAATGAATGAAATAGCAAAGCTGAATAAGTATAAAATGAACTAGCTCTTGAATAAAATAGTTTAGAGGCTAATCAAGACTCTAGGTGGAGAAAAGTTGACAGTGCTGCTACTGGAGATTTTAGGTTAGGTTTGAATTCTCTAGTCATTTTGGGAACCTGGACCCTAGAGTATCTGGCGGCATAGAAATGATTGTCTTTAATGGGGCAACCCCAAATGTTAACTTGGCTCTGGCTTTGGCTAGGGAGGAGGCGCATTGGTGGAGCATGGCAGGAACCAAGGGACTTTCCATGCTCACTGCTGGAGGTTCAGCCTAATAGACTGATGTAGGGTCGTCTTTTCTATCTTTCTTAACCGGTGATCTAGGGTCTGTGTAGTGGGCTAGTGGCAAGGTGTGTGGGGGGGGGGGGGGGGGGGGGGTTTGGGTCTATGTATGACTCTTATTCACATTAATACAATGATACGCAGTGTAGAAGATGTGTTTATTAGATTGCTACAAAAAGGTGCTGATTGTGGTATTATCAAGGGTCTAGCTGAGGATTTTACAGAAGGTGGAATTGTATCTCTGCAATATGCGATGATACTATTCTTTTGTCAAGAATAGAAGATGGTTACACTATCTCTGCAATATGCATATGATAGATGATACTGTTAAATATCTAACCAATATCATATGATTCATCAAAACTGTTAAATATCTAACCAATATCTAGGCTGAGGCAATTTCTGAATCTTATGGATTGATTGTTATAGATGGCTACTGCACAAACCTTCTAAATTGGCTAACTTATAGACTGAATCAGCCAACAATCAGTAAGCACAAACATTCTAATTTGGCAAATACATGCGCATGCCGTACCTCGTCGGATGGCGAGCTAAAGCGGTAGGAGCTGGATGGCGAGCTCAAGGGGTAGGAGCTGGGCGGCGAGGTAACGCATTTATTACCTCCGCGCAGGATGTTATCGTGTCCTTCGTAGCACTCATGGCAGACGACATGCACACTGCCGCTTCCCAAGTGGTCTCCGGCGGCGGGTTCTTCAATGCCTCCTTCCCGGCGGCGCCAGAAGTGGCGACCTTCTTGGCCGCTGCGGAAGTACTGGCGACCTTCTTCTTGGCCGCCGCGGAAGAAGTGACGACCTTCTTCTTGGCCGCCACGGAGGAAGTGTCGACCTTCTTCTTGGCGGCCGGGGAATGAGCGGACACTGTGGCGCTCTTCTTCTTGGCCGCCGCGGAAGGAGTGGCGCTCTTCTTCTTGGCCGCCGATGCAGACGGCGCGATCTTCTTAAATACGGCAGCGGGAGAAGGCTTGAGCAGCCTGTTGGCCGCCGGCGCGGATCTGGCCGTCGAAGCCCTAGCGGCGGCATCTGCCCTCCTCAAGGCCGCCTTCGAGGCGAACCTGCCTCATTCACCTCGAAGGTCTTGGCGGTGCTTCTTCTTCATCGCGGACGACGACGGTGGCCGACCTTCTCCGGTGGTGGCCGACCTTCTCCGGTGGTGGCGGAGGCGAGGTGGGTGTGAAGTGGCGGCGGTGGCGAGGTGAAAGTGAAGGGGTGAATCTGATGTGGATGGATGTAAAGTGGTGAATGGGGTGTGTAGGCCCACTGTCAGTGGGTGACCGTGAATGTGAAAAGGCAACAGGTGTCAGTGTAAAGCGCAACTCTTTGATATTTTAAAATTTCAAGCCTGCACAATATTGAAATTCTGAGACAGCGCAATGGTAAAGGTTGCCTCTTTGATACCCGAGGTCATCATGTCGAACCCCGGGGTGGCCAATTTTTTCCTCTTTATTTTTGATTTTAACTTGATGTTTCTTTTTAATCGTGGGGGTCTACTGTACGAGCCCTCGTGTGCCATTTTTTTATTATTTTTTCCCTTTCCAAGCTCTTGATAAATTTCTAACAGAAGGTGGGGACATGGTCTAGGATAAGCTCTTGAGATTGGGAAAAAATGCACTATAGAATATAAAAATAGACACATAAGGGATAAGTGATTAGTACCTGCGACCAAAACCGGTAGAGGCCTGATAGAAGATTACTTAAACATTTTAATTTTACACATAGATAGATGAAGTGTTTGGTCCGAATGAGATACATAATTAAACTCATATATAGTTCATTGCATACTTCAACTAATGAATTAAGTACAATATATATATAGTTCATTGCATCAAGGCAGCATGAACTCTGTGCTGTCATCAGTCCATGTTTTGTACTTCTGACGAGATCCAGCAACCGCATTCCAATTTTAGTTAACTAAGACAAGTCCTAATTCCTAGTGTGCTTGCAATGGATGGCCCCACCTCCCTCCCTCTAGCTATCTGGAGCAATAATCTAGATATATACACACATTCCATCTATTATTATATTTTTGGTTCTTTATTTTTGACAAATGAACAGAATCATCATTCCTAATCTTCTCTAATTTATGCTCGCACCTTTTTAGCTTTCTTGACAGTAGAAGGCAAGTGTTCAGTTTCAAAAAACTAGTGCCTCAAGTTGTCCATTCTTTAAACCATCAACTGACATTCATAATACACAGCATGCACAAGAAGAAAATACCATAGAAGCCTCAAAAGCATTACCAGAGAATCATAATATATATAAACATAGGCTTCTGAATATATATTCCATAGATATGCTGCCATTAATTCCCTGTTAGAAAATACAGACATTCACTATTAACTGCAAAGGCTGACACAAAGATGTTTAATTGCTTCCGTGCTGTTTGGATTGCTGAGAACATATGTTCCAGTCTTTCCAGTGCTTTCACATGTCAGATTTAGTTGATTTCCGAGCTGTGAAGACTGCAGAAGAAGCTTATATTAGTAAACTTACAACAAGGATGGAAACAAAAAATGAAACAGGAGTTTAAGCAATAATGGCTGCAACAATAACATGCATATTGAAAGTAAATAATCTCCATAAGTTCTACGCTTATTGGAAAGCAAGTGCAAAGCTGCTACTAACAGCAAATTAGCTGAAAACCAAACAAGGCAAGATTGCCATTGAAGTTCTGATGATGCTCGTGATTTTATCTAACATATTTTTAAGAAGTACAAAATGATCAAAAGTTGGTTTGGCATTCATGCATTCCCTGTGTTAATATACACATTGTGATTTTCTATCAAACACAATTTATCCTGACAAACAGGTTAAAAATATACAAACTGGTGAATAACACAGCAGAGCCATTTAGTACATTTAGTAAGAATCATAACTACAAAAAGACTTACCATGCAATAGTTATTTGGTGTGTCGCAACTCCACTTTGAAGTAGGCACACAGCTCAAATAATGGCACCAAGAACAGTGCTCACTAGCATTAAACCCTTGAAATAGCAACACCAATCCAACGGTGAACCTGCCAACAATAAAGTTTAGCTGAAAGAGTTGAACTGTGTAGTGGTTGATTAGATCATTACCTTTCATCTCATTGTCAAGATAATTACCCAGAGACTAGCGTCACTGTAGCAAGAACCAAAAGTAAGATTTGATAAGTCTTGAACTTCCGTTTAATTATGCCCGTGGGATATCCAAGAGGAGAGTTCTTTTGGTTAATATATCCAAACTGTGGCCGTATTGGCAGCACAAAACCAAGACAGAACCCTGATATAAATCCTCCAAGGTGAGCGAAGTTGTCAACATGTGGAAGGATCCCAACAGCTAAGTTGATGACAATGATCATAACTAAAGTCAGGAGTGCTGCGAACTGATTTTTTCGAAACAAGAACAGAATTAGAAACATGGAATATGGAATGATTTGTGAAAGTACTGCATGTATTTTAGAATCAACCTTGTTCTCATATATGGTCCAATTTGTTATGAGCTCTGACAGCATCGAGCCCAATAGTCCAAATAGTGCACCTGAAGCACTGACAGATATATTTTATACCATAAATAGAGAAGACAACAAGCTGCCACCAACACCAGAGATCACATACAGTGTACCAATCCTTACTGCAACAGAAAATCATCAATCAATGGTAAAGTTATATGATCACTATGCCTTAAATAACCATCAGACTCCTGATAATAAAGATGCATTGTACAAGATGTAGAATCTGTTTTCCTAAAAAAAGAAGACAATTACTGAAACTTTGTTTAATCGAACCAGACAGGGACACTTACTGAAACCAAATTCCTTCTCCAGCCTGATTCCAATCATTAAGAGACTCAACATGTTAGCGAGTATGTGGACAACTCCAGCATGCAACCAAATGCATGTAATGAGGCGGTAGCCTTCGTGATCTTTGGTAACTTCAGTGGTTTCCAGTGCCCCCATTTCCAACAGCCTGGGAATCGAAACAGGTTAGATTAATCACCAACAAGCTATCAAGATTATACAAATATAAGCAGGAAATTGAAGTACTGCCACCTGAGAGCATAATTACCAATAAAACGTTTTCAATGGTGAAAAGTGATCCTTAATGCATTATCAAACAAATAAGGTTTAGCAAGATTACAAGTATAATATAGCTGGACCAATGTCGTATGCCATCCTTTGTCTACTTCACTACAAAATCGATGAACTTGTAAGTTCTAAAGGAAACTATATATTTTTTTGTCAGATTTTATAGCATGTCTGCTTATATTTGTTCAGCCTAGAAAAAATCTATTCTAGTTCTATGCACAAAATATCTGTTTAGACACAAAGCTATCTAGACAAGTTATACTACTTTACCAAGTACTACAATTGTTCTACTATTAAGTTACTTCTCCTGCTCTCTTTCCAGGAATCTGACAAAGAACAAAGGCTGCTGGTCATTGGTGTTATTTGCCTTCTGAGTTGTAGCTGATTAAGTACAGATCCCTTTCACAATGGTAAGCTTTACTTTTTGATATACTAATACCACTGCTAGTTTGATGGCAGAGCTGTATCATGGTCAATAAGAACCATTACTATAATTTGTTTTATAGGATACTTCTGATAACGAATATTCATCATCAAATCCCGACGGAACATCTCATAGTGAAGAGGAAGAGATTGATGCTAGTACAGAGGACCAACACAGTGATGATTCTGCACAGGGTGGAGAGAGAGATGTTGATGCAGATGTGCAGGCACCTCAGCGTCACCCCCGGAGAAGGAGGACAATCACAAAGTGGCCAGAAGACAAGATAGTTGTCACGGAGCTCACGGAGGATGGGATGCCCAAAGAGAAGGCAGCAAAGGCAAGAATGAAGAGGCTTGCGGGACTGATTGCTAGACAAAGGCTACCATTGGTCTCTCCATCATTGAGTCTACGTAGTGAACAAGACAAAATGAATTTGTTTGATGATAATGTCCAGCCTTGGTTGGAGTTTACAGATGATTTAAAGGAAATGGCTTGTAAGAAGATGATGCAGATGGTTGCCAAATGTTGGAGAACCCACAAAAGCTATCTAGTACGTTGTTTTGTCAGAAAAGGGTTGAATGCCACGTTGAAGCACACATACATTTCTGAACCAGACTGGGAAAAGTTTGTGGCAATAAAGCAGAGTGAACCTGCAAAGGAAGAAAGTGTGAGATTCAAAAAGCTTCGGGAGAGGAACAAGCATGACCACCGTCTTGGGACAGGAGGGTATGTTGGGAAAGAGGCAAAATGGGAGGAAGAGGACAGGGAATTGGCCGCTGCAAGCATTCCTAATCCTTGGGACCAATTTCCTGGCCGCGCTAGGAATTTCATGCGGGCACGGGGTAAATTGGTCATATCGGAAGGTAAAGCTGTGATTGCTTGGTCGAATGAGGAAGCTGAAATTCTCGCTCAGGAAATTCTAATGAAGCAAGCAGAAATTGAGTCTTCAGGGGCCATTTCGGTCAGGGATAAAGATGCGCTCACACTGGCCTTGGGCCAACCAGAACAGACAGGTCGCATGCGTGGTCTGTCTAGCACAATTGGTTGGAAGTTTTGGCCGGATTGCACCGGCATGTACAGGAAGAGGAAGCGTTCAAATGATGTGGATGTGGAAGCCATTAAAGAACAAGTGACACGTGAAGTTACCGAGAAGGTCACAAATCAGATCATGGGCAAGCTACGTGCACATGGAGTGATTTTGAGCAGCTCCCCTTGCAGCAGCCCTCCCTCTGCAGGTGGTAAGAACAGCACCGCCTCAGCGTCAGATGCAGTCTGCGATGTAAAGTCAGCCAGGCTACATGCAGAAGGAGTGATTTTGGGCTCCCCTTGCAGCACCCCTCCCTTTGCAGGTGCCTCAGCCTCAGATGCAGTCTGCGATGTAAAGTCAGACAAAATTGGTGGAAATTCAAATCTAGAAAATGTGAGGCCTTCAGCCTGTACTCTTGTACTCATCAGTCGTGGAGGTTATCAGGTTGAGGTAGCAACGGGTCGGGTATTCCCAAGCCAAACTCTCATAAATAAAAATCCAGTAAAGGAGGGATATGCCATTGTACATATTGATTATGTAAATCCGGATTATGAGGGCACAAAGTTGTTGCGCCCAAGGTATGAGGTAAGAACTCTTGGAGACGCCATGTACAAAAGAATCGAGTGGAAGAGGGAATGGATTGTGGTAACACCGAAGGCGTCCTTACCTCCAATCTCATCAAAAGCTCCAATGCTTGGGTCAGCCAAAAGCAATCTAAATGTCCTTGAGGTACCCAACAATGTTTCACCCTCTCTATATGAGAAAACGAATGGTTCTGCTTTGACAAACTGTACTGCTTCCATGGCACATGTGGTAGAACAACCTAAGCTCAGAAAGCCTCCAAATGCAAAGCCAGCCCAGTTAACAGCCAAGAGCGACACCAAACTGGATTCAAAGGTGGTTGTCAAACCGAAGCAGCAGCGCATCCCTAGAGTAGACAGGAGTGACACCAAAAAGGATCAGAAGGAGGGTATCAAGCAGAAGCAGCAGCTAGCCCCTAGAGCAGCCAAGATTGACACCAAACTGGATCAGAAGTTGGTTGTCAAGAAGAAGAAGCCGCTGGCACAACACAGGGAATCGTCTAAAAGTGCCCCTTCGGTTCATGTTCGGGGTGAACTCAACCCTGTCTTCGTATTTGGAGAGCCAATGCTACCAGCAAAAAAAGTTGCTAAGGCAGGACCTGGATGTGTTGCTCTTCATGCCCACTACATGAGCGCATGTACACAAAATCTGAACAAACCGATTTTTGCTAAGACCAAGCCCGAGCATTTTTTGCATGAAACAGAAATTGAGCAATCATTCCCTGTGGGATTTGAAGATATGTTTGACCTCTTCAGACTAGATGCATTGGATATGTCCATCGTTCGTTGCTTGACGTTGTAAGCACAATTTCTTATATCTCACACTTTCTAGCTAGGGATGCCCTTCATAATTTTCCTTGCTAAATTGCTTATGTATGTTTCTTTATTCATAGATGCCTGATTGTAGAAGCTAGGGACACGTCTGTCCCTGTTGCCTTTCTTGATCCATATGCATTGTCGATCGACGCCATGGAGAGGTCTAGAGATGACTGCGTGCAGTATCTGGAAAAAGGCCTAAGGAAATATGCCAAGAGAGAGTATGTGATGTTTGCTTATAATAGTGGTATTCACTGGATCACTGTCATCATCATTCCCAAGTGGCTGAAGGTGGTGTACCTCGACTCCAATAGAGGCGTCATGGCAGATTTGAGTGGGTTGAAATCTGTGATAGATGAGTGAGTGTTTTATAACCTGCTATATATATCAACACCACGTTTCTTTGTTTTGTATGTTTTTCAAAGTAAAAAAATGTGACAACTCATGTCTTGTCTGTTAAGGGCTTTTGGCAATTCCCTACCCAGGGCGAAGAAGAGGGCCAAAAATGTGAAGTTGTCCCATGCGTTCAAAACTCCAGTGAGTTATGCTTCACTTGCAATTTGAATCGTGAACTGTGTTTCAGTACGTAGCATTATTAACCATGTGTTTGTGATTTGTTTGCAGTGCCTCCAGCAACCTTTGGGCAACACATCTGGGTTCTATGCTTCCCACTACTTTATGTGTGCAATGCTACAGATCAAATTGGCTAGTGAGGAGGTATGTATGGCAGATCTTTTCTACTTATTAGGTATATATTGTCGAAAATTTAATGCAATTGATCTCCAATGCTGAAAACCTCATGGCTCATCATCCCTCTGCCTTGGTTTCCTTTAGTGCTGGAGTTCGATACAAATTAAACATTTCTGTTTAGAAGCATACTTCCTTTATTTAAGTATATGATAGTGTCTATAGAACTTTTTTTTTGTGATAAGGTAGTACAGGTGGTTGGCGAATTAATAGGATATGTGTTTTCTAGATGGCGATCTGCTCCATGTAGGGTTGTTCTACTCGCGTTTGTCTTTAGAGTAGCAGGATGGACATTTAGTATCAGTGCTACTCCTGTGATGCTGCACACTAGCTATTTTGGAGGGACAACTCCAAGGTGCTGATGTGTAGAATTAGGACAATATGTTGAAGGAACAACCTCGACTTGGTAGACTAGCTAGCTAGCCCTAAGGGCAGTCCGAATCGATGGACAACCTGAATGCACGGATAGCAAGTGCTGAATCCAAAGCTCAAAGAGGAGATGTAGTCTAAGAACTACAATAGAAAACTCTATTTCATTTGCAGTAAAGATTAGTCATGAGTTAGAAAACTTGATGTTTAGCCTCTATTTATACTGAGCAGTAACCTACTAGACAGACAAGCTAGCATGACAACTAATATATTACTCAATGACACTTAAGAAACATACGCAATTGGACACATATGATTGACATACTGTGATATCACATTAATTAGGATTAGTTCTCCGTGAAACATAGTAAAACTACTCCTCTGTCCCACAAAGCAAGACATCGGAGCAACTTACCAGGTGCAGCGTATTCCCTCTGCACCTTCCCATGCTGGTAGTCTAGATGCAGTGGTCCCAGCATTGAATGTAGACGGTAGAGTGCCCTCCCAAAACGTCTTTTAATACGGGACGGAGGGCGTAAGTTGGAATAATTTGGTCCCCTAGTACTGAAATCAGAATTCTATAAATCTTAGTATCTTAATCTAGCTAGTTTGAATCCATATGCTCACTTGAATGTTTATGATCCATCTGTGATCGATGTTCCATATTCATTCTCCTCTACTTGATTTAAACTTGACCTGCAGTTATTGATAAAGCGATAAATTTTTCCAGACAGTTTAATTCCCAACATGGGGTGGTTGAGGATGTGGAACCTACAACCCCAGTTGATAATAGTAGTAGGGATGGACCTATAAACATTTTAGAGGTTGAGCTTCAAAAGACCTGGACTAAAGTAGTAGACAGGAAAAAGAGTAAGAAAAGAAAATGATAGGTTTTTTTTTTGGAATATTAGGGGTCTTGGACAAGTTGGAAGGATACCTGCCCGAGAGGCAGGATTAGAAGTTCTAGAGCTGATTTTGTAGGGGTTAAGGAGGCCAAAAAAGAGAATTTTACCCCTGGCTTTTTTAGGTCTCGATGGATGTTCGGTTTGATTGGTTCTTTTCTCCGGCTAAGAGGTCTGCAGGGGGCATTTTACTTGGTTGGAACAAGGATATTTTCTCAGCTACATTAGTTTCTTCTTTAGATTATACACTCGGTGTCATGATGTTAGATAAGAAGACTGGTTCTCTCAGTTTCCTTTAGCTAATGACAAGTGCTTAGAGAGAATACCAAGTCACCATAACTGCTTTTAGATCTTTGGAGAAGGTCTTTGCTTCGGAAATAAGTCTTTTAAATTTCAAAAATGGTGGTTAAAGCAAGAGGGCTTTGTGGGCTTGGTAGAAAAATGTGGAACTGCACCTGCACTAGTCCTAACAGCTTAGATTGGTGGCAGTTTAAAGTTAGAGCGTTAAGAAGGGTAATTAGGGGATGGACAATGAATGAAATAGCAAAGCTGAATAAGTATAAAATGAACTAGCTCTTGAATAAAATAGTTTAGAGGCTAATCAACTCTAGGAATCTTCCCCTCAAAAAAAAAGACTCTAGGAATCTTTCTATTGCTGAACAGGGTAGATTAAGTGAGGTGACCAAAGAACTAGAAAAGCTTTGGGCTCTAGAGGAGATTAAGGCTAGACATAGGTCTAGAGATAGGGATATTCTTGAGGGGGACAGGAACACTGCATATTTTCATGCAGTGAGAAGTAGGAACAAAAGGGTGCCAGTATTAGAAGGTCGTCCTATAAAAGAACAAAAAGGCATGATGGATGTAGCTGCTAGTTTTTGAAAGAATCTGTTTAAAAAGGAAACCATACCTAATGCCTCTTTAGGACAAAACTTTTGGAACCCTGAGGATTTAGTCCTAGATAGGCAAAGGTTAGTTTCCAGGCTGTCTCTTGCAGTGTGATGCTTCAAATGATTCAGATCATTTTCCCCCGATTCTTGGGCTAAAGGATAAGCCTTCTGGCCTTCTCTGGATGGTTTCCAAGAAGTAGTGAAGGATGCTCTGTAGAACCTGTCCACTTGATACCCTTGCTTTGAAACTCAAGGCAACCGCCAAAAGGTTACAAAGCTGGAGTCAGAAGAACCTTGGTCACTTCACGTCCGAATTGCTCATGGCAAAAGAGATCATCCACCGTGAAATACACAAAGCAACTCCAATATGACTATGCCTAAACAATCTCTGAACTAACACATAAACATATAGACTATCTAATAAAACAATCTCCCATCTTTAGCACTACCGAAGGTAGCTCATCCCTACATTGCAATATCCCAGATTTGTATATCACAAATCTAGGTGAGGGAGAGGAATGCCAAACCTTTTGGCTGTCAGTTACGTGGGTAGCCTTGTAACATGACGGCGTAGCACAGATCGCCGACAAATGGTGACTGCTGGGGGACAGATTCAATGCCTCCTGCTGTTTGGCCACTTCGTCACTGAGACGTCAAGCTCCGTCGTCGCCACGGGGAAGAGGACCCAATCGCCACGTTCGACGACGCGTGTCAGCACACCGATAAACCACGGATGCTCGAATTCTGTGGTGCCCCCGGTATCCAGTGATTTTTAATAACTCCGGATTGGAAACTTGGTAATCTGAAATACATTCCACTGAAACTGTGAAACATTCAGTAGTGATGAAGTTTTTGACTCTGCTTCTTTTTCATGTCTTGTACAAAATTAGGGCGTTGTGATGTTTGCGAAATATAGCTAATAATGCGAGAGATCTTAGTTATGAAGCTTAACTTATTGGTACGGATGTTTACAGGGATTCGATTTTGTGTCCACTGCTATCAACTTGGGTGACATCAGAGAGAAGATCGCCAACTTCATTGTCTCGCAGATCATGGATCCTAATGGCGAGTTTCATTGTGTCCTATGCGAAATGGACGATTCAGATGAAGCTTAATGCAGTACCAACGCAAACTCAACTTAAAGATCGAACTGTGTGAGTTTGGCCAATTGTACCTGAACTGTGTTGTTGTTGAATCTACGTACTGTACCATTTAGGTGATCAATGTGTGTGTGTGTGTTGGTAAATTATTTAAGAACTATTGCTACTTGTGTACCAGTTGGATCGATGAAATGTGTGTGTGATCTATTTGTGTGAATTCTATGTGACCGCTACCTTTAAATTTGTTTTATGAGAATCCTATGTTAGTGACACGTGGTCCTTATGCGCGTCTGAGCCTGTTTAATAACTCAGACGCTTGTAACGGAGAGCGCGACTGAGGAATTTAAATTACAGGCGCGTGTTGTATGTATTACAGACGCATATTTGTAAGACGCGTCTGTATTACTCCCTTATTACAGACGCGCAAATGGGAGACGCGCGTGGGAGCGTCTGTAAGTACTCTGTACACGCGTCTGAAAACTTCAAAAATTACATGGTGGGAAGAACTGGCTTTCATTCACCCCAACATGTGAAGATCGAATATGATGGAGAAAAGGCATACCAGCTATCTGGATGTGGTCAATCGTTGATGCACGGGGTGAATACCACCAGTAAGCCATCACAACATGTCCCCTGACAGTGTGAAAAGCCTTCCTGACGGCTTCCAAACCTACAACTCCAGAGCAATTGCCCTCAGCGAATATCTCTCATCTCTCTTTTCACCAAAAACAGAACTTTCATCTCTCTCAACTCGCATACGTGTCGTGCTCTCTGGTGCTCCTTTATTTGTGGAGTGACGAAAGAGAGGGCAATACATATGACAAGAATTAAATGCGGGTACCAACATTTGATTTCCATCAGGTTATTCAGTGCCTGTAATTTTATTCATTGAATGGACATGTACGTACCCCCTAGAGCAAGGCCACCACTGATGTTCCATGATAAAGTGCTCAATCAGTTGGGGACACAGATCGAGTCTTCAGAGTTAAGACATGGTGAAGCCTTCTTTTTTTTTTAAGAGTGTGCCCGTTGACACATATTTCATTAGGAAGAAGTAGCGAAGTAATTACAAAGCGCACATGAACAACGGTAGATCGCAAGTAGCGTATACCAAATACGTTGCACGGCAACAAAGCACCGGAGCGTGGATTGCCTAGAGCTGTAATTCGTCCAGACTACATTTTGATGGAAACAATTCTGTGACTAGTCGACAAGTGCGTAGAAGCACTAATCGTGGCTAGCCTTGCCACGGCGCCGGGACCTGTAACAACCCGGAAAATTCACTAAACACAAAAATCCGAACTACAAAATTTTTTCTAAAATAACCCCATGTTTGTTGCTTGTCGTGTACGAAACCCTAGTAAGTTGCATATAAAGCCTCTACGTTTAGTTGTAAGCATTGCTTGGCAACAGCATCACATGTGTCTTAACGCGGTCCTTAAGCCACATGTGACTAGGACCCTAGGTAAACCCTTTCTACTTACCAGGTGAGAGCCCATGACTGAACAACAGCTATAGTATGCCCTAGAGCTAGTCCCTAGGTGATGAACCTAAACCTTGACGACCCTATGCTAGGATTAGTGGTGGAATCACCAAGGTATAATATGTATACACGTACACCTACCCATAGTAGACCTTACCATCAACTATAGCCCGGCTAGAGCTAGCCAGCGAATAGTGTTACCACACTAACCCGTGACTTAGTGAATCAAACCTATGCCATGACTCCACATAGGAGAGCTTTGATCCTAAACCTGAAGCCATGATGATAGGACTTAACCTCACCAAGTGACAATCCACTCGACCCTAGTAGGATGGAGACTAGTAACACTATGCCAACCCAGGGAAGCACCTCCACCCTGAGAGAATAGTTGCTTAACTATGTACCTCGATGTTAGGAACTACCTACCTCGGCTTAACTAGTCCCTTAACCGCCCTAGATGGTTAAACCCCAAACCTATGACCTAGTGGGACCCACGCTAGAACTTTTAAGTATGTTATGCAACATGTTTGATTTGGTTCTTATTGGATTTTTCTCTTGTATTGAATAACAAATCAACAAACACATATACATAGTATATTGGGGATAATACCCTAACATGCCCTATGACCATCTATGACCACCATGAATTATTATACCAATATATGGGTTATAAACCCTAAAGGCCTATGACTAACCCCTAATAAGACCACCCTAACACCAAGTGTGATTAACACACATGGCAACGCGTGGATCAACTGGCCAACGAGCTTGGACAAGCTAACTAGCTGGCTGCAAGTTGTACGTGCATGCCCCTGTGCACTTGCTAGGCACGTGAAGCACGAAACATGCAAGCTACCATCCCCTTTATTATACGTATATGTGTGTGTATATATACATACATACACAGGTATACTAATGGCCCAATCGTATTATATAGCAGACCTCCAAATCGACGTTGCATAGCCACCTTGCCGGCCTTAATCTCCATGCGGTCCAGCTACAAGCAGCCCATTCCATCGTCGTGGCCCAATCTGGACACCAGCACGGACACCTCTTTCCTCTCACGTGCGCTGCACGCGATTCCTTCGTGCACGCACATAGGCCGCCGCCGCCGCTCCACGTTACGCATGAGCGCTGCATGCTCCTGTACGACCCGGGCCCTCCAGTCAGCGGCCCATGGCCCCATCCGGACTCGCGTGCACTTGACGCGAAGCAGCCAAAGACGCCGTTTCGCTCCGTCTCGTCTTCTCGTCGCGCCGTCGTTGTCTTCTTTCTCCGTACAAGCCAACGCCGTCGGAACCCGGAGGAACGCCCACCTGCTCCAGCGACGAAGCCAGAAAATTATTGAGGTCGGGCTGAACAATAAGCTTTTTATCTCTAATAATTCTCAGCCCTTCCTAATCTATGTAATTAAACAAAAATCAAGGTGGGGCCAAGGCCGGGCGCTATGTATTCTGGAGCCTTAGGTCGGGCTGAAGCCCCACTTGACCGGCCGCTGGCTACGTCGCTGACCTGCTCCCACCTCGGATGCCCTCATGACCTCAGCCACGGCCCCCATCGAACCGGGCCGCGTGATGCGGACGCGACCTCGCACTCGCGTCGCCTTGAACCGCGTTCGGCACCGCGACCGCACCTGCCTTCCCTTCTCGAAGAAACCCGGCGCGCTCACCTGCTCCACGGCGTAGATGCGAGCCACGTCGTGCGGCTGTCTCATCAAGCGGCATAGACGCTGGCAACCCTTGGTAGGAACCCTAGCCGCGACGCTATATATAGTGCAGCAGCCGCCGCTCTCCTCCTCGAGCTCCCAGACCGCGCCGCCACCTCTTCGAGTTCTCCAGCGGCGCACCACCAGGCCAGCGCCCACGACATCCACCTCGCCGCCACCGCGCCGAGCCCTCTCGCGTCGTGCCATCCTGCAAGCCCAGACCGCGCCGCCGCCTGGTGCCTCCTCGCCCCGCTGCAGCAACACGATCCCGACGCCGCCGGCCCAGATCGACGCCACCTGCAACCACACGACGTCCTCGACATAGCGACGCCCGAGGCCCTGAACCGCGAGCCTGCTCCACAACATGCGCTCCGCCTCGCCGCACAGCTACCATGCCACCGTCGACGCCAAGCCGCATCCTCGACGTGCCGCGACGCGTCCTCAATAGCACGCCAGAGCCCCGACCCGACGCCGCGCCGACAGCTGCGTCGCCGTCGCCACCACTCTACGCCGAAGCCACGACGCCACCATCAGGCTCTGTCCTCCACCAACGCCGATGCCAAGCACCCGTTGCGGCCCTGCTCCAGCCCTGTGACGTCGAGCCCGTGACCCGGCTGCGTTCCACCTCGACCCGACCACATCAGCGCCTTCTGCGTCGCCCTGGACTGCGAGCACGATGCCGAGCAGTACTGCGACCCGGACGCTGCGACTAGCCCCTACTTCGCCTGCGGCAACCCTCGAACCGAACCCCGTCGGGCGGCTACGACGACGCACCGGCAGCACACGCGATCTGCATCTTCACACCCGCCGGTGAGCACAGCCAAACCTCGTCTCCCGCGTTGCCTTGTAGCCCTTCTATTCCGGTCTTCGTACCGGCAAGCCAACCTGGACACACGCACACACGTACACGGCCTTGACTGACCGGCCGCCATGGCCATGACCACCGTATGTGCCCTGCCGTTTCGGCCAAGCCCAGTGGTAGGATTAGAAGGACCTCCACACCGGCCCTGCCATGACCTGAGATGGCTGTGTGTGCGCTGGATGTAGAACATGAGACCCGTAGGAGCCTGGCCACCTCGCCGTTCTGCCGACATCGCGCAGTGCGTGCTCCAGAGCACCATCTTGCCTGAGCCGCCGTTCCGACGTGTTGGTTAGCCCTGTACGCCGTTGGCTTCATATCTGTGCCCACCTCGACGCTGCGCACGTCTAGCCAAACGGAAAGCCCCCGGCTACCTTGGACGGGAAGCCACGCCGCCGCCGGAGCTCCACGGAGCGCCGCCGCGTTTACCTGCTGCCAGCCCTGCTCCGGTCGTCTCTTTGCGTGGGAGCATGCCGTCGAGCATCACCGTTGCACCCTGGACACGATCATGTAGATGATGGAGCCCCAGACGCCGGATTGGCCGTGACCGTGCCAGCACGGTGCATGCACCAGAGCACCGCCACGCCACGCTGTCCATTGCCGCCCCGGTGCTGTCGAACCTCAGATGGACCCCTGGACTTCAGATCTCAAATACCGGACCATGGCGCACGCTGTGCTCGCGCCAAGCCACGAAGAGGAGCCCGGTAGGATCCCCAGCTACAACCTTGCCGCCACGGTGTGTGCTCTAGAGCGCCGCCGTGTCGCGCCTGCCTCGTTCCGCTCCGGCCGCCTTGCGTCGCGACGTCGTGCCGTCGAAGCTTCGCCTGGATGCCCTGAACTTAGCCGTGTGGATGATGGAGCCCTGGACGACCTGTGTGATACCCTGCCGTGCACCACCGCCTCGCCGAAGCTCCGCCTTGTGCTTCTGTCATGAAGCGGACTCCGCCGAGGGATTTGGTCGACGCCGTCGAGCCTATCAATCGTCCGGAGATCCCAATCAACTGATCGAAGCCTCAATTGGATAAAAGACGAAGCCGTGACCCTTGTTCGTGGATGCCAGCGCCGCCGCGTCGCCATTAACATGGCCAGCCACGCTGGTGGACACGCCGCCGCTGTCCCATGCCCAGACATACCCGCCTTGTACTCGAGATGGATATGCACCCGATGAAGAGACAAATGGACCCACATGGACGCCGCACCGGCGGCCTCGCCGCCGGCGAGCATGCCAGCCGCGGACAGAGCAGAGAAAAGGGATGAGATGAGGATGGACCCGTGCTCCACCTACTGACGACCACGTAGACTCGGTGCACATGAACCTGAGATGGATGACGAGATATGGACAAGGTCCACAATGGACCACGTTATGGTCCATGGACCCGCTGTGCATTGTCCATGATGGACCGACCCCGTGCGACATGACCCATGAGCAAGCCCATTTGAAGCCCAGTAGATGACGTGGACGAATCACAGAACGACACGTGGCGGGCCTAGCCCGGCCCGCATCCAGCCCTGACCCGGCCCTACTCGGCCCGCTTGGGACCCAGTCGGGTTGACCACGGTCAACGCTGACGTCATGCTGACGTCACCACGGGACCCACTTGCCACGTCGGCATTCCTTGCCACATCAGCAGCCACGCAGACGCCACATGGACCATTCCGAGACTGACACGTGTCGGCCCAGGATATTCCAGCCCTTTTTCTTTTTCGAATATTGATTAAATCTTGTAAAATTTATAACTAATTCATACGAGCTCCAAAAATAATGATCTTTATATGGAAATTCATCAAAAATCGAGCTTTATATCATGAGCTTATGTTTGAGTGCATTTGGATCTTTTTGATATTCATTTGGTTCTTTGTGGATTCTATAGGAGTCGCTAACGCGACTATTACGTCTCGATTACGGAGTCGACTTAGGAGGAGGAGCCCCACTGATCGACTACATCTGACGGAGGAGGACTTGTACGACTACGGTTGGATTTGTACCACTACTACCTCGACATCGCAGGTGTCATGGCAGCACCTTATTTTAGAGAATCCTATTTAGACATTGCATAATTTATAGAATTGCTAGCGCTTTTATATTTATTCCTTTGCTAGTATATGATGCATGTTATTGCCTGAGCCATTTATACCTTGATTGAAAACCCTTCACCATGTTACCCAGCTTTGCGCTCGCACTTATATTAATATTGCCACCCTTCTGCTTGCTTGCACAATATATCACCATACTTATTACTCCACTTCGCATTGGATCGTGATGTGATGCGGGTGGTGAACCCCTCGGGAATGGTTTTGGCTTGGGATGCCGGCCTTGGTGGACTTGGTGAGATTCGGTGGTTCGTGAGTGTGACTTGGGTGTGTGGAGGGTGAGGGTTGAGTCGACTGAGCCGGGATATACGACGAGCTTATGGAGCGAGTCTTGCCCTGGGATGGACTGGACATTCCTGTGCGGATACCTGTGGCGGGTATACTTGTGGTTGGGGAAACCCCTGAGTGTGGGCTTGTCATGGGCCGCTCAGGCAGAAGGTGCTGTGGTGGCACGTGGTGTCAGGATGGCACCCGAACGGTAACCCTGTTGGAGACATCCCGGCTTGGTCATCCCTAAGGACTTACTAGTACTCAGTTTCTTCAGGACTCCTTTACAGACCACACGTTCCTTGTAATGGGGAGATGGCTGGACTACTTAGTAGCGCGATGCCACTACTGCTAGGCGAGAAGTGTAGGGAGGTACGGGTGGCGAGTACTCACACCCTTCCGAGATGATCATGAGGTACGAAACGTGGCACGAGGTCATGACTTCACGGTTTCGGCCTCCCCGAGGTACTTGGGGTGTTCCGGGCGAGAGGTAGGGTGGCATCGTTCTATTATAGCAAGCGCCGGACCGCCTAGGCATGGCCATGTCGATGATGGCTATCTTGTGGGATGTAAAACCTCTGCGAGTGTTCTTGGTTGATCGATCGATACATATGCCGACTTGTCGGCTATGGACTATCGTGTTACGCTTCACTAGATAGGAGAGGAGTGTTCTACCTTCCCGAGCATTCCGGTCGCGAGCACAGGATGGGGGCTGCGGGCGGCGAGACAGACCGAGAGGGAGTTGGTGCCGACATGAGTGTGAGATGTGGTGATGGAGGTGAGATGATGGTTTTGGGATGGATGTGATGATGGATGGATGTGTGTGGGAATGGGAATGTGTTAAACTTGACTATATTATTATTATTGCTACTATTTATTTTGCTACTTCGCATGCGCTAGGATGCAAACCACGGCCAAATTATAGGATCGCCGAGATCCCTTTATTTCTCTTTTCCACTAAAGCTCATTCGGTGCCTGACCATGGCCTGCACACATCCGGTGGTGTGCAGATTTTCACGCTTCTCGGTGATGTCAAACGGATTAGAAGGTCTCGTGCTCGCACTCAAGTTGGAGTTTGAAGTTGCTTCCGCGTTACTTCCGCCTTCTCAAGCTGTTTCGGATGCTAGATATACTTTGTTACGCCTTGTGGCGTTGTAATTATTAATGTAAACCCCTCTATTTGTACTCTTTAGATTTATAGATCGATGTATGGAATTGATTATCGACTGATGTATATCATTCTGTGAGATTTCCCTTCGTGGAAAATTGAGGATGTTTCAGGACCGAGCTGGAAACAACTCGCGGATGGCCTCTCGTTTGCCGACAGGTGGAGGGGGCCGCCTCCCGAGCGATCGATCCGCTATCCTCCGGTTGGGCTATGGCCCATTTTTTAGGCAACACAGTCTTAGCTTGCAGCTCTGCTTTGGACGCTCGGGGTGTAGAATTTCAGCAAATTGTTGCTTTCTTTCCCCTAATCGAGTCTGGACTCTGGAGGTCCAAAATAGATCTTCTGCTTTTACAAGGGGTGATAAGCTCTTTAATCCTCTTGTTGTTTTCCCTGAAACTACTGCAAATACTATACTCCCAAAAGATTGGAATGAGAGCTTCTACTGTCTTAGAAGCCTGCATCTACAGGGAGCTTCTAGGCTCTAGCCACATAGTGCAAAGAGCTCTCCTGACGCCTTGCAAGCCTACAACTATAGAACAATTGTCTCAGTGAACACCTCGTCTCTCTTTTTACCGAAAAAACTAAACAGTCATCTCTCTCATGTTGCAACATAGTGTCGCACTCCTTCAACAGCTCAATCAATCTGGTGCTCCTTTATTTATGGAGTAAAAAGAGAGGGCAATATCACAGAAGAGTCGTAGGTAGGTACTAGCATTTGAGTTTCGTCGGGTTAATTATTCAGTGCATGTAATTTCTTTGAATGGGCACCCACCGAGGCCATTACGATGTTCCATGATAAAGCTGCTCGTAAGTATGTAACTCGTGTCTTCGGACTTGAGTTGAGAAGCCCTCTACGGAAATCTTATGAAACATGGTAGAGCCGACACCAAGTTAAGTGATAACTCGAACAAGAGCTCATCAAACATTGTAGGGGACTAGGGGTGAAATGAATCTGTTGGGCAAAAGGCTTCATCGTCGTTTATATGTACATTCCATAGTCAAGTTTCATGTAGCACCTACCACTGTATAATCTTCGTTAAGTTGGGAGCAGCTGACACTTCGTGTTTATTTAGGTGTTTAGATCAGGCTAAGATTCATATATTAATTGCTTCTACCATTTGGTACTTGGTAGCATCAGGTACCATCAACCAACCATGAAAAGCTAAGATCAAACTATATTT
Source organism: Themeda triandra (assembly GCA_018135685.1). Lineage (NCBI taxonomy): Eukaryota > Viridiplantae > Streptophyta > Magnoliopsida > Poales > Poaceae > Themeda > Themeda triandra. Next base: position 337,470 of record JAENPR010000534.1, read on the forward strand.
GATCAGTTGCTTACAGTTCGTTGACAGAACGAAATGCACAAATAATAAATTTGGCACGTGAAACATCAGAACATCTATTTATCTAGAAATTTGGTAAAAAAATCTGTTAGCATATTATATTAGTATAAGTATCCCAAAGGTTGTACTCCCTTTATTTCAGTTTATACTTTTTGATAGCCCTATGTAATCTCTATATATATACCCTCAAATGATTAATGGAAAGTGAGTTGAGTTTATCCTCTAACATGGTATCAGCTCAATTTTGAGAGACAGCCAAAGAAAGCACCATGCTTATGGTCGCTGGCTTAACAATAGGACTAAAAGTCTCACCAAAATCAAGACCAGAGCGTTGGGTAAAACCACGAAAAAACCATCGAGCTTTGTAATGGTCGAGGGCTGCCATCCATATGTAATTTTTGTCCAAAAATCCACTTGCTTGTAACAATATTAATGCCGATGGAGGAGGAACAAGATCCCAAGTGTAATTTGCCTAGAGAGTGTGAATTCCTCCCGCATAGCATCACGGTAGTTCGGATCTGCCAAAGCGCCACGATAAGTCTTCGGAATAGGAGACAACGTGATGGACTGCAAGTTCATAATAGTCCTTGGTTGCCGAAACATGTTTGCCCCGAGTCATCATAACATGATCATTAGCAACTAGTGTGATCTAAACTGCTCATATTGATACAACATGGCTAGCAGCGGGAGGACTAGTAGGATCGGCAATAGGTGGTCCAGTACCGGTGCTAGGAGGCCCCGCACCAAGCGCGTCCCCTGAACTGGAAAAGCCATCGGCCCCTGGCACAGTAGCACCGAACGAGGGTGACCCCTCCAGCAATAGGTGCAGCGCCTAGGGACGTCGGAATTTCCAGGCCACCAGCCAGAAATTCGGAACCCCTGCTGGCAACAATCCGAGTAGAATCGGGGGCAGCTGTAGAAGGACCAACGCCTCTGATGCCGGATCCAATAACACCAACACCTGTAACACCAGATGGCTATTCTCATAGTTAAACTCCGACAAAAAAAATCAAAGTTGGACAAAGGGAGGGGAGTAGGAAGCTCGGCAAAGGGGAAAGATGATTCATCTCCGTGTTCATCATCTACCCAATATGCAGATGTGTTTACAAAGGGCCTTCCTATATCTATTTTTGTTGAATTTCGTTGCAATTTGAATGTCTCCACTGCAAGCCGTGTCAGTGTTCCAACTACGGGGGATGTTAGCATATTATATTAGTATTAGTATTCCAAAGGTTGTACTCCCTTTATTTCAGTTTTATACCTTTTCATATACCCATGTAATCTCTATATATACTCTCAAATGATTAATGGAAAGTGAGTTGAGTTTATTCTACTATAGATGCCTATCCTATCTGTTGAGTACTATACTTAGTGTGAACTCTTGTAGCCGCTGCATGCCATTAGCATGAGCGCAGTCAGCATGCACAGCGCCCTGCGCGGCAAGCCTGTGCACTTGTAGATCGAGTCAGGACCGGCGCCCTGCGAGGTGAGCCGCTCCTGCCATACTGTAAACGTGTATAAACACACACCACTGCCATGAGTAAAGTTGTTGGCTTGTATTCCATCTTTCTGCATGGTATCAGTGTTCTAGTTCTCTTCCCCTGTGTCTAATCTCCACCACTTCTCGCCGCGCCTGCGTCAGTCGCTGCCGGCCAGACCACCCTCCGCTGCCCAACCCACATCGCCATGGAAGATGACAACCCTCTTCTCAACGGTGACATCTCCGGTGATGATGCATCCTCTCAGTCCTCCGATGGCAGCGACTCCCTTGTCGACTCCATCATCCAACCCCCACCCTCCACTGTCCTGCAAACTGTCAATATCCGTCATCATGTTCCAGTCGAACTTGACCTCTCCGACTCAAACTATGCCGAGTGGCTCGAATTCTTTGACGCCGTCGTCGGCAAGTTTGGGCTCACATCCCACCTCACCACCGCACCCACTTCCGCTAATCGTCGTGATCCCGAATGGGCCATGGCCAACAAATGCATCCTCAGCTGGCTTTACAACTCCATGTCAAAAGACGTCCGTGCCATTGTGCGCACCCCCAAAGCTTCAGCATACAAAATCTGGCGGGCTGTCCGTGCCCAATTCCGTGACAACCAGCTCCACCGCTGTCTACCTCGAGGCTGAGTATCACAGCCTCGTCAGGGGACATGGACATCGCGACTTACACCGGCAAGCTCAAACGTCTCGCGGACGCTCTGCGCGACGTCGGCCAGCCAGTGCGCGAAACCACCCAAGTCTTGAACCTGCTCCGCGGCCTCTCCTCCAAGTACCGATATGCTGTTCCTGTCATCGCAAATGAGAAGCCACCTCACACCTTCCTCTCGGCAAGGTCCTACCTGCTCTTGGAAGAAAAGTACGACGCCGAGCATGACAAGTCATCTGCCCAGCACGCCCTCGTGGCGACAGGAGGCTCCGGTTCATCTGGATCCGGCCACAGTGGCGCGCAGTCTGGCGCCCCTCGAAACTTCACTCCATCCACCGGCGACGGCGGCACTGGCAACCACAACTCCAACACAAGCTCGCGCCATCACTCCCACGGCTACGGTGCTCCACCCCGGAACAACAACCGCGGTGGCAAGAAACAAGGTCGAGGTCGTGGCGGCTCCAACTACAACAACAACTCTCGTCCCCCGGCTGGTGGCGTCTGGACGCCCGGCCTAAACCCGTGGACGGGCATGGTTCAGGCCCGGCCCATGCCCTTCCGTGCGCCAGCAGCCAGCGTGCTCGGCCCACGGCCTGGCACTCAGGGAAATCAAGCTTACTTCGCCGGGCCGCCCCAGCACCACGGTGCCTCTTCCTCCACCGGCGCGTCGTCTGCATCTCCTCCGACCGACGTCTGGAACCATCAGGCCATGCTCGCCGCCCTCCTCAACTCCAGCGTTCCTCCGGGCGGACCTCAAAGCGGCGCCGAGTGGTACTTGGACACCGGCGCCTCGTCGCACATGACCTCCTCCTCCGGTAATCTCACCTCCCTACAGCCCCTTTATTCTTCCCCACCCATTACCGTGGGCAATGGCGCCTCTCTCCCAGTCACGCACCGTGCCCGATCGACCATCCCCACGGCAACCTCCCCATTATTTCTTAACAACATTTCGGTCTCTCCATCTCTTGTAAAAAAATCTCATCTCTGTCCGTTCCCTCACACGTGACAACAATGTTTCTGTTGAGTTTGATCCGTTTGGTTTTTCTGTCAAGGATCTTCAAACGCGGGCGGAGATTATCCGATGTAACAGCAACGGTGAACTCTACCCACTGGCGTCCTCCTCTCCACAAGCTCTGGTCGCTGCTTCACCCACTCTTGATCTGTGGCACCAGAGACTTGGTCATCCCGGGCGTCACAATTTCCACAAGACCTTGGAACACCTCGACCTTGAGTTCACCAAGTCATCCTCTACCACGTGTGAAGCCTGCCAGCTGGGCAAACACGTCCGCTTACCACTTTCCTCTTCTACCTCTATTTCATATGTTCCATTTCAACTAGTTCGTGCTGACATTTGGACATCTCCATTGTCGAGCTTTTCTGGATTTAAATACTACCTTGTAATAATTGATGATTTTACCCACTATATATGGACCTTCCCGTTGCGTGCAAAGTCTGAAGCCTTTCAGTGTATAGTTGCTTTTCATGCTTATGTTGCAACTCAGTTTCAGTTACCCTTGCTCGCCTTTCAAACTGACAATGGACGAGAATTTGATAACCATGCCTTGCGCTCTCATCTTGCGGCTCATGGCACTGCTCTTCGTCTTTCATGTCCATATACTTCCTCCCAAAATGGCAAAGCTGAACGAATCATTCGGACCCTGAATGATTGTGTTCGCACCCTTCTGCTCCACGCCGGCATGCCCGACTACTTCTGGGTCGAGGCCCTCTCCACTGCCACTCACCTCATCAACCGCAGGCCTTGTCAATCGAGTGGCACCAAAACACCCTTCCATCTCCTTCTGGGCACCTCACCTGACTACAGCCATCTACGTGTGTTTGGCTGCATGTGTTTTCCCAATCAAGCATCCACAGCACCAAACAAGCTCAGTCCTCGATCCACCCCATGCGTTCTCCTTGGGTATCCTACAGATCATCGCGGATATCACTGCCTTGATCTCCGTACCCGCCGTGTGATCACATCTCGACATGTCGTTTTTGACGAAACCCGCTTCCCATATAGTTCTGACGAGTTCCAGCCAAAACCGACAACAGAACGACCATCTACAGTAACTGACTTTTCTGAATCGCCAATTCTCATTCAGTACCCTACATCAGCCCCTCACGTGCCATCTCCCAATTCAGGCCAGTCCGCGGAACAGACGCCCATGTCTCCCGCAGTAGCCTCTTCCCATCTCCAACCCTCACCACCAGATTCATCACCGGCCGCTACCTCTTCCACCCTGGGGTCTCCTCCATCCTCGGCCAGCCCGCCACACGCTCCTCCTCCTCCTACAAATCCTCCTGCTCGACAGGCACCAGCGCCGGTCCATCCCATGATCACTCGATCACGCCACGGTATTGTTAAACCAAATCCCCGCTACGCCTTGGCCTCGGCCACCTCTGCCCCCTCACCACTACCCAAATCTGTTCGCTCTGCTCTCATAGATCCGCACTGGCATGCTGCAATGGCCGCGGAATTTCAAGCCTTGCAGATGAACCGAACCTGGCGCCTGGTGCCTCGACCTCCTGGCGCCCACGTCGTGACAGGCAACTGGGTGTTTAAGCACAAACTCAACTCCGATGGCACTCTGGAACGTCACAAAGCCCGGTGGGTCCTACGTGGCTTCACACAACATGCGGGCGTGGACTATGGCGAGACATTCACTCCCGTCATCAAGCCGGCCACGATCCGCACCGTTCTTGCCATCGCTGCGTCGCGGAACTGGGCCACCAAACAACTCGACGTGTCCAATGCATTCCTGCACGGACATCTGGAGGAGGAAGTATTCTGTCAGCAACCAACAGGATTTGTCGACACCGATCGACCCGACGCCGTCTGCCTCCTGGACAGGTCTCTATACGGCCTTCGCCAAGCGCCGCGTGCTTGGTTTGAGCGGTTCGCCGCGTTCATCAAGACCCTCGGCTTCATCGCGACGCGCTCCGACTCGTCACTTTTCACCCTACGTCGGGGCTCCACCACCGTCTATCTACTCCTCTATGTGGATGACATCGTCCTCACCGGCTCCTCCACGGTTCTTCTCCAACACATCGTCGACAAGCTCCAAGCTGAGTTCAAGGTAATGGACCTGGGCGCGCTCCACTTCTTCCTGGGCATCGATGTACGGCGCACCAAGGAAGGCTTCTACCTTTCTCAAGAACGGTACGCCGACGACATCCTCGAATGCGCTGGCATGGCCTCGTGCAGGCCGGCCACGACCCCGATCGACACCAAGGGTCAACTTGATGCTGATGGTACGGTGGTCGACGACGCGAAGAGCTACCGCAGCTTGGCCGGCGCTCTCCAGTACCTGACCGTGACGCGCCCCGACATCGCCTTCGCTGTGCAGCAGACGTGCTTACACATGCATGATCCGCGTGCACCGCACCTGGCGTTGCTCAAGCGGATTCTGCGCTACATCCGCGGCACGACGTCGCACGGCCTTCTTCTACGCGCCTCCGCCGAGCACAACATCACGGCGTACTCCGACGCGGACTGGGCAGGTTGTCCGGAGACACGGCGTTCCACCTCGGGATTCAGCGTGTTCCTTGGCGACTCGCTTGTGTCCTGGTCTTCGAAGCGACAGCCCACGGTGTCCCGCTCGAGCGCGGAGGCGGAGTACCGTGCGCTCGCCAACGCGGCGGCTGAGTGCATCTTGCTGCGACAACTTCTCGGCGAAATTCACTGCCCCGTTAACAAGGCCACTGTGGCGTTCTGCGACAACATCTCAGCTGTGTATATGTCCTCGAACCCGGTGCATCACAAACGTACAAAACATATTGAGCTGGACATCCACTTCGTCAGGGAACGTGTGCAGGCCAGCGAACTTCGGGTTCTTCATGTTCCCACCGGCGAGCAGTACGCCGACGTGCTCACGAAAGGCCTTCCGACGTCAAGCTTTCAGTTCTTCCGTTCCAGTCTTTGCGTTGTACCTACTACACGTCAGACTGAGGGGGGGTGTTGAGTACTATACTTAGTGTGAACTCTTGTAGCCGCTGCATGCCATTAGCATGAGCGCAGTCAGCATGCACGGCACCCTGCGCGGCAAGCCTGTGCACTTGTAGATCGAGTCAGGACCGGCGCCCTGCGAGGTGAGCCGCTCCTGCCATACTGTAAACGTGTATAAACACACACCACTGCCATGAGTAAAGTCGTTGGCTTGTATTCCATCTTTCTGCACTATCGTGTAGATTGGCTACCTAGTACAGGAGGTGAAGAGGCCAAGCGACGATTTTCTCCCAAGGAAAAAAACCGTCCGTATGGCTGTGATATGGTTTTGTGCTTTTGCAGAAAAGACCTTGCATTTTCTGTAAATAAAAAAATAAATAAATATGTATCCTTCTAGATAATTACAACATGAATCCTTCTATCAATCCTTGTAACATGAATCCTTCTATGTTTCAAGTATTACACTTTACAATTAGTCAGAAAGTCAATACCTTTCACTCATATAATTTAGAACAAAGAGAGTACAATTGAATAAAAGAACTCCCAATCCATATCTATTGAAGTGGAATGAACTTTTTTGCACCTCTTTCAATACTAATGGACTGAAGGGCATTGATACATTTCCAGACAAGCCCTACATAGTTGTGTGTAGGATGGCATCTGAGAAGTTGGCAAGAAGATCAACGTTGTCAAGACAGGAATCATCAATCTCCTCACAAGAGTGATGAGACATGATGGCGACTAGAACTATTGCATTCCTAGGAGGAGTGGTTCATATCCCTATATGCTGCTACGTACACTCGATGAAATGTTGTCCTAGAAATAATGTCGTAGACCACTGCTAAAATTTGAACATTATGGTAATTATTTGATGCCATGATGCTCCAATAGTTTAATCTACATTATAGTTTGCACCTCTTATCCGTCAGGCGATCACCAAACAATAGAGATAGTTTAGGCAGCCTACTCATCAAGGGTAATATTTGAAGAGCCTTTCGCTTAGAAAGTGGGCATATGAAATCATACTTATAGGCCATATGCCATTTTGTTTTTCCTCACTAGAAATTTTACTTATATCTAAGGCTGCTCACAAGAGTGAAAAGACATGGCAATGACCAGGACTATTGGATTCATACACTCAAGTGGAATGCCACCCTAGGAATAGTGTTGTTGAACGTGGCTGAAATTTTGAATATTTTGGTAATTATCTAATAAGAGTTGATTTTAGATTACTATTCATTTAACAATTTCTCTGCTAGCCATCTCTCAGTTTAAATAAGGATTCCACTTTATTAAGAAAAGAAAATAAAAACATCAAACAGTCGAGAAACAAAAGCCCAACTGCTAATGGGCTTTAATAGGCCTACAATTGTTGTTTCATTACATGAAAACTAAAATTAAAATATCACCTAAAAATTTAAACTTACATTAAAATATGGAATAACTACGAAGCATACTAGCGTAGAAACAATGTAGGGGAAAATTTCAAGCGCGGCAAGGCCGTGCATTGTTCTAGTTTTTGTATGAGTTTTCATGTGTCTTATGTGTCATCAACCGGGAAATTAATGTTCTATATGAACCTAGGCAGTATCACAAACAATGCTTAGGTTCAAGTTCAACAAAACAACACTTTATACGAATATAAAAGGCTCTCCAAAAATGTCCGATCGTCTCATATATAACAAATCTTTAATTTAAAAAAAAAATGGAGCAAACTAGGCTAACCGTGGTGCTCTTTTCTTGTGAAAAATGAAAAATGATGGAAAGAAACCGTAGTTCCTTGAGCATATATCACGACGTACTTTCTCATGGTGACAAGCCCAACCTCTTTTGCACACCGTTCTCGCCCGCTCTGCCCTATGTTAGTATGCCACTAGCCACCATGTTCTGGTCGACCTCAACTAAAGCCGGTGCGTGAGAATAATAATCAGCCATGACAAGCTCACGTACATATGTGAAGGCAACTATCAGGAAATGCAATCCCACTTGTGAACTAGGAGAATACCCCGCGCGTTGCTGCGGGGATTCCAGTTAATTTTAAAAATAAACTATTTATATTTATAGTTATAAAAATAAAATAATTTTAAAATAAAATTTGATAAATGGTTGATGACATGTCGATGTAAACAACTAAATGTATGTTATTGGATGAAGAGGTGGTTGTCATGATTACATGTGCTAGTTGGATATAATTACAAATTTAGTGGATTGCTTAGTGGTTTACTTATGTGGATAGCTTGAATGTTTAGATAATTCTATAGTGGGGTTTGTGTATATAAGAGGTATAGATGCCACTAGTAATTAAGCCACTGCATCCCTTCAGCCTTTGACTGTGAAGAGCCCTCCTGACTCCTTCCAAGCCTAGAACTACGCCTTCGCGAACACCTCAAGATCTCTTTTGACCATATATAAAATGGCAATCTCTCACATGTATGCCGTCGTGCCCCTTCAAATGCTCTAGAGCTCCTTTATATATGGAGTAGCAAAAGACCGGGGCAATAAATGTAGGTACTAACATTTGATTTGCATCAGCTTATTCAGTGTGTGTAATTTCAATAAATGGGCACAGGCCAGAGGCTACCACTGACGTTCCATGATAAATTGCTCAAGCCTTCTAGTTCTAGGCCAACCTCATTGAGCATGGTAGGGCAGAGATCAAATAAAGTGATAACTATGAAGAAAATCAAATCCAGCAAGATAGGGGTGAGATGAATGAGTTTCAAATATTTGTGCTCATAGCCTGAATCAGAAAAAGACAGTAAAATTATCCGTTTGATTTCATATACTCAAATATATTGAGAATCTGCAGTCTATCGTAACTTGGTTTGGGCAACTAACACTTCATGTTAATTCAGTTGTATGATATGCATAACCAATGAACTGTTCCCGTTCATTGTGTGATATTCCTTCAGTTGGGGGCAACTGGCTTCATGTTTATTCAGTTGTTTAGTCCAGGCCAAGGTTCATACATTGCTTCTGCCATTTGGTAGCATCAAGCACACCATCAACCAGCCCTGGGAAGCTAAGATCAAAGTACGTTTATTCAGCTGCTTATAGCATTATAAAAGAACAAAATGTACAAATAATAAATTAGGTGAAACAACGTCTGAACATTTATCCTGAAAATTTTGTGAAAGCCGCCAATTGTGTCATGTAGATTGACTCAGAGGTCAAGAACTACTAAACCTCAAGTCCCAGAAATCTTTGGTTCTAGGTGTATATTTTACGAACTATACTAAACACAGGAGCAAGAGAGCATCGTCAAGTGTCCAGCTGCAATGTGATGCACTGATGTGTCATCATTCACAATTTTTTTATTGTTACAAAGAATTTGACAACGAAATTATTTGATCTTACCACCATCTACAGAAATTAGCTCCACCAGCGCTACTAAAAAAATTGGGGAGACAGGCCTTAAACATTAATGGAGACGGCCACAAAATGTCCATATCCAAAAATATTCATACTGTGCTTTTTTAGGAGTGGGCAACCTATTTAGAGCATCTCCAACAACTCCCAATACCAACTTAATATTTTATAATTTTTGGCAAAAACACAAAATCTTTTCTGCAACAACTCCCAATACCAACTTCGTATTTTGTCAACTTGGAAAAAAAACCGTCCGCGCGCGTATCCCTCCACGCGCGTACACCGTGCGTATCGGTGATTTCGGCCTCCTCTCCTCCCTCCCGCGCGGTCTTTTTCTCTTTCCCCGCCGCGCTCGCCCGCCGCTCGTCGTCTGCGCGGGCCCCGGCTGCGGCGGCGCGCCGACTGCCGTGTGGGAGTCCGCCCCGGGCGCCGTCATCGACCGGTACCGCAGGCTGCCGTCGGACAAGCGGGCGAAGCACACCTGGGCTATGTCAGCGGGAAGCTGAGCAAGGAGGAGGGCCGGCTCGACAGGAAGCGGCGGCAGGGCCTCAACAGGGCGATCGCGTGCCCCGGCGAGGCGGCGCTGGAGGGCATGGACCTGGAGGCGCTGCTCGCGTCCATCGACGCCGCGCTGCTGGCCACGGACGAGAGGCGGAAGGCGCTGGGCGTCGCGGACGATGGCGATGATGGCCTGCGGCTTGGGCAGCATGTGTCGTCGGACGCTGCCGACGTCGCCCGCGGCGCTGCTCCGCTGCCGGCGCGCCTCCCCCGCCGCGCTGCTCCGCCGCCGTGCCCGCAGGGACTAAAGCTATGATAGATTTTCTTTTCAGGACTTTTCTGAAAAGTACCATACACAAAGAATTATAGATATGCCCTTGGTTGATTTCGGGAAAGTTTATGGACTAAACTGCAAAGTGGTCATCACGGGATTTACCAAGTGGGAATAAGGAGTTGTTGGAGAGAGATATTTTTTCACTTGGGAAATAAAATACCAAGTTGCTATAACACAAGATATATCAAGTGAATTATTGGGAGTTGTTGGAGATGCTCTTATGGAGACACGCAAAACAATCATAACCTAATCTAAATCAATTACCAGACGGACCTCTACCTCTTAAGAGGTCCGTCTCTATAAATTTGGACCATTTATAGAGCCGGACATCCGGACCTGTTAAGAGGCCCGCCACTGTAAATAGCTCCGAAGCCCGTATGAATCGGACAGCCTATATCAATCCGATGTCAATGTCAGAGTATATAACAAGAAACCCGAAACCCTGGTTTGCACACTTTATCTAGCCTACCACTCTCCATCTCTCTTGTGCATTCTCTACCGGTGGCATCCTCCAGTCCTCCATCACTGCCCCACCCAATATCTCTCTCTCATCCACTCCCTCCCTTATAGCCGGCGACCAGGGCGAGTGCTCGTGGTGGCGGATCACATGAGTACACTAGCAGTGGTGCCCGACACGGATCTACGAGGACAGCTACGGCAACAGATTTGGGAGTGCTCTCTCTCTCTCTCTCTCTCTCTCAAAGGCGGCAACGACAGATCTAAAGGAGGAGGCGGTGCAGGATGTCGGTGACATTATATCTAAGGAGCAGGCGGTAAATGTCAAGAGGCAACAACAGATCCGAGGAGGGGCGGTTCTGAGAAGGCGCAGGTGCCGCGTTGTGGTGGCAGATCGAGCAGGCGTGGTGGCCAAGGTAGCGAACTCGGGTGGCGGGTAACTTTTTTTCTCTCTTGATTAACGGTGGCCAGTGGTGGAGGACAATAATTGATTAAGGTATGGCTAGTAAATGACATAGAAAGCAAAATATTATTCAAATAAGGTCCTTTTTAAGACAAAATAGTCTTTTATGCACATTAAAAATAGTCCTTTAAATTGTACACATTAAATATGTAGTGATTGTCAGGTACGAAATATAGAAACAAGAACATATATATACATATAGACAAAAAGTCCTCAATCTGCATTCTATCAACACCAACTCACTAACATGTACATGCACAAATGGTAAATAGTTTTATTTCAAATTTATTTGCCAGCTTCAAAAGGCAATATGTGCCTGCAGTTTGGCATTGCCCTAGATCTTGAATCTATCTTTAATTAATTATTATGTTCATTATGGTTCACAAATTAAGCAACCAAATTAAGTAGCTGACCAATAATTTTAAACGCACAAGACAAGAAAATAACAAACCGACGTAAGTGGCGAGTGCTGAGTTCCTTTCTTTTATCTTTCATCTTTTTTTTTTTTTTTTTTTTTTTTTGTTGAGAAACACGTGACAATTGTTGAGTGGTAAGTGCAGCGGCAGTTCCCAACTTTGGAGCTCGGCAGCAGGAACACAGCCCATGGCCCATTAGAAAAGGCCCAAGTAGCCTTTGTGCCAGAAATGCAAACACAGCCCAGATTACAGGTTTTTCTTCTTCCTCGGCCTCTTGATGCCATTTTCCATACCAAGGCCTCCAATCCTGACAGTGGGAAATGAGAGAGACGGCAGTGGTGCCTGCCTCTGTTAAGAGTAGCACTGCAGATCTTAAGGGAAAAAAAGGCCAGCTCTTAAGAAAGAAAAATTGAAGCAACATGGAGACGCCAAAACTATTGCTAGAAAGAGCATACTCAAGACATATGTAATTCAGTAGAGTTACAGTTCCTTTCTTTCTCCTAAACTAACATGACTATTTTTTTCAGAAAAATTGAGGAGGAACCAACCCCACTGTCTGGTCGTAGATCAGAATGGGGACTAACACTGATCCATGACACAACTCTTGCTATGTATGTATGTATGTATGTATCAGCGCTCCATTTGGACCATTCCGAATCTGATCAAGGGCTAACAGTGAGCTAAGGTGCCTAGGCTGGCCATCGACAGAGACAACGTATTTCGTTCTCTTTTTCATGTATATAAAACCACATTTTCTAATTCATTAGCCAGCATCGAATCAAAGATGATCCCGCTCAGATTGTTGGGAGAAACATTATACAATCTTAAGAGAAAAAACAGATGATATAAATAACTGAAATCGCAACATGATATGGCTCATTTTAACTGTCTTATTTTCTCTCCAATGTTGTCAGATTGAACATTGCAACTATGATTTAAAAAAAAGATTGCACATTGCAACTCGATTCTGGTGGCTCACGGAAGGCACGACAGAAAAGTCACCGTTTTGGCTCTCCACCAAGCTCTGCTTTCTCATCCCCGAGAAGATGTGGCCAGCATGGTAGGTATTTTTCACTGCACACACACCAGGCGAGGAAGGAACCACTAATGCTCCATGATAAACTGCTCACAAAAACTGTAGGGATGTAAATCCCTCTAGTATTATTTAAAAAAAAACTCAGTTTATTATTGTCAACAAACCACACCACTGATGTCAAGCCTTCGAGTGAAATCTCATCGAGCATGGTAGGGCTGACAATACATCAAGTTCAAGTAATAACTGTGAACAAATCTAGCAAAACCCTGTTGGAACAATTAGGCATGGCTCATACGAGATTCAGCAATTAGTATCACATCGTACACTCACTCAGAAGGAGTTCAACTTAAATAAAAAGTTGGTTATTGCTCATATGTGTAAGGTGAAAGGGGAAATCGGGAGACCACACGCCAGGCCATGCTGTCTTTTGCTGCTCAGCCTAACGATCATCACAATGGTCACGAGTGGCACCGTGATGAATTAGATTAGCGTGAAAGGGCAAACGCGTAAAACCATTTGTGCCGAACGCACCTGGGGTAAATGCGGAACGACCGCAATACCCCTGGTGAGAATCCAATGTTGCTGGTTATATGCGGCGGTGGCTTTGTTGACGGCAATTATACCCTGTTTTCACCCCATGAAAAGCCTTCAACAATGGTCACAATTCAGAGCTACACCTAGCAAATGAGTAGTGACATAGGTACAATTGACTTGGTTCCAGATGTACGTGTCGTTATTTGGGTGCAGGTGCAAACAGGCACTTTTCAGTGTTCGGAAGCTACAAATGAAGGTAGAGCAACCAACCAAGATAGACAATGACCAAACCAACTCCACATTCATCAAAGTCATAGCCTCTGGAGACAGTGTGCAAAAGATGAGCATAAAGGTCAGGTCGGCCGACCTGACATTTGTGGGACCAATACCACCATTGTGCTTAGAATTGCATGGTGAAACTACCTGCAAAAGGTGGCCCTTTGATTCCACCAAAGGCAGGTCAACCGACCAAGGTTTGGGGCCATCTTGGACACTGCCAGAACACCAGAGACGTCAGGAAGATAGTGGTGGGTCAACCCCCCAATGGGCCAGGTCGGCCGACCACCCTTTGGTGGGATGCCACCTGTCCTGACTCACCACCGACCTCAGGAGCTTCTAGAAGGCTGGTGGGACCCACATGTCAGCCAAAGCCTGGTCGGCCGACCTGACATGTGGGCCCACCAAAGGTCGGTTGGCCTCCCACCGACTTCCTGCATGGTCTCCACGTGTCCTCGGCCCACAAACGTCCATTCCAAGTCGGTTTGATCCAAGGGTGGAGAAGACATGTCACGCGGATCGATGACGTGGCGGTGGAGTAGCCCCTACTCCACCTCCCACTATAAATACCCCCTCACTCCCTCTCATTCAGGACATCAAGGAGAAGCATCTTGAGAGCCATGTGAAGCTATGTAGTCCACTATAGTAGTAGTAGTGTGTGAGTTAGAGTGAGTGGAGCGGAGCTCGGGGTCTCCGGAGTCGTCTTCTGGAGAGTCTGGTATGTCTTCCTCTTGTTCTAGTAAGATTCTCAGTATTTAATATATATTATTCTTGCTTTGCTTTCCTCTGAGTAGTGCTAGTATTTACTTTATGCCTTAGTTTATCGTAAGTATACATCCTTTCTGCTGGCACATTGGTCTCTCTTGAGCGAGCGTATATTAGGCTCTTGAGTGATGTATTCTAGGCCCTTGCAAGGTTTAGAGTAGTAGAGATAGTGTAGACGTGGTGTCTAGATTAGATCTACCAGTGTGGACATCTGGCTGCACTCAGGAACGCCCAGAGTGAAGTGTGACAGCCTTCCATCGGGACCTTGGAGTTCTCCTGTAAGTGTTGTTAGGTCAGATAGTAGGTCTGCACTGGCGGCCACTTTAGGCTGTGTTATAACACAACCTGTCTCGCCCGTCGGCCGCAGTAGAAGGGAGAGTTAGCTCTCGCGTATACTTAGGATAACTGGGTCAGAATCTAAACGCTAGGACTAATTCATGGAAGTAAGCCAAGACCCATTAGGAATCTTACACTCTCTCGTTATCCTCTCACCTAGCTGCTATTCCATTAGTTATCCCTTAGACTCTCTTACCAACTCCTTGATCCATCCTTCCTATCCACTTCGTTCATCCCCCTATCACAAGTGATACTAGATGATAGACATCTGGATCTCCTTTCCCTATTGACTCCTAGCTACGGCTTTCCCTTGGGAGAAATATAAATTGACAACCTTGGAATACTCCTTGGTGAAATGCTACAGTGGTACATTCTGTGCGCTTGTGGAATATCCATTAGTTAGAGAATTACCCCTCCTGGCATCTCTGGCGTTGCTGCCATACTTCTGGTGGTTGCGCTAGGAAATGCCAACAAGCATTTCTGGCACCGTTGCCGGGGAAAGCGTCAGCCTAGGAGTCAATATGATCGAATCCAGGGTCAGTGACCAGTCTAGTTATCAGTTAGTGTTAGGGGTTTACCCCCACACCTGTCTTGCTTCTCGAAGCTAGACGGTGCATGAACGGTTGTTGAGGTGAACTAGACATTGTCAAGTTCCACCTCCAAGGTTTATTCGGACCTAAACCCGTTCAAGGAAGGAGGCTCTGCACTGCTTATCAAATAAGCCATGACCCAAAAGATCATCCCTGGCTATTCTGCACCGTTAGCTGACTATGTCGCTACGGGTTCGGAGCCTAGCTTGGGGGATGCAACTTTTGAGTCTGTGCTCATCATTATGGTGCAAGCCAATCCGTTTGTGGGAAACCACATGGGAACGCCAATGCCCATCTCCAACACTTCCTGTAGGTGTGTGGGACTTTCACCATTTAGAATATCTCCACAAAAGCCATCTGTCTTCGCCTTTTCCCATTCTTGCTATTGGGAAAAGCGAAGCGGTAGTTTTACACCAACAGAGAAGAAGTCGTCATCAAGAGAAACCCTTCTCATCATTAGTGATGGAACGGCTCCATCACTCATAATCCAATCATAGATTGTGAGTGATGACGTGATCCAAGGATGTCGTTTAAACCTTTTGTGAATCTTTGTGCTTCATTTTCCAACTTCCATATTCCACTCTAGTATGATTTGGTTTGGTTGTGCTTCTGGGGTGCTTCCATAGACTCTTTAAATTAAGCATGGTGCTTAGGTTAATTTGCCTACCTTAATCAAATAAGACATGGAGTCAAGTTTGATTAACCGAACAGAAAATTACTTGTGTAGACTTGGTTGTATGCCTAGACTAACCCCTGCAGGAAGTTCAAATCCAAAAAGGTAAGTCATTGAGATAAATTCACAAATGCGGTGAACATTGAATGAAACCTTGATCAAGAAGAGAATGGAGATTTTGAAGGTTTGGCAAAGTGCAATCATCCCCATCCATCTCCAGAATGGAATGATGCACATTCAAGCTCAATCGTCAATGGAGAGGTCCCGCTCTATGGACCTAAAACATGGAGCCCTCGCCGATAAGGTATGTCGTAGTTATCTCATATTTACTTCATGCATTTCAATTCCCCGCATTTCCCTTTCAATTGCATGTTTACTTTTAGCACCGCATATTTTATTCCAACAAAACAAGTTAGACTTAGGTAATAAAACTTGAGAAGAGTGAATAGAGAAAAGTTGAGCCGGTAGGGCCAGCATAGCCAGTCGACCGACCTGTCTTGTGGGGTCCACCACCTCTCTCTTCACTCTGGCTAGAAGCAGGGATCCAAGGAGCAACATAGGATGCTCTGGGGCTCCAAAGCCCAGGTCGACCGACCTGGACTTGGTGCCTCCAGGGACCCTGTTGTCTCCCAGTGATGATAACCATGGATCCTATGCCCACCACACTAGCTAGAATTCGAGGAGAGAAGGTCCATTGCTCATGACTTTAGCTGAGGATGTCACTTTAAGCATCTTGGATGCTTTAGGGAGCTTACCACCAGCCAAAGTCAGCATAGGGAGTAGCAATGCATGCTTAAGTGTCCCCATTGTTCATGGGAATCACTTTGATGCTTGTCTCCACTTCGCTTTCTCCCTTTCTCTTTCACCAAACACTAGACATAGGAATCCAAGCAACCTCAAGAACTTTGGACCATGACCACCACCCCCTTGCCGACAACCCGACTTAGCATGACTAAAGTGGTAGGCTGTTGGCATTTCTTAACGCAATCACTAGAATTGTTACATCCTAGTGGTCACGCCAAGAAATGCCAGGGTTGATAGTCGTGTTCTAAAGATATTATCCGCAAGCGCACGGATCTATCATTGTAGAATTTCACCGGAAGTATGTCGGGGTATCGTTATTTATATTTTCCCAAAGGAAGGCATGGTGTAAAATAGCTCTAGCACATGGATATGGTACTTCACGTCATTGAAATAAGCCTTAGTGCTATGCAGGGGTAAGATAAACGGTAGTTTGAGAATAGTGGACACACACTTGGTCTTCACTCAAGGATAAAGAGAAATAAGGAATAAAAGAAATGGAAAGAATAAAGAATAAATCTACTGGAGCTGGTTGTTCGTACATTGCTAAGCGTAGATTAGCTAAGTCACATGTTATACAGGGTTAGAGACTAGTCAGAGCCTAAAGTAACAGGGAGACCCCCGCAGTTGGTCTGCCAGCCGATAGAGGCATTTACGAACTCCTACACGACATACGAACGTGGGGGATTACAAGGGATGGACAGGGCTGTCACACCACCGCCGCCTACCCTCAACCGTGGCATGCCGTCATATTCGAAGGCCCCTCGTATCCGGGACACCACGCCCGCATACTAAGGAACTACCCATGCTCCCCAGACTCCCACCCTACGGATGGACGAGCTAGAACATAGGCAAACCCGAAAGAACATCGAACCGTTACTCCACTCTCCTCAAAGACTCTAATCCTATAGAACATATGAATGATGAAGAACAGGATGAACATGCTATGAACCGATCATATGAACTAGGCTCTAGTTCATATGCACCAACATGAACATGATCAAAACTATGCTCTAGTTCATACACTAAGCAACATATAAAGTATAAGAACTTGAACAAGGAAGAACACTCCATAGATAATTGCCAAGATGTATCTCTTCTTCCTAGGAGACAAGCTCTCCTTGGTAGCTTTCCTAGCTCCAACACTACTAGCTCTAAGCTAAGGAACAAGTGGAGGTGAGGGGAGAAAGACCAAATGAATGTGTGTGTTGTAAAACCAATTCTTCTCCCCTTTTATATCTTGCTCAGTCGGTTCGGGGTCGAAATGGAAGGAACACCGCGCACCGACCTCCCCGAGCATTGATTGCACCGCCTCCGGCCCGGCCGGTCCCACATGTCGGTGGGGAGGGGCGCGAGCGCGCCCTCGGCGTGAGCGCGCGTGGTGCCGCCTCCCCGACCGACTTTGGTCGGTGGGCTTCCCCTGGTGAGTGGGCTTCGGTGCTGAGGTGTTTTGGCCCATTTCGGTTCCCGAAGTGGCCCATCTCCCTTTGGGGTGGTTTGGCGCTTTCCAGAAAGCGCCTTTTCGATGTTTAATCCCTGCACTTTTATATGATTCCTGCAGTGACAGTATATTTCCTAGTGCACGGGGATTTGGGTTAGTTGCACATGTATATGCATAAAGGAATATATAATTCACCCTGTTCCATGTCTAATTGGCGGTATAAAATCGTCGATAAGGACCGCCAACAGGGGCACAAACCTTGGTCAACCGACCAGGTTTATGGTCCAATGCTTGTGACCTTTTGCAAACACTAGGATAGATTCCTTGTCAGAGGGAGAGCATGCTTCATAGGGGCCAGGGCCAGGTCGGCCGACCTGCCCTTTGGGTGGCCTTGCCTTGCCCTTTCACCCCTATAACTAGCACCCCAAGTTGAGCTCAATCCCATACCACAACTAGAATCATCTCGAGCTCACTTGGCCTTCTCTTTTCTCTTTAGTGTTCCAAGCCTTCTCAAGCTTAGTGTAGTAGTAGCCATAATCAAAAACCCAAGAACATTTCCCTTTCCAAATACATAAACAAAATAAAAAAAAGATGAGAGAACCTTTTGCTTAACCCGCGAGCAACTTGGGGACCAGTGGGGCCCATGGTTGGGTCACCGACCTAGCCTTGGTGCCACCCACCTACCAACTTCGCCCCACTGCTTTGCCATGCCATGTTCATGACTTGCTCAAGCTAAAATCTTAAAATCATGACATGTATAGCTTCACAGCTTACTCGAACATCTAGATGAAGCTAGCTTGGCAAACTCTACAAGTTTTAAGCAAAGAACTTTCAAAGTGCACTTAGTTGGTTTGTCGCTTGAGAGTGTCACGAGCTTGGGGAGGCCCACCTCCTTCCGGCTTCTAGTATGTGTGATCATATAGCTCTAGGGTGAGTGCTACAAGAAAAGGAAGACAGGAAACTGTCAACTAACATCCTAGGAGCTAGACTCCTATTGGTATTTCTTAGCGAAAGCGATAAATTCCAGTTAAGCGCACGGAAAGACCGTTGTAGCACTTCACCCGAGGATGAACGGGGTATCGTAAACTTCACGAAGAACGGTATGGTCGGGTTTAGGTCTTAGCTAGGTTAACCGAGGAGAGAGTAGGTAACCGGGAAAGTGAGGTTTTCTATAGGACGAATCCTTAGAGAAAGGTAACTCTACCGTTGATTAGTTGCTTCGGCACCGGATCGCACCCGGGTCTGCCAGTGATGCCGGCTCGTAGCTCTACGCCATACCCGACGTGGGGGATTACAAAGGACGGACAGGGATGTCACCTCGCCGCCTACCGTTGACGTTTCTTAGCGCAATCACCAAAGATAGATAAAAAGTCTACCCCGGCAATGATGCAAGAAAGCCTCTGGTATTTCTTAACGTGTGCGTAAAGATTCCGCAAGCGTATGGAAAATACCGTTGTAGCTTTCACCGGAAGTATTCAGGGTATCGTATTTTCCACAGGAACTGAGGTATTTCTCCTAGCTAATTCGCCCAAGGAACTACACAAGGGTAGAGATAGAAAGAGTGGTAGAGATGGATTCCTATAGCTTTAGGGTTCTAAGCATAGCAAAACAATACTTCTACTTGCTTACTTCGGGCACCGGTTAACACTTGGTCGGGCTAAGCGTTGCGGCCTACGGCTCTACGTCGAACCCGAACGTGGGGATTACGAGGGACGGACGGGGCTGTCACCACCGCCACCTACCACCTCAACCGTGGGGAACGAGGCAAACGAAGGCAGTCTCTAGCCTAGACACCATGTCTACACTAGCGACTACTACTCTAGCGTCGTACAGGGTGACCCGTCTTTAACATGGCCCTCTACTAGAGCATCCGCCACAAAGACGGACGACGAACCCGCAAACAAGCTTGGTATAGCTCAACTAAACATAAGACACAAAAGACTATAGATAACACGAACACTTACTTAGCCAAGATCCCGCTAAGGAGCCAAGTAGTTTGCTCGTAGAGGTACAAGCTTGGGGAGACACCGACAAGCCCGGTGCTTCCCGCTCTCTTCCCCTCACATCTCTCTCTCTCTAACTCTATAGCTACTAGGGCATAGCCCTTTGGAATGAACCTCTAGTGTGGTGCTCTTTCTCCCTTGAATGGTGTGTTGAATGAGGAGGAGGGAGCCTCCTTTTATAGGTGGAGAGGAGGGGGCTCTATGCAAAAGGGTCATGCCCATTTGGAAAGGACCAAAACCGACCTCTAGAGGCGGTTTCGTACCTTCCATGTACAAAGCACCAAAGCAAAACCGACCTCCACATCGTCATGGGCCACCAGGTCAAATTTGGCGCGCCCGCGCACAGTTTGGCTCCGATGGGGCCCATCTTTTAAGGCACGTGGGCCTCGTCGTCGCCTTTTCGTAGCCGGTGAATTGCGTCAATCGGAGTCCGGATGAGGGAGTTATGGCCAAAATACTCAACCCCGCTCCGCAGCCCCGCGATGAAGTTGGAAAAGGTTTTGGGCTTCCATTTCTTGGGTTGGAGCCTCGCCGATAAGGTATGTCAGTAGTTATCTCATATTTACTTCATGCATTTCAATTCTGCATTTCCCTTTCAATTGCATGTTTACTTTTAGCACTGCATATTTTATTCCAACAAAACAAGTTAGACTTAGGTAATAAAACTTGAGAAGAGTGAATAGAGAAAAGTTGAGCCGGTAGGGCCGGATAGCCGTGTCGACCGACCTGTCTTGTGGGGTCCACCACCCTCTCTTCACTACGGCTAGAAGCAGTGGATCCAAGGAGCAACATAGGATGCTCTGGGGCTCCAAAGCCCAGGTCGACCGACCTGGACTTGGTGCCTCCAGGGACCCTGTTGTCTCCCAGTGATGATAACCATGGATCCTATGCCCACCACACTAGCTAGAATTCGAGGAGAGAAGGTCCATTGCTCATGACTTTAGCTGAGGATGTCACTTTAAGCATCTTGGATGCTTTAGGGAGCTTACCACCAGCCAAAGTCAAGATAGGGAGTAGCAATGCATGCTTAAGTGTCCCCATTGTTCATGGGAATCACTTTGATGCTTGTCTCCACTTCTCGCTTTCTCCCTTTCTCTTTCACCAAACACTAGACATAGGAATCCAAGCAACCTCAAAGAACTTTGGACCATGACCACCACCCCCCTTGCCAGACAACCTGACTTAGCATGACTAAAGTGGTAGGGGCTGTTGGCATTTCTTAACGCAATCACTAGAATTGTTACATCCTAGTGGTCACGCCAAGAAATGCCAGGGTTGATAGTCGTGTTCTAAAGATATTATCCGCAAGCGCACGGATCTATCATTGTAGAATTTCACCCGGAAGTATGTCAGGGTATCGTTATTTATATTTTCCCAAAGGAAGGCATGGTGTAAAATAGCTCTAGCACATGGATATGGTACTTCACGTCATTGAAATAAGCCTTAGTGCTATGCAGGGGTAAGATAAACGGTAGTTTGAGGATAGTGGACACACACTTGGTCTTCACTCAAGGATAAAGAGAAATAAGGAATAAAAGAAATGGAAAGAATAAAGAATAAATCTACTGGAGCTGGTTGTTCGTACATTGCTAAGCGTAGATTAGCTAAGTCACATGTTATACAGGGTTAGAGACTAGTCAGAGCCTAAAGTAACAGGGAGACCCCCGCAGTTGGTCTGCCAGCCGATAGAGGCATTTACGAACTCCTACACGACATACGAACGTGGGGGATTACAAGGGATGGACAGGGCTGTCACCACCTGCCGCCTACCCCTCAACCGTGGCATGCCGTCATATTCGAAGGCCCCCTCGTATCCGGACACCACGCCCGCATACTAAGGAACTACCCATGCTCCCCAGGACTCCCACCCTACGGATGGACGAGCTAGAACATAGGCAAACCCGAAAGAACATCGAACCGTTACTCCACTCTCCTCAAAGACTCTAATCCTATAGAACATATGAATGATGAAGAACAGGGATGAACATGCTATGAACTGATCATATGAACTAGGCTCTAGTTCATATGCACCAACATGAACATGATCAAAACTATGCTCTAGTTCATACACTAAGCAACATATAAAGTATAAGAACTTGAACAAGGAAGAACACTCCATAGATAATTGCCAAGATGTATCTCTTCTTCCTAGGAGACAAGCTCTCCTTGGTAGCTTTCCTAGCTCCAACACTACTAGCTCTAAGCTAAGGAACAAGTGGAGGTGAGGGGGAGAAAGACCAAATGAATGTGTGTGTTGTAAAACCAATTCTTCTCCCCTTTTATATCTTGCTCAGGTCGGTTCGGGGTCAGAAATGGAAGGAACACCGCGCACCGACCTCCCTGAGCATTGATTGCACCGCCTCCAGCCGGCCGGTCCCACATGTCAGTGGGGAGGGCGCGAGCGCGCCCCTGGCGTGAGCGCGCCAGGGTGCCGCCTCCCCCTGACCGACTTTGGTCGGTGGGCTTCCCCGGTGAGTGGGCTTCGTGTCGAGGTGTTTTGGCCCATTTCGGTTCCCGAAGTGGCCCATCTCCCTTTGGGGTGGTTTGGCGCTTTCCGAAAGCGCCTTTTCGATGTTTAATCCCCGCACTTTTATATGATTCCTGCGGCAAAGGATGTATATTTCCTAGTGCACGGGGATTTGGGTTAGTTGCACATGTATATGCATAAAGGAATATATAATTCACCCTGTTCCATGTCTAATTGGCGGTATAAAATCGTCGATAAGGACCGCCAACAGGGCACAAACCTTGGTCAACCGACTGGTTTATGGTCCAATGCTTGTGACTTTTTGCAAACACTAGGATAGATTCCTTGTCAGAGGGAGAGCATGCTTCATAGGGGCCAGGGCCAGGTCGGCCGACCTGCCCTTTGGGTGGCCTTGCCTTGCCCTTTCACCCCTATAACTAGCACCCCAAGTTGAGCTCAATCCCATACCACAACTAGAATCATCTCGAGCTCACTTGGCCTTCTCTTTTCTCTTTAGTGTTCCAAGCCTTCTCAAGCTTAGTGTAGTAGTAGCCATAATCAAAAACCCAAGAACATTTCCCTTTCCAAATACATAAACAAAATAAAAAAAAGATGAGAGAACCTTTTGCTTAACCTGCTGAGCAACTTGGGGACCAGGTGGGGCCCATGGTTGGGTCAGCCGACCTAGCCTTGGTGCCACCCACCTACCAACTTCGCCCCACTGCTTTGCCATGCCATGTTCATGACTTGCTCAAGCTAAAATCTTAAAATCATGACATGTATAGCTTCACAGGCTTACTCGAACATCTAGATGAAGCTAGCTTGGCAAACTCTACAGTTTTAAGCAAAGAACTTTCAGTGCACTTAGTTGGTTTGTCGCTTGAGAGTGTCACCAGAGCTTGGGGGAGGCCCACCTCCTTCCAGCTTCTAGTATGTGTGATCATATAGCTCTAGGGTGAGTGCTACAAGAAAAGGAAGACAGGAAACTGTCAACTAACATCCTAGGAGCTAGACTCCTATTGGTATTTCTTAGCGAAAGCAGTAAATTCCGCAAGCGCACGGAAAGACCGTTGTAGCACTTCACCCGAGGATGAACAGGGTATCGTAAACTTCACGAAGAACGGTATGGTCAGGTTTAGGTCTTAGCTAGGTTAACCAGAGGAGAGAGTAGGTAACTGGGAAAGTGAGGTTTTCTATAGGACGAATCCTTAGAGAAAGGTAACTCTACCGTTGATTAGTTGCTTCGGGCACCGGATCGCACCTGGTCTGCCAGGTGATGCCGGCCTGTAGCTCTACGCCATACCCGGACGTGGGGATTACAAAGGACGGACGGGGATGTCACCACCCCGCCTACCCGTTGACGTTTCTTAGCGCAATCACCAAAGATAGATAAAAAGTCTACCCCGGCAATGATGCAAGAAAGCCTGCTGGTATTTCTTAACGTGTGCAGAAAGATTCCGCAAGCGTATGGAAAATACCGTTGTAGCTTTCACCCGGAAGTATTCAGGGTATCGTATTTTCCACAGGGAACGGAGGTATTTCTCCTAGCTAATTCGTCCAAGGAACTACACAAGGGTAGAGATAGAAAGAGTGGTAGAGATGGATTCCTATAGCTTTAGGGTTCTAAGCATAGCAAAACAATACTTCTACTTGCTTACTTCGGGCACCGGTTAACACTTGGTCTGCCAAGCGTTGCCGGCCTACGGCTCTACGTCGAACCCGAACGTGGGGGATTACGAGGGACGGACAGGGCTGTCACCACCTGCCGCCTACCACCTCAACCGTGGGGAACGAGGCAAACGAAGGCAGTCTCTAGCCTAGACACCATGTCTACACTAGCGACTACTACTCTAGCGTCGTATAGGGTGACCCGTCTTTAACAGGGCCCTCTACTAGAGCATCCGCCACAAAGACGGACGACGAACCCGCAAACAAGCTTGGTATAGCTCAACTAAACATAAGACACAAAAGACTATAGATAACACGAACACTTACTTAGCCAAGATCCCGCTAAGGAGCCAAGTAGTTTGCTCGTAGAGGTACAAGCTTGGGGAGACACCGACAAGCCCGGTGCTTCCCCGCTCTCTTCCCTCACATCTCTCTCTCTCTAACTCTATAGCTACTAGGGCATAGCCCTTTGGAATGAACCTCTAGTGTGGTGCTCTTTCTCCCTTGAATGGTGTGTTGAATGAGGAGGAGGGAGCCTCCTTTTATAGGTGGAGAGGAGGGGGCTCTATGCAAAAGGGTCATGCCCATTTGGAAAGGACCAAAACCGACCTCTAGAGGCGGTTTCGTACCTTCCATGTACAAAGCACCAGCAAAACCGACCTCCACACATCGTCATGGGCCACCAGGTCAAATTTGGCGCGCCCGCGCCAGGTTTGGCTCCGATGGGGCCCATCTTTTAAGGCACGTGGGCCTCGTCGTCAGCTTTTCGTAGCCTGGTGAATTGCGTCAATCGGAGTCTGGATGAGGGAGTTATGGCCAAAATACTCAACCCCGCTCCTGCAGCCCGCGATGAAGTTGGAAAAGGTTTTGGGCTTCCATTTCTTGGGTTGGAGCCCTCGCTGATAAGGTATGTCAGTAGTTATCTCATATTTACTTCATGCATTTCAATTCTGCATTTCCCTTTCAATTGCATGTTTACTTTTAGCACTGCATATTTTATTCCAACAAAACAAGTTAGACTTAGGTAATAAAACTTGAGAAGAGTGAATAGAGAAAAGTTGAGCTGGTAGGGCCAGCATAGCCAGGTCGACCGACCTGTCTTGTGGGGTCCACCACCTCTCTCTTCACTCTGGCTAGAAGCAGGGATCCAAGGAGCAACATAGGATGCTCTGGGGCTCCAAAGCCCAGGTCGACCGACCTGGACTTGGTGCCTCCAGGGACCCTGTTGTCTCCCAGTGATGATAACCATGGATCCTATGCCCACCACACTAGCTAGAATTCGAGGAGAGAAGGTCCATTGCTCATGACTTTAGCTGAGGATGTCACTTTAAGCATCTTGGATGCTTTAGGGAGCTTACCACCAGCCAAAGTCAGCATAGGGAGTAGCAATGCATGCTTAAGTGTCCCCATTGTTCATGGGAATCACTTTGATGCTTGTCTCCACTTCTGCTTTCTCCCTTTCTCTTTCACCAAACACTAGACATAGGAATCCAAGCAACCTCAGCAACTTTGGACCATGACCACCACCCCCCTTGCCAGACAACCTGACTTAGCATGACTAAAGTGGTAGGGGCTGTTGGCATTTCTTAACGCAATCACTAGAATTGTTACATCCTAGTGGTCACGCCAAGAAATGCCAGGGTTGATAGTCGTGTTCTAAAGATATTATCCGCAAGCGCACGGATCTATCATTGTAGAATTTCACCCGGAAGTATGTCGGGTATCGTTATTTATATTTTCCCAAAGGAAGGCATGGTGTAAAATAGCTCTAGCACATGGATATGGTACTTCACGTCATTGAAATAAGCCTTAGTGCTATGCGGGGGTAAGATAAACGGTAGTTTGAGGATAGTGGACACACACTTGGTCTTCACTCAAGGATAAAGAGAAATAAGGAATAAAAGAAATGGAAAGAATAAAGAATAAATCTACTGGAGCTGGTTGTTCGTACATTGCTAAGCGTAGATTAGCTAAGTCACATGTTATACGGGGTTAGAGACTAGTCGAGCCTAAAGTAACAGGAGACCCCGCAGCTTGGTCTCCGGCCCGATAGAGGCATTTACGAACTCCTACACGACATACGAACGTGGGGGATTACAAGGGATGGACAGTGGCTGTCACCACCGCCGCCTACCCTCAACCGTGGCATGCCGTCATATTCGAAGGCCCCTCGTATCCGGACACCACGCCCGCATACTAAGGAACTACCCATGCTCCCCAGGACTCCCACCCTACGGATGGACGAGCTAGAACATAGGCAAACCCGAAAGAACATCGAACCGTTACTCCACTCTCCTCAAAGACTCTAATCCTATAGAACATATGAATGATGAAGAACAGGGATGAACATGCTATGAACGATCATATGAACTAGGCTCTAGTTCATATGCACCAACATGAACATGATCAAAACTATGCTCTAGTTCATACACTAAGCAACATATAAAGTATAAGAACTTGAACAAGGAAGAACACTCCATAGATAATTGCCAAGATGTATCTCTTCTTCCTAGGAGACAAGCTCTCCTTGGTAGCTTTCCTAGCTCCAACACTACTAGCTCTAAGCTAAGGAACAAGTGGAGGTGAGGGGGAGAAAGACCAAATGAATGTGTGTGTTGTAAAACCAATTCTTCTCCCCTTTTATATCTTGCTCAGGTCGGTTCGGGGTCAGAAATGGAAGGAACACCGCGCACCGACCTCCCTGAGCATTGATTGCACCGCCTCCAGCCGGCCGGTCCCACATGTCAGTGGGGAGGGCGCGAGCGCGCCCCTGGCGTGAGCGCGCCAGGGTGCCGCCTCCCCCTGACCGACTTTGGTCGGTGGGCTTCCCCTGGTGAGTGGGCTTCGGTGCTGAGGTGTTTTGGCCCATTTCGGTTCCCGAAGTGGCCCATCTCCCTTTGGGGTGGTTTGGCGCTTTCCAGAAAGCGCCTTTTCGATGTTTAATCCCTGCACTTTTATATGATTCCTGCAGTGACAGTATATTTCCTAGTGCACGGGGATTTGGGTTAGTTGCACATGTATATGCATAAAGGAATATATAATTCACCCTGTTCCATGTCTAATTGGCGGTATAAAATCGTCGATAAGGACCGCCAACAAGGGCACAAACCTTGGTCAACCGACCAGGTTTATGGTCCAATGCTTGTGACCTTTTGCAAACACTAGGATAGATTCCTTGTCAGAGGGAGAGCATGCTTCATAGGGGCCGGGGGCCAGTCGGCCGACCTGCCCTTTGGGTGGCCTTGCCTTGCCCTTTCACCCCTATAACTAGCACCCCAAGTTGAGCTCAATCCCATACCACAACTAGAATCATCTCGAGCTCACTTGGCCTTCTCTTTTCTCTTTAGTGTTCCAAGCCTTCTCAAGCTTAGTGTAGTAGTAGCCATAATCAAAAACCCAAGAACATTTCCCTTTCCAAATACATAAACAAAATAAAAAAAGATGAGAGAACCTTTTGCTTAACTCCGTCGAGCAACTTGGGGACCAGGTGGGGCCCATGGTTGGGTCGGCCGACCTAGCCTTGGTGCCACCCACCT
Source organism: Themeda triandra (assembly GCA_018135685.1). NCBI lineage: Eukaryota > Viridiplantae > Streptophyta > Magnoliopsida > Poales > Poaceae > Themeda > Themeda triandra. The sequence continues at coordinate 365,248 of JAENPR010000534.1, forward strand.
ACCAACTTCGCCCACCGCTTTGCCATGCCATGTTCATGACTTGCTCAAGCTAAAATCTTAAAATCATGACATGTATAGCTTCACAGGCTTACTCGAACATCTAGATGAAGCTAGCTTGGCAAACTCTACAGTTTTAAGCAAAGAACTTTCAGTGCACTTAGTTGGTTTGTCGCTTGAGAGTGTCACCAGAGCTTGGGGGAGGCCCACCTCCTTCCAGCTTCTAGTATGTGTGATCATATAGCTCTAGGGTGAGTGCTACAAGAAAAGGAAGACAGGAAACTGTCAACTAACATCCTAGGAGCTAGACTCCTATTGGTATTTCTTAGCGAAAGCAGTAAATTCCGCAAGCGCACGGAAAGACCGTTGTAGCACTTCACCCGAGGATGAACAGGGTATCGTAAACTTCACGAAGAACGGTATGGTCAGGTTTAGGTCTTAGCTAGGTTAACCAGAGGAGAGAGTAGGTAACTGGGAAAGTGAGGTTTTCTATAGGACGAATCCTTAGAGAAAGGTAACTCTACCGTTGATTAGTTGCTTCGGGCACCGGATCGCACCTGGTCTGCCAGGTGATGCCGGCCTGTAGCTCTACGCCATACCCGGACGTGGGGGATTACAAAGGACGGACAGGGATGTCACCACCAGCCGCCTACCTGTTGACGTTTCTTAGCGCAATCACCAAAGATAGATAAAAAGTCTACCCCGGCAATGATGCAAGAAAGCCTGCTGGTATTTCTTAACGTGTGCAGAAAGATTCCGCAAGCGTATGGAAAATACCGTTGTAGCTTTCACCCGGAAGTATTCAGGGTATCGTATTTTCCACAGGGAACGGAGGTATTTCTCCTAGCTAATTCGTCCAAGGAACTACACAAGGGTAGAGATAGAAAGAGTGGTAGAGATGGATTCCTATAGCTTTAGGGTTCTAAGCATAGCAAAACAATACATCTACTTGCTTACTTCGGGCACCGGTTAACACTTGGTCTGCCAAGCGTTGCTGGCCTACGGCTCTACGTCGAACCCGAACGTGGGGGATTACGAGGGACGGACGGGGCTGTCACCACCACCGCCGCCTACCACCTCAACCGTGGGGAACGAGGCAAACGAAGGCGTCTCTAGCCTAGACACCATGTCTACACTAGCGACTACTACTCTAGCGTCGTACGGGTGACCCGTCTTTAACGGGGCCCTCTACTAGAGCATCCGCCACAAAGACGGACGACGAACCCGCAAACAAGCTTGGTATAGCTCAACTAAACATAAGACACAAAAGACTATAGATAACACGAACACTTACTTAGCCAAGGTCCCGCTAAGGAGCCAAGTAGTTTGCTCGTAGAGGTACAAGCTTGGGGAGACACCGACAAGCCCGGTGCTTCCCCGCTCTCTTCCCTCACATCTCTCTCTCTCTAACTCTATAGCTACTAGGGCATAGCCCTTTGGAATGAACCTCTAGTGTGGTGCTCTTTCTCCCTTGAATGGTGTGTTGAATGAGGAGGAGGGAGCCTCCTTTTATAGGTGGAGAGGAGGGGGCTCTATGCAAAAGGGTCATGCCCATTTGGAAAGGACCAAAACCGACCTCTAGAGGCGGTTTCGTACCTTCCATGTACAAAGCACCAGCAAAACCGACCTCCACACATCGTCATGGGCCACCAGGTCAAATTTGGCGCGCCCGCGCCAGGTTTGGCTCTGATGGGGCCCATATTTTTCAGGCACGTGGGCCTCGTTGTCAGCTTTCCGTAGCCTGGTGAATTGCGTCAATCGGAGTCTGGATGAGGGAGTTATGGCCAAAATACTCAACCCCGCTCCTGCAGCCCGCGATGAAGTTGGAAAAGGTTTTGGGCTTCCATTTCTTGGGTCCATGCTTGGCATTTTTGACTATGTTTGAGACCCGAATTATTTGGTAACTGGGCCATCTTCTCATATGATAGTTTTCTTGTGTTTATTGGCCCATTTTAGGTGTATTCCAGTGTTGACCTGCAAAACAAGTGAAACACCAAAACTTGTGGAATTTGTTAGCATAAAGCCCTATTCACTAAGTTATGCGTGGATTTTATATAATCATTGGTGGTATAAAAAGTGAGTTAAGGACGCCAACAAGATCCCCCACACTTAGCTCTTTGCTCGTCCTCGAGTAAAGGTTGAAGAACTAAGGTGGTTGTATTCTCCCAAGAGTTGACGCATACAGATTATTCCGAGCTTTTTCCCGCATTTGTGAACATTCATGGTGGCTACCAAGTTATCTTATAGCCATTGAAGGAGGAATAGCTTGAAATCAAGTCAACTCACACTACCCATACTTTGAGACTTGGGGTTTTAGCATTTTCGCAAAGATAGCCTTAGCTCCTCATGTGATACTCTCAAGTCGCTCTTTTTGGGTGGCTAGTCCTATCCAGTGTTCTTGATCATCCTACCACTACTGGCCGATATGTGGAGTTTTGGGTATGGATGATGAACAGTTCCAATGTCAAGCCAACTGGACTCATAAAGAGAAGGCCATATCCCTAGATGATGCAAGTGCAAGTGCAAGTGTAGAAATATTTGTGGACTCGATCATGTTTCTCTCTTTATGAAGGAATATGCAAGAAGGTATGGACTCGAAGAATATCTCTAAAACTTGCTTTATTTCTTTTTTTTCTGCTGCTCTTTTTTTTCTCTTCTTTTTTCTTTTCTTTTTTTTCTCTTTTTTTCTTCTCTATCTCAAGATTTGTGGAGAAAAAGAACTCTTCCTTATTCATGAACTATGCTTCTTTTTGTAGGAATTTTCTAATAACAGTCCATACCTTTTTTGAATGAATGATGGAGAGAGAGATGCATGACTTGTTGACAGGAGTATTTTGGTGGAAGAGGGAAAAATGTGGAGTATAGGTGCCCAATTCTCAGTGTAAGAAATGAGCGTTTTTGGTGGAATGGTGGGTGAATAATGTGCGCGGCCCTTAGTGTGAGAGTCGGCATATTTATTTGGCGTGTGAATGCTGTGCGCGGCTCTCATTGTGAGAGTCGGCATGTTTATTTGGTGGGTGAATGCAATGATCTTGGGGATAAGGCTATCTCTAGCAAGAATCTCAAGACTTGACATCCCTAAAAGTGGCTAAAACAGGTTTTGTAATTGTAAGCATAGATATTTGGCTCTGGTAGGACGTAGCACTTATCACATGAGGAGCATTGCTAAAAAGTTTTAAATTTTTGCATAGAAATACCCAAGTCCATTGCACGAGTTGGTAAGCATCATATCATTCTACTATATCTCACCTGCCAATAACTTAGATAAAAACATGGGGTCCCTATTGCACAAGTTGTTCACACAATCAAGATAGCAAGGAATAAAAAGTATGCAACTCGTTCTCAATTGGTGAAAATAGGAGATGGAGTTTTTTGCAAAATTTTCAGTTTTATAAATTTTATTTTTAGCAATAAAGAGAATTAGCAGGGAGTGAGAGGGTAGAGTTGCACAAACCACCGTTGAAGGTGAAGGAGCCGATGAAAATCGTTTGCTTCGTCCTTCCGCATGATGAGTTGCTTGATGTTGTGCATTGTGTTTGGGGAGATCTCGAATGTGAGAGTTTCTTGAGAGATCTCCCCCACACTTGTTTTTTGTACCTGTTTTTATTTTCAAAGAAACAAAAAGAAAAAGAAAGACAAGCACAAGGGCTCTACCGGTTGGGATGCCTAGGGGGAGCCGGACTTTTATTGTGATAAAAAAAAAACTTATTCACCAACTTTTTTCTTAAAACTCAAGTAAGGCAAAGATAGGGATTGCAATGTAAAACAAGCTTTACTTTATCTCCACAAAAAATTACTTCATTTGTTTATGCTAACAACTCAAGCTCATTAACCAAAGTTAAACACCACGTCTAAAATTGTTTAAAGAAGATCATTTTAACCTAAGCACCATGCTTAATTTAAAAAGACCTATGGGTGTATCGCATCTCGTACATAATACAAGTAAACCCAAACCGAGCATATGACAAAAACAGATGAAGCATGAAATTATATGATCATATGGAGATAAGTATAAGAAAACAAGTTGGTAAACATTACCTTTGCTTTACCGAGTGTAGTTGCCATAGCATGTATGTGTGAAGCTTTGGAGTTCTTGCTTTGTGGTTAGCATGATGACTTAGCAAAGGTTTGGAGGTGAGCCCTTGTTGCTCGAAGCAATGTTGTGTGGAGTTAGGCAGCCCACAAGTGTTTCTATTTGGACATAGAGGGCCAGCCTACTCGTTGTCTCTCCTCCAATTGTTTTAAGTCTAGGGACCTTCATGTGCCCCTCTATTTTTTTCTCCTTTTTTTTTGAAAAAAAAAAAGCCAGGGACCTTCATGTGTCCCTCTTTTTTTTTCTTCCTTTTCTTCTAAAAAAACCAGGGACCTTCATGTGTCCCTCTTTTTTTTTCATTTCATTTTTTTTCTATTTTTTTCAGCAAGGCAAAGCTGACGTCATCCTTTATTCATTATTTTTTTCCTCTTTTTTTTCTGAATGACCGCTTGGTGTGTATGGAACTTGGGGCTTCTCACTGTCCTCCCCACACTTGAACTTTTGTATAAAAGTCAAGTGTAGAGTCGGGGTCTTCTTTTGAATGTGTTCCATCATCCGAGAGCATCGAGGTTTGTATCCGATGTCACTCCGTGTTGTCAAGCATCGTATGATCCGTGTCCTTCTTAGTCCTTCCGAAATGGTTAGTGACATACCCAAAGGTGCATACTAACTTGACAACATGTCCTTGCTTTTATTTAAGAGAGAATTTTTTTCAAGATAATCCGGGGTATCTCCCAAAGTGCTTAAGTTATGGTCTTAAGCTTGACCGTCTCGAACTTTATCTTGCAACTATAATGGTGGTGCAGTCCCCATCTACTCCACCAATCATTTGGCAAAATTGTTCAAGATGCAAGGTTCACCCCACCGTGCTACTACGGGATTTGCAATGTTCATGATAACATAAGCATCACAACCATTCTCTTAAAAGGTTTGACAACTAGAGCTAAGAGATGATTTCGATCCTCATAGAAGTAGGTGGTCCGAAGCAAAACAAACTCTAGAGACCCTAAAATTGAGCTCAAAACATGAGAGGTTGCAACATGCTCATTTAGGGGCCCTCGCTTAATCTCTAGAGTTCTTGCTTCGGGCATGTCCATGGCCCGGAAGATTTAAAAGATATAACATCGAGGATGAACATTGAATCTCGGCCCTTATCAAGAACAATGTTTTGATGGCCAGAGGGACATGACTCTTGTTCGAGCAAGGGTGAAGTGAACGTTCCATTTCATAAGGATGAAAAGATAGCTCGTGTGAACGGCAATGTAAACTTCACTGCCGAACAAGTAGCTTTGCTTTGCCATTGGGTTTCGGGGCAAGCGATAGGGCCTGGCAAAAGCAAAACTTTAAAACTTCTCATCTAGGCTCCGTTGAGATGGTTATTTTTTTGAACTAGATTTTCAAGAGGGAGGCCTATGAGAAGTTCAAAATCGAGGATGGCTAGATGAAAAATTCTATGTAAACCTTGGTTTCATGAATTTCAATTGGCACGGCCCTAGCAATCTCCCAATACTAAAAAATGAGCCATGACGAACTCTTGAAGAGTTTGTCGGTCGGGACTAGTGGTGTTTTGCCCCAAAAGGATTTCCGCAAGGAAATGTGACATGATAATAGTCCCGATTGTGAAGATGTCTATGGCTTCTATGGGAGTTCCATCTATTGAACAAAATATAGTCGTGGAAGGTGAAAGATTCGAATTGCTTCGGGAAGAACGTTTCACTTCCAACAACCATTCTTTTGAATGTTCCACATTTAGAGGAGACTTCCTTAGAAAGGAATGTTGCATTTCTCATGCCAAGAAATATTCAAGGTTCCGCCATAATCCTCGAATTTTGGTGGCGAACTCCGAAGGGTATAGCATTCCTTCCTTGGTGTTCGTGGTTCGGGTGAGGGTTCAACGAGACGAATCTAAGGATGGCAAGGGTAAGGATTCGACTGATGAGGGCTCCTCAAAGCTTGACATGCCCTTTTTATGGAGGGGTTCTATGACGGGAGAAGTGTGCTTCTCTAGGGCATGAACAAATACTTTCCTCTATTCCGTCATGGTTTCATGTAAAAACAACCTTTCATCGGTCATGTCAAGTCATAGGGCAGCATCTATGTCTAGACCCAAAAGAGATGCAATTGCACGCTGTCAGGTAAAGACAAGTCTAGGCTAGCATGTATTGGCATTGTGAACCTAGCCTAGGTTGCACCTATGGATTCCTTCTCAACTTGCTTGAAATCAAGGATTGCCCTTGGTAGAGTGGCGATACGAGAATTGGGGATGAATGCAAGATGGAACTTGTTCTTAAGTTCATCCCATTCTCCATTCACACACTCTATGGCATTAGCGTAACATTGTTTCACTTCCCCTTGGGGGAGAATGAAAACAACTTCCACTCGGGAATTTGTGGTGCCATGCTAGGAATGCTCAAGCAAGGACACATTTCCTCAAAATCTTGCAAGGGGTTAAAGGGGATCTTGTGATCAATCCTTGAGAAGGGTTGTGCCCGAACTATTGTGTGTTTTTTTTAAAAAAAAAATAGGGTGGAGTTCATAGCCGGATGAAAAATTTGGTTTTAATTTTTTTTTTTGGCTCAAAGAACTCCCCCTTTTAAGGAAAAGGATTTTGAATTTGATATTGGCTTCAAAATGGTAGGTCAAAAGAAATGTTTTATAAAAAGGATTTTTGTTTTTAAAAATAAAGGATACAGATACGAGGACAAACTAGGTTCAAAGAAATAGCAACCGTTCCCCGGCAATGGCGCCAAAAAGCTTGTTGACGTTTCTTAGCGCAATCACCAAAGATAGATAAAAAGTCTACCCCGGCAATGACGCAAGAAAGCCTGTGGTATTTCTTAACGTGTGCAGAAAGATTCCGCAAGCGTACGGAAAATACCGTTGTAGCTTTCACCCAGAAGTATTCAGGGTATCGTATTTTCCACAGGGAACGGAGGTATTTCTCCTACCTAATTCGTCCAAGGAACAACACAAGGGTAGAGATAGAAAGAGTGGTAGAGATGGATTCCTATAGCCTTAGGGTTCTAAGCATAGCAAAACAATACTTCTACTTGCTTACTTCGGGCACCGGTTAGCACTTGGTTTGCCAAGCGTTGCTGGCCTACGGCTCTACGTCGAACCCGAACGTGGGGGATTACGAGGGACGGACGGGGCTGTCACCACCGCCGCCTACCACCTCAACCGTGGGGAACGAGGCAAACGAAGGCGCTCTCTAGCCTAGACACCATGTCTACACTAGCGACTACTACTCTAGCGTCGTACAGGGTGACCCGTCTTTAATAGGGCCCTCTACAAAAGCATCCGCCACAAAGATGGACGACGAACCCGCAAACAAGCTTGGTATAGCTCCACTAAACATAAGACACAAAAGACTATAGATAACACGAACAGTTACTTAGCCAAGATCCCGCTAAGGAGCCAAGTAGTTGCTCGTAGAGGTACAAGCTCGGGGAGACACCGACAAGCCCGGCGCTTCCCCGCTCTCTTCCCTCACATCTCTCTCTCTAACTCTATAGCTACTAGGGCATAGCCCTTTGGAATGAACCTCTAGTGTGGTGCTCTTTCTCCCTTGAATGGTGTGTTGAATGAGGAGGAGGGAGCCTCCTTTTATAGGTGGAGAGGAGGGGGCTCTATGCAAAAGGGTCATGCCCATTTGGAAAGGACCAAAACCGACCTCTAGAGGCGGTTTCGTACCTTCCATGTACAAAGCACCAGCAAAACCGACCTCCACACATCGTCATGGGCCACCAGGTCAAATTTGGGCCTGATCGGGCACCGCGCAGGCGCGCCCGCACCAGGTTTGGCTCCGATGGGGCCCATCTTTTACAGGCACGTGGGCCTCGTCGTCAGCTTTTCGTAGCCTGGTGAATTGCATCAATCGGAGTCCGGATGAGGGAGCTATGGCCAAAATACTCAACCCCGCTCCCGCAGCCCGCGATGAAGTTGGAAAAGGTTTTGGGCTTCCATTTCTTGGGTCCATGCTTGGCATTTTTGACTATGTTTGAGACCCGAATTATTTGGTAACTGGGCCACCTTCTCATTTGATAGTTTTCTTGTGTTTATTGGCCCATTTTAGGTATATTTCAGTGTTGACCTGCAAAACAAGTGAAACACCAAAACTTGTGGAATTTGTTAGCATAAAGCCCTATTCACTAAGTTATGCGTGGATTTTATATAATCATTGGCTGTATAAAAAGTGAGTTAAGGACCGCCAACACTACCACCTCAACCGTGGAGTACGAGGCAAACGAAGGTAACTAATCAGCTTAGACACCACGTCTACGCCAACGTTACAGTTCTAGCGTCGGCCAGGAACATCCGTATCTATCAGGAGTCCTCTACTAGAACTACCGCCACAAGGACGGTCGACGAACCCGCAAGCAAACGACGAAAAAGATAACTTTGCAAGAAGGAACGTACGAATAGATAAACACGAACCTCTTACTTCAAGCGTAAGAAGTTGCCGAGGTACAAGCGAGGAGGGAGCCGACAAATCCGGCACTCCACCCCGTGGAAGACTAGCCTCCGGGAGTACTCGGAAAGAGTTACTCCGCTCTTGACCTCTCTCACTCTCCTACTTCTATTCTAGCTAGAAGCTAGGTATAATGGCTCTACTCTTCCTCTAGTGTAGGCTTGTGGAAGTGGAGAGGGAGGAATGAGAATGAAGAATAAAAAGTGAATGTGTAAAATGAAAGAGAGAAGGGCTTTTATATGTGGAGATGGTCGGTTCCTGCACGTCCAAATGACCAAAACACCCCCGCACCGCCCTCTGGAGCATTGAATGTACCGCCTCCAGGAAGGTGGGCCCGGGCGACAGGTGCCTTGGCGCTCCCGCGCCCCTGGCGCGCTCGTGCCAGGTGGTCTGCCTCCGGCCACCAACCTTGGCTGGCGGGCTTGGTCTTGGGCCTGGAGTTGGCCCACGTGGTGTTTTGTCACGTTGGTATGTCGGTTTAGCCTTTCTCTTCTTTTCTTCTTGTCTTGCTGTTGACACTAGATACGCACACGAAAGAATCAAAGAGAAATAATCCGCAAGCGCACGGATATCGGTGAGCACTTCACCCGGGAGATAAGTCCTGAGTATCGTATTTGTTTTTATCCGCTAAGAGAAAACGTGCAATAGACTAACCCGATCTTTACTACTACCCCTGGGCTGCTAGTCAAGTGAGAATTAAGCGATATAGAGAGAACTCCTTCGTCGTCTTCTTCTAACCTATGGCAAGCTTTGAGACTCTTTTTGTTCTAAGGGGGTACCCGAGGAATAGACACCACGAGAGGATGCTAAACCGGGCACAAAGGACCTACCTTACCTACCAACGGGAAGTGGATTACAAAGGTAATAAAGGGATTGTCACTTCCCTCACTACTACCACGGTTCCGGCCGGATAGGGAGCATCTACAAGTGAACCTAGCCTAAGCACCACGCTTATGCTAAAGAACGATTACTCTATTCCCAACGCGAAGAGAATAAAGTAAACTTGTAAACCAAAGAACAATAATAACAACGAACTTACTAGTATTAGAAGTTGAATTGCCGAATGATTTTGAAACCAAGCCTCGGGTTAGGAGACTTGATCCCGAGATACACCTGGAGAGGAGACACCGACGGGCGGGCTTCCTCCAAATCTACCTCCACTCTATACTCTCTTAATCTCTCTTGATACTAATACCCTATAGAGATAGATCCATTCGAGGGACCCTTCTCTATCTAACTCTCTCTCTCCGGATTGAAGTCTTGAATGAATAGGAGAATGAATTAGGGTTTTACCCAGGGGCCAGGGGCTCTCGCTTATATAGCCCCCTAGGATTAACCACAGCCCTCGGATCAAACCGACCTAAATGGACGATAATTATTGATCTTCAAAGTCGGTGGAGGCGGGATCCGCGAGACTCCACCCGATTGGTGGAGCCGGGGAGTCGGCCGACTCCCTCCCCGGTCGCCCGACCTCGGCCGGTGCCAGTGGGCCCCGGGTTTCGTGTGTCGCCTCCGGAGTCTTCTAGATTATACTTTTTTACCCGTTCGGTCTTTCTCTCTATGTAAACCCGACATGTGGGCCATCTTGGGTAGTTTTGTTTGTCACCCCGCGAGAAATAGATATTCACCAAAACTCGTGGAATTCGTCAGTGGTAACCCTATATCTATCAAGTATTTATGAATAGGTCCATTTGCATGCTAAGTTGACGGTTAATTTTATGAGTTAACGACCGTCAACAAACTCCCCACACTTATCTTTTACTCGTCTCGAGGAAAAGGATGGATTACTTTAAGCATAGCCTCAAACCAAGACATCAACATTAGATTATCCCTGATCATACCTGCACTGCGGGATTCAAAGTGTCTACCATTGAACTTTGGGGAGTTGAAAGATGGAACAGCGCGAAGTAGAGATCCTTCTTCTATCAATCCTGTTACTCGGAGTTTTTATAACATTTTTGCAAAGAAAAACTTAGCTTACCCTTCTCCATCATGTAGCACACTCGAATCACTCTTTATATGTGGTATTTGTAGAACTCACATTTATGTATAGAGCACTCAAATCTCTCAATATATGTAGTATTTTTGGAACTCACTTGAGGCATGTAGAAGGGTATGCCTCCTATTCTACTAAGGCTTATATGGAGTTTAAGGTATTTCAAGGAATAACATTTTTACCTGTGCATATTGATTAGTCAAAAACGGGAACCAAGGAGAGGGGGACCTTACTCTAGATCAAGTGTGTGCAAGTGTGTGGAATATTTGGTGGCTAAATTGATGATAATAATGCTCCTTCCCTCTCTTGCACACTCTTCTCTTGAACATTGCTTTGCTTGATCTTTTCTTGAATAGCTCGTTGAGCTTCTTTGAACTTTCCTTCTCTTGGGATCACAATACTTAAGAGCTCATGGGCTATCTCTTTCCTTTCTTTTCTTCTTCTTTCTCTCTCTTTTTTTTTAACATTATTTTTGCATAGCCCGTGTCTCACTCTCGGACACAATAACTTTCTTGAATACGATGATGATGTTAACGATAATAATCTTTCGACAACTGGATGATGATAACAATTCTTGGAGCATATAGAAATCCTAGAAAGTGTATGTATCCTTCTCCCGGTGTAGGAGATGGATGAATGGCGGAAAGCATGTTTTTGCGTACTCCCGGTGTAGGAGCAGCGAGATATATATGTGGGTGTAAGTGCACTTGATCATATAAGTAAGAGACCCTTCTCTAAGGCTCTAATACCGCCAAGTCTATTCTCAACACAAATAAAAAGCTTATGTGCTTGGTCTTTCGAATTTTGTCGACGAGGCTCTATAGGCATTTATAACCACAGAGGAGAAGTATAGCTTAATATTTTAAGTTTTTCGAAAAGAAATTCTCCAAGCGGCTAGACATCAAGAAATCAGTTCTCATGGTCCATGCTATATCACTGTCCTCAACAACTTAAGTAAAAATGGGGTCCCTATAAAATGCGTTCCCAATAGCAAATGTGGATTCCCTGGGAATTATCATGGTGTGAGTCTATCTTGGGGTCATGATTAAAATAATCTACCTTCTCAATATATATAGCAAGTGATTTAATTCAAAGTGTTCCCCAAACGAATCGGAAAAACGTGATCGGTATAAAATTTTGGAACATAGGGAAGCAAACCCGACCGTGGACGAAAGCCGGAGCCAATCGGGCCCAGCCCATGGGCGGCCGACCCTATGTATGGGGCGGCCGACTCGGGTGTGGCCCTCGGGGTCCGCTTCATCGTGCGTGATCTTTACGTCGTATGTTCTCAAATATTTTTGCCGGTTTGCCTGATATCCGTTAGTTTAAGTCGTCGGTTGCCTCCCCCACACTAGATTCCCGTTATCTTCATTCACAACAAGGTGGAGACAAAAGAGGCAACACATATGCAATAATAAATATAACTAGAAAACTTTATTTCATCTTCATTAAGGCCTGGATTACAAGTATTGAAAGGAACTAAGATCGAACTAAACTTTAACTAAGCACTCTTGCAAACTAAAACTTTTAATCTAAGCACACTAGGCCTTTCTGATGCTAAGACAAATCTCATCTAATCAACTCGCTTCTCTAGAGCGTCTAACTTCTTTTCTAACCTATCCATCCTCTTCTCTAGCGCACGAAGTCTATCTATGAGAGTGACAATACTACTGCTCTGGACACGCTGGCAGTTTTGCAGAGATGCAATAATGTCGCGCTGAGTTTCTAGCTCCGTCTCTAAGTCTGCAACGGTCTTGCGACGCTTCTTTGGAGCTTCTGAGGCGGTGAGAGCTGCTTTCGGGGCTTCCTTCGGAGGGACAAACTTCACTTTGCTCGGGTGAGCACGGACTCCCTCAAAATATGAGCGCTCTCCAGTGCTATACTTAGCACAGACGATCTCCCCTTGCTTGTTGGTCTTCACTCCCATAAGCATCTCATTGTGCTTAGGAGGAAGGATCTTGGTGCCTTTCGGGAGCTTCACAATAGGACCCTTTGGTGGAGGTCCATCTAGGAGCAAAGGCTTGGGTGCGGTGATGACCTGGTTGAGCGAAGTAGCTATGGTCGTAAGCTTGAGGCTTTGGAGGAATAGAGGCTAGGGGTTTTGGCTCAAGAAGAACGATGGCCTTGGACTTGGGCTCCTCCTTTGGGATGGTGTTGAGATCAAATCCGAAGCGGATCAATCTCCTATCTAAATTTTCTGGCTCTGGCTTCATCATTGCTGCGTAGCAAGCTTGATGCTAGGAGGAGGAGGCTTTAGATGGAATGAGGTTGGCCTGAGGCTGGGCTTCTTTATATAGGGGGATGGAGAGGCATCTAAAGGGCATCTAAAGGGAATCTCCGAAGGAATAACGCGTCAACGTGATCTCAAAAACCCTAATCGGCAAAAATTCCCGAAGGGAGAGTATGGAAGGATCACGAATGCAAAAGCTGGCGGCGAATGGGGGAGTCCATGGGTCGGCCGACTCCCCCTATGGGGCGGCCGACTCTGGCAGGTGGACCCCCCTGCCAGGGCTTTTCGCAACCTAATTAGCGTATTTTTGTCATTCGGAAAAATACCCTAATTGAGAAAGAAGTTTAATTCATCTATTTCACCTATTTCCTCAATGGGCTCTAAAAATATTTTAAGACGTTGACCATTTACCTTGAATATCGTACCTTCGTTGTTGCGAAGCGTAACGGCTCCATGCGATGATGAGCTTACTACTTCGAACGGTCCTTCCCATTTGCTTCGAAGCTTTCCTTGCCCGAAGAGTTTGACCCCGGAATTAAAAAGTAATACCTTGTCTCCGGGTGTGAACTCCTTGATCTTGATTCTCTTGTCGTGCCATCTTTTCACTCTTTCTTTGTATATCTTGGCGTTGTGATAGGCTTTCTCTCTCCATTCTTCTAATTCGAGATTTGCATCTTCCTCTTCTCTCCCGCCGCTTCTAGGTCCATATTCCATTTCTTGATGGCCCAGTGAGCTTTGAATTCTAGCTCTCCGGCAAGTGACAGTCTTTCCATAGACTAGTTGATATGGTGACATCCCGATAGGTGTCTTGTAGGCCGCATTCGATATGCCCATAGTGCATCGGGAAGTTTGTCCTTCCATGCAGTTCCCATTTCATTCACTTGTCTTCCGAAGAATATTCTTGATCTCGCTTATTTGATGTCTCTCGCTTGGCCACTTGTCGAGGATGATACGGAGTAGCAACATTATGGCGTACTCCATGCTTCAATAAGTATTGCTCAAAGCGTTTGTCGATGAAATGTGATCCTCCATCACTTATGACTATCCTTGGGACTCCAAACCTTGGGAATATTATTTCTTCGAACATCTTCTTGGAGCTTGAGCTATCTGCCTTTTTGCATGGCAGAGCTTCGACCCATTTGGACACATAATCCACTACTACGAGGATGTATTCACATTTCTTCGACGGTGGAAATGGTCCCATGAAATTAACTCCCCAGACATCAAAGAGCTCGATCTGAAGGTTGTTGATAAGTGGCATGGCATCCCTTGAGTTAATGTTGCCATGTCTTTGACAAGGATCGCATCTCCGAATGAAATCTTTTGTGTCTTCATACATTGTTGGCCAGAAAAATCCGCATTGCCAAATCTTCGCATGTGTTCGGAACACCCCATAATGACCTCCATACGGTGATGAGTGGCATCTCTCAATGATTTTGATTCCTTCTTCAGTTGGCACACATCTTCTGAGCAGGCCATCAGAGCACACTCGGAAGAGGTAGGGTTCATCCCATATGTGAGTATGACTCTCCTGGATAAGTTTCCTTTTGTTGCCTCCTGGTGGTACGTAACATGTAACCATAAAATTAACAATATTTGCATACCAGGGGTCAGATCTGTTGATTCCGTAGAGCATGTCGTCCCGGAGTGCATCGTCGATGGGTAGTTCCTGTGGTTTCTCAAACTGCATTCTAGACAAGTGATCGGCAATAGAGTTTTCTACTCCCTTTTATCTTTTATTTCTAAGTCAAATTCTTGGAGTAATAAAATCCATCTTATCAAACGAGGTTTAGCATCTTTCTTAGTGAGCAAATATTTTAAAGCAAAGCATGATCGGTGTAAACAATCACTTTAGCACCCACTAAGTAGGATCTAAACTTATCAATAGCAAAGACAATGGCTAGGAGCTCTTTTTTAGTAGTAGCATAATTAAGCCGAGGTCCAGTCAAAGTTTTGCTAGCATAAGCTATTGCATGATGCTTCTTATCCTTAGTCTGTCCTAACACTTGCTCCTACGGCGTAGTCACTTGCATCACACATAATTTCAAAAGGTAGAGTCCAATCGGGGGTTGAATGATTGGAGCGAGAAATAAGTGCTTTCTTCGGGATCTCAAATGATTGTAAGCGGGCATCATCAAAGTCAAAAGGAACATCCTTAGCCAATAAGCGGGTAAGAGGTCTAGCGATGTAAGAAAAATCTTTTATGAATCTACGATAAAAACCAGCATGACCAAGGAAACTTCTAATTCCTTTCACATTGATAGGAGGAGGCGGTTGTTCAATAACTTCTATTTTGGCTCTATCTACCTCGATGCCTCTTTCGGACACAAAGTGTCCTAACACTATTCCTTCTCTAACCATGAAATGACACTTTTCCCAATTAAGGACTAAGTGTTTTTCCTCACATCTTTGCAAAACTCGATCTATGTTTTCAAGGCACTCATCAAAAGTTTTTCCATAAATAGAAAAATCATCCATGAAAACTTCCATAATCTTTTCAATCATATCAGAAAATATAGACATCATACATCTTTGAAAAGAAGCTGGTGCATTACATAACCCAAAAGACATCCTACGATAAGCAAAGGTTCCATAAGGGCATGTAAAGGTCGTTTTGTTTTGATCATTAGGATGGATAGGGATTTGATGATATCCAGAATATCCATCAAGGAAGCAAAAGTAAGAATGGTTGGCTAATCGCTCAAGCATCTCATCAATGAAAGGCAAAGGAAAGTGATCTTTTCTTGTTGCCTTATTAAGCTTTCTATAATCTATGCACATTCGCCATCCCGTGACGGTTCTTTGTGGGATTAACTCATTCTTCTCATTTTGGACAACAAATCATGCCTCCCTTTTTAGGCACAACTTGGACGGGGCTGACCCACTCACGTGTGGCACGGGGTAAATAATCCCAGCGTGCAAAGTTTTAAAACTTCTTTCTTAACAACTTCCCTCATCGCATTATTGAGCCTACGTTGGGGTTCTCGGATGGTGGAATATCGGGATCCGTGGGAATACGATGGGTACAAAGGGCGGGACTAATTCCTTTGAGGTCCCGGAGTGAGTAGCCAAAAGCTTTTTTATGTTTTTCTAGGACAGCCATTAAGCGAAAAGTCTCGCTCCCGAGTGAGAGTATCACTTATGATGACGGGAGTGTCTGGATCATTTCCTAGAAAGGCATATCTAAGACCGGCTGGTAAAGGTTTGAACTCAATAGGAGGCCTAGGTGGTAGGGTAAACTCGTCTAACGGTTCATTCTCGAAAGGGGCTTCTTCTTCTATGAAGAATCTCGCTTCATCTTCTAATTCGGCTTCACTAGGAATTCTAGAGAGGTGCTCTAAATTCCTCCAACGGATCATAATGTGGATGGGGCTCGGTCCTAGCATTTAAAGAGTGTGAAATGGACATTGCAAACTGGAGTTTCTTGCCTAAACAAATGTTTAGTTTCCCGTTTGTCCTTCATAAAGAAGTCTTCTAAATGGTTGTCCTATCAACAGGTGGAAATCCCCTATGTCAAAGACATAAAAGCTTAAGTGAACAGGGGTTCCTTCTACCCGGAGTGGTAGGACATGTAGGATTCCTAAACAAGGAAGAATTTGTCTTGAAAGATTTCTTATGAACTTCACTTTGTTGGGGTCAATGTCATGTTTCTTTGCAAATATTTTGCTTGTGTGGTAGACATGATATTTATACCCACAACTGGATTATAAAGAGCATTTATGCGATCATTGTTAATCATGCAGTGAATGGGAAGAGAAGATGAATCCAACCGAATTATTTCAGAGGAAAGTTCTGACTCTTCTAACCACTCATTGCTCATGACAGACACTAACTCTCCTGAGGTTTTTCCTGTTGGAATATCCTCATCAATATTGCATGGCTTTATTGGGTGATATTTGCCTTGTGGCTTCTTCACTTTGTGATAGTTGAAGATGTTTCCAAAATCGGAAAACAGATCAGGTTCAATATCTAACATAAAATCAGGAAGTGGAATGTCTTCCTTGTCTTGCTCAAGACATGGATTAGCTGAGGTGGATGGTGTATCTGGCAAATGTTTGTCTTCAGCTACTTGAGGTTCTACTTCTAGGAGGTAGTCTAATTCACTGGATAGGATTTGGTCTAGGATTGATCTTGCTTTCTCGGCAGAGATATGCAAGAATGATCCTCCCGAAGTTGTGTCGAGCAATTTTCTACTTGTCTCTACTCGACCTTTATAAAAGTGTTGTAAAAGAATGGGATGCGGTAGACTAAGGTCCGGGCTTGATGCTAAAAGTGTAGTAAAATGATTCCAGGATGAGGCCAAAGATTCTTCGGGTTCTTACTTAATAGTCGAACCTTGACTCTAAGGTCAACGATTTGGGAGATGGGATAGAAATCTAGGCAAAAGTTGGAGCGTAAGGACCCCAATCTCCTTGTTGCTTACTGCAGCTTTATCATACCATTGTCTAGCTTTTCCCTTTAATGAGAAAGGAAATAGCTTCCAACGGAGGGTTTTGTCGGACATGCCCTCTATGCGAAGACAAGCCACATGTTTGCTCAAATTCTCTAATGTGAAGGTAAGGGTTTTCGTCTCCTTCTCCCGAAAAGGATAGGCTTTGGACCAATGCAATCAACCGCGGACTCGGCCTATAGCTAGGTGTTTGGATAGGTTGTGATGACTCATGTGGCACTAATTTGGTCTCCGTGGGTGCGAGAAAATTGAAAGATAGGAATGGAATTTGAGTTATCCATAAGGATAGAAAAAGATAAAATGTACGGAAAAGTAAAGTGCAAGAAAAAGATAAAAGTATAGGTACAAGGTAGAGCAAGATTTAGGTTATCTAAGCAGACCGTCTTTCTCCCCGGCAACGGCGCTTTAAAATGCTTGTTGACACTAGATACGCACACGAAAGAATCAAAGAGAAATAATCCGCAAGCGCACGTATATCGGTGAGCACTTCACCCGGGAGATAAGTCCCGAGTATCGTATTTGTTTTTATCCGCTAAGAGAAAACGTGCAATAGACTAACCCGATCTTTACTACTACCCCGGGCCTGCTAGTCAAGTGAGAATTAAGCGATATAGAGAGAACTCCTTCGTCGGTCTTCTTCTAACCTATGGCAAGCTTTGAGACTACTGTTCTAAGGGGGTACCTGAGGAATAGACACCACAGAGGATGCTAAACCGGGCACAAAGGACCTACCTTACCTACCAACGGGAAGTGGATTACAAAGGTAATAAAGGGATTGTCACTTCCCTCACTACTACCACGGTTCCGGCCGGATAGGGAGCATCTACAAGTGAACCTAGCCTAAGCACCACGCTTATGCTAAAGAACGATTACTCTATTCCCAACGCGAAGCGAATAAAGTAAACTTGTAAACCAAAGAACAATAATAACAACGAACTTACTAGTATTAGAAGTTGAATTGCCGAATGATTCAAAAACCAAGCCTCGGGTTAGGAGACTTGATCCCGCAGATACACCGGAGAGGAGACACCGACAGCCGGGCTTCCTCCAAATCTACCTCCACTCTATACTCTCTTAATCTCTCTTGATACTAATACCCTATAGAGATAGATCCATTCGAGGGACCCTTCTCTATCTAACTCTCTCTCTC
Organism: Themeda triandra; assembly: GCA_018135685.1. Classification (NCBI taxonomy): domain Eukaryota; kingdom Viridiplantae; phylum Streptophyta; class Magnoliopsida; order Poales; family Poaceae; genus Themeda; species Themeda triandra. The sequence goes on from JAENPR010000534.1 coordinate 383,575, forward strand.
TCTGGATTGAAGTCTTGAATGAATAGGAGAATGAATTAGGGTTTCACCCGGGGGGCCGGGGGGCTCGCTTATATAGCCCCCTAGGATTAACCACAGCCCTCGGATCAAACCGACCTAAATGGACGATAATTACCGATCTTCAAAGTCGGTGGAGGCGGGATCCGCGAGACTCCACCCGATTGGTGGAGTCGGGGAGTCGGCCGACTCCCTCCCGGGTCGGCCGACTCGGCCGGTGCGGGTGGGCCCTGTGTTTCGTGTGTCGCCTTCCTCGGAGTCTTCTAGATTATACTTTTTTACCCGTTCGGTCTTTCTCTCTATGTAAACCCGACATGTGGGCCATCTTGGGTAGTTTTCATTTGTCACCCCGCAAAATAGATATTCACCAAAACTCGTGGAATTCTATCGGTGGTAACCCTATATCTATCAAGTATTTATGAATAGGTCCATTTGCATGCTAAGTTGACGGTTAATTTTATGAGTTAACGACCGTCAACACTTGCCTTTGGGCCCCATTTTAGAATTCAAATATTTATTCTCTTTTCTCTAGTTTTTGGCCCAAAAGATATGTATTCCATGAATGCTCCTGCAAAACAAGTGTTCACCAAAACTATGGAATTTCGTTAGTATAAATCTCCTATCTAGGTGGTTTTTGGTGAACTATGAACCTAAGTTGGCGGGGTTAGATATGCAATAAGGACCGCCAACAAGCTCCCCCACACTTAGTGCTTTGCTCGTCCTCGAGTGAAGCAAAAGTCACTAAGGTGGTTTTGTCTTCCTGCGATATTAACCTGCATACAGATTATTCCAAGCCTCACCGATTATCTCGTGAGCATTCACGGTGTCTACCAAGTAATCTTTGAGCTTATTGAGGGATGGAACAAAGCATGGATTTCAAGTCAACTCATGTCTCCCGCTTTCAAGACTTGGGGTTTTTAAAATTTTGTAAGAAAAGATAGCGATGAATTCCTCAAGTGATGCTCTCAAGTCACTCTTTTTGTGGGTGTTTGATCCTCACCGAGAAAGCTTTTGTTGCCTTGCTACTCATCCTATCTCTAATGGCCGATATCCGGAGTTCAAAGGTATGGATGAGGTGCATGCTTTCCTTGCGAGAGTTTGTTGTGTCAAAGAGTGGACCAATGGAGGGAAGGACATAGCCTTAGATCGAATTGTGCAAGTGTGTGGAATATGAATGTGGATGGAACTCCTTTTACGATGTTTTCTCTCTTTTTATTTGAAGGAAAATATATGGGCTTCCCTATAAAAGGATATTTTTTTCTATTATTCTCCCCTTCTTTTGTCTCTTTTCTTTTTTTATTTTTTAGATACTAGCATGGGCGAGATCTTTTTCTTTCTTTCTTTTCTTTTCATCACCATCATATTTTTTTCGATCGGGATAATTCTAATGAAGCCCATATTTCGCAGGTAAAAGATATTTTTGAGAGAGAGAACCATAAGCGTAGTGGATGGAGTTTTTATTTGTGGTGAAGATGACTGCGTAACTCTCAGTGTAAGAGTTAGCATTTTTATGGTGGATGGATGAGAGGATGATGTGCGCGACTTTCAGGGTAAAAGTCGGCACTTTATTTGGTGGGTGTGTGTGATATTCGATCTTGGGGATATGAAAGTTCTCTCGCAACGATCCGAAAAAGTGGGACACAACTTTGGTGCAAGGATAAGTAGCTATGTGGCAAGGTTTTATAAGTATAGTACTAATATTTGGCTCTGGTAGGAATTTAATCATCACTTGAGGATCATGCTATAAGTTTTAATATTTTTGCAAAGAAAAACCCAAGTCTATTGCAAGAGATAAACAAGTCTCAGATCATCCTACTATCTCTCATCCCACAATAACTTAGATATTCAAGGGGTCCCTAAAAACAATTAGTTGCTCACAGAAGGATATAATTTTTGGCGAGAAATAAAAAGTATGCGAGTCGCAATCGATCAGCGAACACAGAGGTAGAGCAGCCAATTTTTAGTTATAAAACCCAATTATTTTTAGGAAGAATAAAAGTACTTGTAGAGAGTGAGAAGATGCGCAAACCGATGATTTTTAAAGCGCGAATTTTTGTGCATCTTTTTGAGAGGTTGGGGTAGCCTCCCCCACACTTGTTTTTGTACCTGTCTCTTGAATTTTTGTGCAACACATAGGACAAAAACAAGTGTATACAAGATAGAAAAAATATATATTTATTCAATTATAAAACTGAAAATTACAAATAGGCGCACGATTACAAAGTAAATTGAAAAAGGGAAATGCAACAAGCTGAAATTTAAAACTAAGTGCGCGCGCCTTATTATTTGGGTGGAGCGAAAGGCTCTAGTGTGGAGCTCTAAGAGCATGGGCGGCGTTTGCTGCGCGTGCCACCCTCTCTAACTTAGTGGAGAAAGCAAGGCGAAACTTTCTAACTTTCTCTACTAAGTCCCTATGGGCAAGCTCCCTATCCACAAGCTCCGCTTCTAGTTGGTCTATTATTTTGTAGAGCTCTTCCACCCTCTTACTAAGAAAAGTTAGGGTGGGGAACCTAGGCGAGGTTTCGTCACCCTTACTATCAACCGCAATAGGAGCCTTCTTAGCATTGCGCTTGGGGGCGCTAGACGAGGTTCCTACGGGTTTGGTCCTAGGAGTTTTAGCGGGATTGGGCATCACGCCCTTCCCACGCCCACCACTTGGCTTGTCCTTCCCTACAAGAATGAGGGAAGGGCTGCTCGACGGCGTGTGGTAAGAAGTGGTGTCCGTGGAGGATGTCATGGGACGTTTCCCCGCGCCGCCGACGTTCGCCTTGAGGCGAAGCATGCCGGTGGTTGGCCACCTTGGTGGCGCCGGCTTGATCTTGGCGCCGGTCATCGGCGGCCTTGATCTTGCCGATGACTTGATGCTATCACCCTTGCTGGACCCTTCACTCCATGGTAGCCTTGTGGCTAGTGGCGCCATGAACATGGCCTCTTCTTGCTCTAAATCTTCTTGCGAGAATGATGGCGCTCCATCAAGGTTGTATGGTGTGCGGGAGGCCTCATAGAGAGCAAGGGCATGGCTGGCCATTCTTGGAGCTTAGAGAGGAGATGAACTTGCTGGTGTATGGGTATGAGCAAGAGAGAAAGAGATGAATGGCTTGAGCTTTTGTGAAGAGAGGAGAGGAGGAGATGGCTCAATTTATAGGTGGAGGTGACATCTCTGTTTCTCGCGAATGCAGCAGGATCAAACTCCATATGGTGAGCATCAGAGAAGGGCTGAGGATCAGGGGACGAAATTTGGGGAGCAACGGCTCGCTCCCTGGCGCGAGCGCGCCAGTGGCGCGAGTGCGCCAGTCGCGGCACGGCTCGTTCCCCGGTTTCGTCCTGGCAGCCCCCAACGGTCTATTTGTTTCCAAAATGTGGTGTTTTGATCCGTTGGGTGTTCGAGGCTCACGGTGTGCTCCAGTTTTTGAAGGGATAAGAAGGGATTTTCAGGGAATATTTTGTAAAATATTTATTTGAAATATCCAAGACTTGTAAAAAGATGGGAAACCAAAGGATAAATGCTAGAATATTTCTATGATAAAGAAAAATATTTTTGAAAATATTTTTGATAAGAAAGAATAGAATAATTAGCCAAATCAAAAAGAGTGAGAGCACTCAAAATCTAGGCATAATTAAATCTATTCGATCTAGCTCTTCATTGAAATTTAAATTGCGGGAAGACTCAAGGAAAGGTTTGAGACACCGACCGTTAACCTTGAAGATATTACCGTCATCATCTTGAATTGTGATTGCCCCATGAGTCGATTTGTCGATGACGGTGTACGGTCCTTTCCATTTGCTCCGCAACTTCCCTTCACCGAATAGTTTTACCTTCGAGTTGAAGAGTAAGACCTTCTCGCCTTGCTTGAAGGTTTTGAGCTTGATTCGGTGATCGTGCCATCTCTTAGTTCGTTCTTTGTAGAGCTTGGCACTATGATAAGCCTTTTCCCGCCATTCTTCCAGTTTAGAAATCTGTTGCTGTCGATTTCTGCCGGCTAATTTGAGATCCATATTCCAGCTCTTGATAGCCCAATAAGCTCGATGTTCGAGCTCTACTGGTAAGTGGCAACTCTTCCCATATACGAGCTGGAATGGTGACATGCCGATAGGGGTCTTGTAAGCGGTTCTGTATGCCCAGAGTGCATCAGGAAGCTTACTTTTCCAGCCTTTCCCCATATCGTTGACCATTTTCTGCAGGATGTTCTTGATCTGTTTATTGGAGGTCTCTGCTTGACCACTAGTTTGAGGATGATAGGGGGTAGTTATGTTGTGCTTGGCTCCAAGCTCTTTCAGGAATGCTCTGAATATTTTATCAATGAAGTGGGATCCTCCATCGCTTATCATCATGTGTGGTTGTTCCAAAGCGAGGAAAGATCACTTCATGAAACATTTTCCTGGCGTGCTTGGCGTCAACTGCTCTGCAGGGCATAGCCTCTACCCACTTGGATACGTAGTCAACAGCCACTAGGATGTACTCGCAATCTTGGGATTTCTAAAATGGTCCCATGTAGTCAATGCCCCACACATCAAATATCTCAATTTGAAGGTTGTAGTGTAGCGGCATTGCGTTGCGAGCTGTGATGCCTCCTTGGAATTGAAACTTGCGACACCTCCGAATGAATTCTTTGGTGTCCTCGTAGATCGTTGGCCAGAAGAATCCGCATTGCCAGATTTTTGCTTGTGTGCGGAATGCTCCATAATGGCCTCCGTACGGTGCAGAGTGACATTTCTCAATGATTTGTAGGCCTTCTGTTGCTGGTACGCATCTCCTCAACAGACCATCTGAACATACCCGATACAGGTATGGGTCATCCCAAAGGTGACGTTTGCTTTCAACTTGCAGCTTTCTCCTGTTCTCCCCTGGCGGTACATATCCGGCAACCATATAGTTGACAATGTTCGCATACCAAGGGTTGTTGTCTGTCACCTTTAGTAGCATGTCGTCGCGTAGGAAGTCATTTATATGTAGTTCCTGCATGTTAGTAACCAGCATACGCGACAAATGATCCGCAACGGTATTTTCTACTCCCTTTTTATCTTTTATTTCTAGATCAAACTCCTGGAGTAGAAGAATCCAGTGAATCAAACGAGGTTTTGCGTCTTTCTTAGTGAGCAAGTATTTCAAGGCTGCATGGTCTGTGTAGACTATGACTTTTACTCCCACTAAGTAAGACCTGAACTTATCGATAGCATAAACGACTGCCAGGAGCTCCTTCTCTGTGGTAGCGTAATTGAGCTGAGCTCCTGTGAGCGTTTTGCTAGCGTAAGCGATTGCATGATGCTTCTTATCTTTGTTTTGGCCAAGGACCGCACCAACAGCATAGTCACTAGCATCACACATAATCTCGAAAGGCAGGGTCCAATCAGGAGGTTGGATGATCGGAGCTGAGATGAGTGCATTCTTAAGGGTATTGAATGCATGCAAGCGCTCATCTGTGAATTCGAAAGGTACGTCCTTAGCTAGTAGGCTTGTGAGGGGTCTAGAGATTTGAGAAAAGTCTTTGATAAATCTCCTATAGAACCCTGCATGGCCTAGGAAGCTGGGGATTCCCTTTACGTTCACAGGGGGAGGTAGTTGCTCGATAACTTCGATCTTAGCCTTATCTACCTCTATCCCTCGTTCCAACACTAGGTGGCCTAGGACAATGCCCTCGCGGACCATGAAATGGCACTTTTCCCAATTAAGTACCAAATCTTTCTCCTGGCACCTTTGCAAGACTCTGTCTAAATTTTCAAGACAATGATTGAAAGTTTTTCCATAGACTGAGAAATCGTCCATGAAAACTTCCATGATTTCTTCAATCATGTCTGAAAAGATAGACATCATACACCGTTGGAAGGATGTGGGTGCGTTACACAACCCAAACGACATCCTTCTATAGGCATATGTTCCATATGGACAAGTGAATGTTGTCTTGCTTTGATCATCGGGGTGGATGGGTATTTGATGATAACCCGAATACCCATCTAGGAAACAAAAGAAAGAACGTTTCGCTAACCGCTCCAACATTTCATCAATGAAGGGGAGCAGAAAGTGATCTTTCTTTGTTGCCGTGTTGAGTTTCCGGTAATCGCTACACATTCTCCACCCCGTGACGGTTCTTTGCGGGATAAGCTCATTTTCATCGTTTTTAACTACCGTCATACCACCTTTCTTGGGAACCACTTGGACGGGACTAACCCAGTCACTATGTGGTACGGGATAGATAATCCTGGCGTGAAAAAGTTTTAGAACCTCCTTTTTCACGACTTCATGCGTCGTGTTGTTCAGCCTTCGCTGAGGTTCTCGAGTTGGTGTACCCGAGGGATCAATAGGAATGCGATGTGTGCATAAGATTGGGCTTATTCCCTTGAGATCATCCAAGGAATACCCGAAGACCGTTCTATGCTTTTCTAGCACAGCGATGAGTTCAGCCGTCTCCTTGTCGCTAAGCTTATCGCTTATGATGACAGGAGTTTGTGAATCGCCATGTAGGAAAGCATAGCGTAGTCCCACAGGCAAGGGTTTAAGCTCAATGGGAGGTCGTGTCGGTTTCTCCTCTTTATGCAATTCTATGGTTTCTCCCAGTTCGTCTTCCTCTTCTACAAAGTGAGGAGCATCGCTCTCTAAAGACATCTCTGGGGTTTCAAAAGGAATTACCGACATGACCTCTAGGGGTTTACTAGGGGGAAGTTCAGCCACTGAGTTTTTAGCTCGCGTGACTTGAATAGAGAAACACTCTCTCCCTAGTTTGACTCCCAATTCCCCGTTTTTGATGGACTTGTAATAAGTGTTTCTAGGGGATGACCGATTAGAATGTCGAAATCCTGGATGTCAAAGACGTGAATGTCCAGGGCCGTTTCAACTTCTTGATGATGGAGAGTTATGTTGTGTAGAATCCCAAGCCCGTTAAGAGCAGACCGAGGTGCTACTCTAAGGGATTTGACTGTTGGAGTACGTGGTTTTTCTCCTAAACACATGAATGCATAGGATTTTGACATGATGTTTGTTCCAACAGTGGGATTATACAGAACATCCACCCAATCTCCTTGGATTTTGCATCGAAGGGTTGATGAAGGAGCACGAATCTGAATTTCTTCAGGTGAGAGCTCTCCTTCTGCTACCCATTCTGAGCTCATGATAGCAGTCAACTCCTTAACGGATTCTCTGACAAATAATTCATCAAGAGGATCGCTAGGAGTGACAGAGATTGGTGGTCTCCTATGACATTTGTATTTCGAGGTGTTTCCGAAATCTTCGAAAAGCTCATCCTCGAATACAGGAAGTTCCATTTGACTGGAAACTTCCTATATGGCCTCTGGTTCAGGAGAGGTAGTCTCTATCACGGGTTCGGCAATTGCCGAAGAGGCTTCCTCTATAACTGGCTCGGGCTCGAACCGGATGAGTTTTAGCGGGGGAGTGTTCTCTAGAATACGATTTAGGAGAGCTTCTCCTTCCTTCGTGGTCTTATGTATAAAAGATCCACCGCAGACGCATCGAGCAACGGGGGCGATTCTCTCGCCTAACCCTAGCCAAAAGTGTTGTAATAACACATGGCTTGGAATAGACAGTCGGGACTCGACCGGTTAGGGTCAAAAATCGGTCCCAAGCTGCTCCTGTAGTTTAATTTTCTAGTTATCAGAAGTTGGGAATCTCAGACCGTAGGGAAGTGATTCGAGATATAGGGAAGAATGCAACGCAAAAACTATCACGAAGTTTTTCCCAATCCCCATTTACCAACCCTACGGTTTGGTCGTACCATTGTCTCGCCCTCTCAATGAGTGAGAAAGGAAACAACTTCCAACGCAATGTCTCTTGTGACAAGCCATAAATGTTTAGGCATTCACAGAGTTGCTCAAACTCCCTTAGGTGATGATATGGATTTTCATAATCCAAGCCTAAAAAGACTTGGTTCTCGAACCATGGCTATGAGGCCAGGACGGAGCTCATAACTAGAAGCTGTGATTGGCTTCACGGATTGTAGCGTTTTAACGAGCTCGCCCTTAGGAGCTGATAGTTTGGCAATGGTTGGTAGCTCCATTTTGTGAGATGAAAACAAAGTATAAAATAGAAGCAAAGGTAGAACAAGGTACACGGGCAACTAGGTTCGGAGATAAACTTGACAACCGTTCCCGGCAATGGCGCCGAAATGCTTGTTGGTATTTTTAGCGAAAGCAAGTAAATTCCGCAAGCGCACGGAAAGACCATTGTAGCACTTCACCCGGTGATGAACGGGGTATCGTAAACTTCACGAAGAACGGTATGGTCGGGTTTAGGTCTTAGCTAGGTTGCCCGAGAGGAGAGAGTAGGTAACTAGGAAAGTGAGGTTTTCTATAGGATGAATCCTTAGAGAAAGGTAACTCTATCGTTGATTACTTGCTTCGGGCACCGGATCGCACCCGGGTCCGCAGCGATGCCGGCCGTAGCTCTACGCCGTACCCGGACATGGGGATTACAAAGGACGGACGGGGGCTGTCACCACCGCCGCCTACCACCTCAACCGTGGAGTACGAGGCAAACGAAGGTAACTAATCAGCTTAGACACCACGTCTACGCCAACGTTACAGTTCTAGCGTCGGCCAGGAACATCCGTCTCTATCAGGAGTCCTCTACTAGAACTACCGCCACAAGGACGGTCGACGAACCCGCAAGCAAATAACGAAAAAGATAACTTTGCAAGAAGAAACGTACGAATAGATAAACACGAACCTCTTACTTCAAGCGTAAGAAGTCGCCGAGGTACAAGCGAGGAGGGAGCCGACAAATCCGGCACTCCACCCCGTGGAAGACTAGCCTCCGGGAGTACTCGAAAAGAGTTACTCCGCTCTTGACCTCTCTCACTCTCCTACTTCTATTCTAGCTAGAAGCTAGGTATAATGGCTATACTCTTCCTCTAGTGTAGGCTTGTGGAAGTGAAGAGGGAGGAATGAGAATGAAGAATGAAAAGTGAATGTGTGAAATGAAACAGAGAAGGGCTTTTATATGTGGAGATGGTCGGTTCCCGCACGTCCAAATGACCAAAACACCCCGCACCGCCCTCGGAGCATTGAATGTACCGCTCCGGGAAGGTGGGCCCGGCGGCGGCAGTGCCTTGGCGCGCCGCGCCCGGCGCGCTCGCGCCGTGGTGGTCTCCTCCGTCCACCGACCTTGGTCGGCGGGCTTGGTCTTGGGCCGGAGTTGGCCCATGTGGTGTTTTGTCACGTTGGTACGTCGGTTTGGCCTTTCTCTTCTTTTCTTCTTGTCTTGCCTTTGGGCCCCATTTTAGAATTCAAATATTTATTCTCTTTTCTCTAGTTTTTGGCCCAAAAGATATGTATTCCATGAATGCTCCTGCAAAACAAGTGTTCACCAAAACTATGGAATTTCATTAGTATAAATCTCCTATCTAGGTGGTTTTTGGTGAACTATGAACCTAAGTTGGCGGGGTCAGATATGCAATAAGGACCGCCAACAACTCCCTCACTCTCACCTCCTGCTTTAGCTAAGAAGATGAAGAAACTCACCATTCCATTTAGCTAAGAAAGAGTGCTCAAGCCACTAAGCCAATAATAGCCTTGAGAGCTTCTTGCACCAAGGCTTTGAGCTGGTAGATCGCCAAAGGTAGGGGTCAACTGATCCCACCATTGAGCCTACTCATGCTTCTTTCACTTTGGGATAGATGTGTAGACTTAGGAACAACACTTGGATGCTCAAGGGATTTCCAAGTGTGGGTCGGCCGACCCACACATGAACCCCATTGGCTCCCTATTGTCTCCTACTCACCTCGCAATCCTATACACACTATGCTAGCCAAACGTTGAAAGAAGTGGTCCCTTGGTCCATCACTCTAAGCATAGATACCCCTCTTCACCTTGGGACCAAACCACCAGCTCACATCTGCAAAGTGGTCAATGAGGCATGCTTGAGTGCCCCCATGGTCCATGGCAATCACTCGAGCCATGTCCCCACTTTTGCTAATCATCTTCTATCGTTCACCAAGCACTAGACTAGGGAATCACTGAAATATCACTACCTCTGATCCACACCTAGCCTTCACTCTTTGGAAACTTCATGGCAAAAGGTTGAGAGTGTTGAGAGGCCAAGCTTGGGGGTCGGCCAACCCCCCCCCCCCCCATTTGTGCCAATTCGAGATGTTTTCATGGATTCATCAGATTCCCCGCTCACGGCCCAATAGAATATTTAGTTGTGCTTAGGGGAGATCGGCCAATCTTAGCTTTGGAACTCCACCATTTGCCCTTCTCCCCCCTCTGAACACCCTTGCACTGTGAGCCCAAATCCACACTCAAAATCATCTTGAGCTCACATTGCCTTCTCTTCCCTCTCTAAGCCTAGGATAAGTAGAAGCTCGCCTTTGCCCTCTTCCTTATCCTCGCTCCCTTCAAGAAGAGGGATGCCACGAGCATGCTCCCAAAGAGAGAAATAGAGAGATTTGTTGGGAGTACATCCAACATAGAGTGACCTCCACTCACTTCCCACTTTGACACAAAGCAAGGGGAGGAGCATCCTGGGTCAGTTGACCCAGGAGGTAGGCAGCCAGCATATGGGTTTGATCTACTCATCCTACCAATGCTCATGGTGGTTCTTCTTTTGGAATTGGAGGAGTTGCATGGGTTGGCCGACCTGTGGTATGGCTGCCCAGCACCCTCACTCTATCACACAGCCATCTACCATCTTGCTGCTAAATCCACACCTTAAGGTCTCCAAGGGTACAGGTCGACCGACCCATAAAGTTGGTCACCAGTACCCTTGTTCACTTACTCTCCTCCTCTGTGAACACTTTTTGCGAGCCCTTCTTCCAGTAGCAACAGAAGTTTGTCTTGCTCAACGAGCAAGTATGGCGTGTGTCACTACCCACTAGCACACCTTGCTATGGGAGTGACTATGCCCCTCAAGGACCACTAACACTTGGGAGGACTAATGCTAACGCTAATCTTTGTCTCCCTAGTGTGCCCTTGTGTTGTCTCACCTTTTGCAGCTAAGAGAAGAAGTTGTTCTCCCCAATAAATGTCTTGTGCACCTCCACTGAGAGAAAGAGAGTCCAAAGGCTGCCTCATATCCGCCCTCTTGGACCGCACAGGCAAGAAGCCAAAGTGTTGCAGGAATAAGCAGACCCTGCAGGTGAAAGTGTAGAAGAAGACAATGAGGTAAAGTCCATGGACATTCTAGGTCCATATGGAGACCTGTTCAGATCACACTCCAAGAGTGCGAACTCCTTACCCATGGGGTAGAGAGAGGCGCCATCAAAAGATGGACATGGACGACTTCATCGACAACACTAAGCTTGGCTCAACAAAACGCCCAACCTCTACAGCTATACAAGGTACGTTTATCCAAGGTATGTCTTCTACCTTTCATTTTCCTTTATTTACTTTATTGCATTATAAATAAAATAAAAGTTTGATTATAATAAAAAGGCTTATCTATATCATGCTTCATGAGTGCTCTTCTTCCTATGGAAATGATTGCTAAATTGCTAGTTAATGTTTCTCTAATGCTTGTTTACAACTTAGCACTTCTCTAAGTATGGATTACTTGGCACTCTTAACCATCACGAACTTGATCACTTAGTGGGTTGCAAGTGCTAAAACAAAGTCTAAGTTGTTGTGAGATACGAGATAGTTAAGATAAGAGCTCTATACTATTGTTCTAAGCATGCATGATTGCCAGAGAATTTATTCTAAAAAATGAATGAAAAACTTAATTGTTCCTCAATGGTGTTGAATTTCCTACCACAGCCATATACCCTTGATATCAAAAAGCCTTCTACATAAGCTACTTGCTTGCATTGGGTTTGGTTAAGTCTTGTAGAACCTGTGTTAGAGGTTTGTCATGGTCCTAAGATCAAGATCCACATACCACTAAATATGCTGCTTCTAATCCGGAAGTACGCAACCATGCTACTCCTACCCTGGGAATACACATTATCATACCACCATTATTATGCTACTCCTACCCTGGGAGCACGCATCTTCATTCATACCACCATTCTTGTGCTGCTTCTACACTGAAAGTACGCACCTCCATATTTATCATCTCCATCATATAGGTTGCTCCATGTTCCAAAGTTAGAAATCCTCTCTCAAAGTTATCTTTTGTTAGGTGAGACACATCCCAAAAAGGCTAGGCATCTATTCCTTAGATAGATCAAAAAAAAAGAGAGAGAGAGAAAAAGAGAAAGAAAGAAAAAAAAGAGAAAAAAAAGAAAAAAAAAAAGAGAGCTAGCCTTGTCTCAATAGAAGTAGAGAGAGATAGAATCAAATAAAGGAGCAACCTCATCCACCATACATCCACCTTTCTTCCATTACCTTACCATCCATTACATTCCTTTACTCCATTCATTCCATTTTACATCTTGATCTGGGGTATGATGAGTCTCTTCTGTGGTCCAAGATCTTGTTCTTTCTTAACTAAGACAACATATGCATTGCTAGTATGCTATTCCTTGACATACCTACTTAAGCTCCACATAAAGCCTTATTAGAGGTAGGATGTTTTTGAAACGCAAACACATGATGTGCCTTGGTGAGGATTCATACACCACTTGAGTGACTTGAGAGAAACCATCTGAGGAACATTAAGACTTCTTTTGAAAAATTTATCAAAAAACCTCTGGCATAAAACTTGCTAAAAGAATGAGAAAAGTAGATGCTCTAGTCAAAGTTGTTCTGTCTTCCAACATCCCAAGACTAACTTAATGCCATAAGCCCCATGAGTGCTAGAGTAATATTGGTGTGTTAGTATTGCTAATTTTTCCAGTCAAAGAGAAGTTCTTTGTTGTGCACTTAGTATTATTGAGATGTTAACTTAGTGATAACACATGATCCACTGATGCTAAGTCTTATTGTTTGCTCGGGACAAGCAAAGGTTAAGCTTGGGGGATCTTGTTGACGGCAATTATACCATGTTTTCACCCCATGAAAAGCCGTCAACAATGGTCACAATTCATAGCTACACCCAGCAAATGAGTAGTGACATAGGTACAATTGACATGGTTCCAGATGTACGTGTCGTTATTTGGGTGCAGGTGCAAACGGGCACTTTTTAGTGTTCGGAAGCTACAAATGAAGGTAGAGCAACCAACCAAGACGGACAATGACCAAACCAACTCCACATTCATCAAAGTCATAGCCTCTGGAGACAGTGTGCAAAAGATTAGCACAAAGGTCAGGTCAGCCGACCTGACATTTGTGGGACCAGTGTGGACGTCTGGCTGCACTTAGGAACGCCCAGAGTGAAGTGTGACAGCCTTCCATCGGGACCTTGGAGTTCTCCTATAAGTGTTGTTAGGTCAGATAGTAGGTCTGCACTGGCGGCCGCTTTAGGCTGTGTTATAACACAACCTATCTCGCCCGTCGGCCGCAGTAGAAGGGAGAGTTAGCTCTCGCGTATACTTAGGATAGCTGGGTCAGAATCTAAACGCTAGGACTAATTCATGGAAGTAAGCCAAGACCCATTAGGAATCTTACACTCTCTCGATATCCTCTCACCTAGCTGTTATTCCATTAGTTATCCCTTAGACTCTCTTACCAACTCCTTGATCCATCCTTCCTATCCACTTCGTTCATCCCCCTATCACAAGTGATACTAGATGATAGACATCTGGATCTCCTTTCCCTATTGACTCCTAGCTACGGCTTTCCCTTGGGAGAAATATAAATCGACAACCTTGGAATACTCCTTGGTGAAATGCTACAGTGGTACATTCTGTGCGCTTGCGGAATATCCATTAGTTAGAGAATTACCCCTCCTGGCATCTCTGGTGTTGCTGCCATACTTCTGGTGGTTGCACTAAGAAATGCCAACAGGCTCCTCCTCATCTTGGAAGTTATTTTTCACCACACTCTCCACTAGTTCTTTAGTTTTTGCTGCTCTCTGCTATCTCCGGCCTGGTTCCTTACGCGCACAAGAAGCTTGGGTGCCTAGGTAGGCAGGTGATTAAGTTTTTGGGGAAACACATCGGCACGACTACTCATGTCTGATTTGGTGCCATTCGTGGTCGACCCGGCGCCTCCATTCGTCCTGAATTGTACACGAGTCTGCATTGCGTATACCTGCCTGCATGGACCTAGATCAGATACTTCGAGCAGGCCACTATGACTAAGGATGGTGATAACGATGGTTCCCACTTCCCAGACCTCCGGATCAGGATTCCATCAGGAGTATAAACTATTCCCTTGCTTTGTGTTGTTAACATCCGCTGCAGTTTATGTCGACGGCGGATCCGCAGATGCGATGTTTACTTGGTTCTTGCTGTTATGCCTAAAAGATAAAAACATAAAGCATACTGTAATTTGACTAAATATTCAACAAACCTATCCCAGATGGTAGATCAAGTTGGAACAGCCATACATCAGGGTTTATGACTTCATTCCAAGCCAATTCCTTGCACTTAAAACCCATCAAGTGTGCTATTCTTCTGTAAGCTTTCTCAAAACCCATCAACATGAAATTATAGAAATTGGCTTGGGATGAAGTCATGAAGTCTGATTGGGAAGCTATTGAACTCCTCGTTCTTGGGTCCGAATAACCTTTACGACGATGCATGAATAGCTGAAACAATGAGAGCATGGTGGACAAAATCACCGTGGGCCTTCTGAAGCACACATTGTCAGCTTCGGGCTCCATCGGTGAGCAACATGAACCGTGTGGTCCAAACAGAGGCAAAGCCACCACTGCGATCGAGATCAGTCTAGGAGGCTGTAGGCCCGTAGTTGATGGACATAGTGTGGCAATGGCATGGTGGGCGATAGGTAAAAGTGGGCGCACCCACATGACAAAACAGTTGTGCCTCACTGAAACAACCTCAAATTCTGCGAAGGGAATTGTCACAGAGTTGCAGTAATATGACAGATAAATCCATCACATTACATAAATCCAGCTGATATCATTCCATACATCGTCTTAGAAATGGTAGAATAGTACGATTACATCAGCTTATTACATCGCCACACGGGCGGAAATGCGGAAAAGTAAACATCCAGAACAGCTCGCAAGTAGAAGCGGAAGCATCGACACGATCTCCAATAGTTGAGCGTAGCGACAAGACCCACTAGTCCTCATAGCTATCGTCCTCATAGTCATACTCCTGCTCATCACCTGTTTATCCAAAGTATCAGTACGAATTGTACTAGCCACATTCCCAACCTATGATTGCTTTGTGGAATTGGATGCATAAAAAGTAAATACAGGGTATAACAAAGGGACCTATAAAGCTGGGGGTTTTCTATGCATAAGTAACCAAATATAATAATATAGTTGATCAAAACTTAACCGTTCCCAAACCATTATCCATCCCAACACACCTCACACCACACACACCCTTCCACGCCTCGCGTGGTCGACATGAACGACTCCCACTCGTTATGCCTCAGCGGCCCGCAGCCTCCCAAGGCTCACAGCCGGATTACCCCGCCCATACTCACACATCCAGATAGATAAGAAGACGTCCTCTCCTAGTCCAGTAAGCATCAGACGGGACAGGGTCCATAACCGACAAGTCGGCTATGTATCGATCGATCAACCATACACTCCGCAGAGGTTTCACTAAACCACAAGATAGCCATCATCGATGCTGATCATCATCTAGGCAGATTCCGATCGCCATAAGCCTAGAATGAATACCATCCTGTCACTCAACCCTGGTCGCCGAGACTGTGAACATAGTACCAAGCCACTAGAGGTCACTATGTGGTTAAGGAGGGTGTGGGCCCCGCCCGTACCTCTCGACACTATCTGCTTACACCCGACAATAATGGCATTCATACTACCAAATGGTTAGACCGGCTCCCCTCCCATTGGGGAGCGAGTGGAAAGTAAGGCGTCCAATGATCTGGTCACTAGCACACAAGTCCTTAAGTAATGGCCAAATAGCGATGTCTCCCCTGTATGGGCTGATCTTTACCGTGCCGCCATAGCACCCCTATTCCCAAGGCTCCACTCCAAGGAGCTAACACCATGGAACACCTCACCCAAACCAGTTACCCGCCACAGGCAACACCATAAGCGGGGTACCCAGGCCGTATCGCCTCAGCAAGACTCACTCGAAGCTCGTCGTGATCCCTGTTCAGCCGACTCAACCCTCACCACTCACCCAAGACTCACAGCATGCTCATCCATAACCAAGTCCAAAATACTGTCCACAGTATCACCATACGTCCACCACGCCTCACATCACAGATATAAAGCGCAGTGTGATCAAATATGAGATCAAATTGCAACGCGAGTCTATCCTAACAGCGGTAGCAGGGTGATAGTCGGGACAAGACGGGCTTAACAATAGAAATACTACCATGCAACCTATTACAGGAGTATGATAACCAATTGCAGAAATGTAAAGTATTGCAATGCATAATAGGATCTAAGAAAGTGGATGGGATGTGGCACCTCCGTCATCATCAACTAACTCCTCAGCGTACTCGTAGTCATCATGGTCAAAGTCCTGGTCCTCCTCCGGCTCTGCAACGCATAATTAATAGTCGCATCAACGACTATTATAGAGTTCACAAAGAAGCAAATAAAATATGGAAGAACCAAATGCACTCAAACATAGCTTCAGATTATTGTGCTTGATTTATAGAAAATTTGGGTACCTTGATCGTATTTTTGGAGTTACGGTGATTTAGTTATGAATTTATGAAGCTGAAACACATTTAAGAAAAGATGAAAACAGGGGTTAGATAACAGGTGACACGTGGCATCACAGGGGCCTGCCACGTGTCGCATAGTGGGCGGCTGAGGTGGCTGCTGACGTCAGCAGATGATGATGTCACTGCTGACGTCATCTTGACAGGTGGGGCCATGCTGACGTCACCGCTGATGTCAGCGTTGACCAAGTCAACGGTCAAATGGGCCGAAACTGGGCCGAAATAGGGCCTAAACTGGGCCAGTGGGCTGGACCGGATCTGGATCTGGGCTAGGCCGGACCGGATCGTCTCCACAGCGCGCCACGTCGTGCGGCTGGATCTGGGCTAGGGCTGGTGCATGGCCTTCGGTCCATAGTGGACTGGTGCGAGCGGGGCCGCTTTCACTGGCTTGGTCCACCAGGACCGGGTTCACGGGGTTCACGCTCAGGTGCAGCTGGTCCATCGCCCCGGCGAACGGTGGGCAGACGCATGGGGACCCACCCGCAAGGGCTTGGTCCACGTGAACCATGCCCACACACCAGGCGCCAGCATCCTCTCATCCCCTTCGTCATGCCGAGCGCGTGGCCAGGGTGGCCGACGGTGGCACGGCGGCGTGTCCGGGCGCTGGGGCGGTGCTCCGGCCTTGGCGGCGAGCGCAGCGGCTCTGCGGCACCAAGGCGAGCTCACGACACCGAAACAGAGCGGCACGGCTTGCTCTAACTGGGCTGGCAACGGCGGCGGTATCACGCCGGCGGCGGATCTCCACCGTGGCGCCAAGGGCGACTCCAGACTCAATTGGGGGCTCGGAACGTCGATTGACATCGCAAGGTTCCATCTTTTCGTGACAGTGAAGCTACATCGCATGGCGACGCTTCCAACCACGGCGGCGGCGCTTGGGGCGCGCGGCAGCACGCGGCGGAGTATGGCGCGGCGTGCTCCTTCACCTTCAAGCGGTGTTGCGGCGTGCAGTGGGCCATCGCGCGGTTCGACGGCACCTCCTCGACAAGCGAGGTGGCCGGAACGGGCCGGCGCAAAGGCGCCACGGTGGCGCCCCCAAGGCGTCCCGTGCGACCTCAACCTCTGGCGGCGAGGCAAGGCGGGTCCTAGTGGGGGTGTCTCGCGCCGGCGGCGTGCGCATGAGATGCGCCCCGTCGCGGCGGACATGATCCCGTGGGTCTGAGGTCCATAAGGCTTCTATGGTGGCCGGGAACAGCGACACACCGTGGCTCGGCATGGCCACGGCGGCGAGCATGGCGAACGGGTCGGCAGCGTGTGGTGGCGCTGCAATCCAGTGGCTTGGGGTTGGTCAAGGTGTCCAAGAGCCGAATGAGGCTCAGCCTATGCGCTCAATGGTGCCATGGCCATGGCAGCAGGGCAAGGTTGGACTGGGGGCATCGGTGCTCACCGGCGTGGAAGAGGAAGTTGGTGTTCGGGCGGCGAAGGCGTCGGGGTATGGCTCGCGGTTCGTCTTGGCGTTCCTTCTCCGGCTCCTCGACGTCCCCGCGGTGGAGCTCCTGCTCCGTCTTCACCGGCGGCGGTGGCGTCCCTTCCCCGCCTTCTTCTTCTCCTCTCTCCTCCTCTTCTCCTTCTTGACGAACGGTGGTGGCAAGTTGGGGTTTTCGTTGGGCCGCAACACGGCGGCGGCGGACAGGGGGGGAACCCTACAGCGCCGGGGGTCGGGCTTTATAGCCGGCGGCCGGAACAGGGAGACGTGGACGGCGATCCCGCGTCCGACGCGATCAAGCGGCCGTGAGGGCTCCAATGGTTCCGGTGGGGCGCGTGCTCGCGTCATGGCGCACTCCCGCTCGGCTTGGAGACCACGGGATGGTAGTGGGGTGCAGCGAGGATGGTGGCATGCGGCCGTTGGAGCGCAAGAGGAGAACTCCTCGCGGCGCGACGCTCCCTTGCCAGGCATTGTAGGCTCACGTGGCACGGGGTCGACGTGGAGGCGTGGCGCGCCGTTAATTTGAATCCGGGGGCGGAGTTGGTGCGGCGGCGGCGGATTCCTCCTTCCGGTGACGACAGCGAGCGGGGAAGAGAAACAGAGGAGAGGGGCGTACGGTGCTTATGACAGGTGGGGCCGGTGTGGGACCAAAGCGTCAGCGGCGGTGGCTGCTTCCGTCGCCTTGCGCTGAAGCGAGCGGGCCACGCTGCTGAGTTGGGCCGGCCAGAGGAAAAGAAAGAATGGGCCGGCTCGGTTTGGGAAAAAGAAAAGGAAGAGAGAACTGGGCCGGCGGCTTCGGGTGGAAAAGGGAAAGGAGAGGGAGGTGGGTAGCAGGCCGAGCTGGGCCAGCTGGCGCTCTCGGGCCGAAAGGCTTTAGCATTTTGCTTTTCTATTTCTTTTCTCTTTTCATTTTCTATTTTTCTTTCTTTTGGTGTTTGAACTTTGTATCTTATACTTTGACACAAGAGCGATTTACAGGTGACTTCATATTTATTTATAATAATAAATAAATATGGGTTGGTGTGATTTAAGTTTAATCAAACAAAAGATCCAATAAAAACCAAATCAAACCTTGTATTAAAATGCATGAGAAATTAAGTACTAATGCAACTCCGGGTTTAAACTAGGTGGGGTTTTGGGTTGTAACCTACATGACACATCATCATCACAAGGTTTTGGCAAAAAAAATTTTGTAGCTGGATTTTTGGGTTGTTACACTCACGTATGGAAAAAATGCACATTGGACAAAAGATTACCGGCAAACTATGAAGGAGAAGGCCCGTGTCACCAAAACCGACGATGATAATCAGCCTGCTCTGCTGATGGCAGTGGGCCTGGTGAGGTCACTCCTGAGACCATCCGCAGCAGGACACTGTAAATGAACCTGCAGTTCCGATTTACAAGAGAAAAGCAGCGGGATAATGTAAGAGGTCTGCCAAAGTCCCGGATGAGCTCCCATTCGAGAAATGTAGCGGAGGTATGAAGGTACACACAACGCCAGCGCGGGGCCCGCGTTGTCCTCTTCTGACCCTGCTCGTCCTGGTGTTGCACAACGCCGCCACTCCTCCGCTCCGCCATGGTGCGGCACGACGCCGAGGAAGGAGAGCTCCACGGGGGTGCCGCTCGGGATCGAGCGAGAAGCGAGAAGGGAGGCGGTGTGCTCGCGCGCCGGCCGAGCTTGCGCACCCGATGACACCATCGTCTCACCAAGCCATCGAGCAGGAGACCCCGCAACTCCGCCTACGTCCGCGCAAGGAGGCCGCGCAGTGTCGCCCGGCGAAGTTGCGGAGGCGGGATCGGCACGGTCGCGGCAGCCACCACCACCTCCTCGGCGTCGGGTGCAGAGGCGGTGACGGCGCCCGGCGACGCTGCTGCTTGCCCCTCGTCCGGGAGCTCGCCGGAAGCTCGTGCGCCTGCCTGTCGGAGCCTCGCTGGCTGAGATCGCCCGCTGGCCGCCCGCCGCGCTGGCTTGTGTCCCTTTCTTCGACGATGGCTAGGCGGCCCCCGTAGCTGCGGCGGCGCCCTCCCGCACTGTGCCCTGGAGGCGAGGAGAGGAGGCCGCTCGAACGCCACATGTGAAGGAGGAGCTCTCAAATGGATGAGGAGGAGAGGGGAAAAAGAAAAAGGAAGATAAAAAGAGAAAAAAGGAAAAAAAAGAAAAAAATGACATGTGGGTCCCATGGTAGACAGAGGATGATACAGAGGTTGGATGGGTAGGGGAAAAAGTGTTATAAATGTGGAGAATCTCGATGAACAGGATAGAATATTTCTTATAGAGGATGAAAATAGAGTACCATGAGTGCGGGTAGTCTGATAGACCACTCACCATATTTCCTTCGGCTCTAACACAGCCGCTGGCCACACCCTCCACATCGGCCAGTACCAGGCGTTGGTTCATTCTAATTTTCTCAACCGTCATGTATGTCAGAGTCCCACCGGCCCCTACGCAGGGGGCTCAGCTGTCCAAGGGCACGGTGTGCACGGGCCGACAAGCGCACGGCAGCAGGAAGTCACTGTAGGGCTGGCAACCCAGATGAATCGTATTCATGTAGGTAGAGGAGAGAAGCTAATGTCAGGGAATCACATAATCGGAGTCTTCTCCAAACACAAAATAGAAACGTCCTCTCTATGTCAGTTTCTAATAGATATGATTTTCTTTTTTTAGAGGAAAGGAGAGAGCTTATTATATTGCTATTTATGTAGCAATCAAAATATTAAAATAATAAATGATTGATAGATTCATTTTCACTGCAAAAAGTACATGTAGGTTCACTGACATCCCTCCTCTTAGCTAAGTTATCCCTAGTCAACAACTTGTTTTGAAATGAACCCTGTGGCAGGGGGAGTGATTTAGAAGTTTGCAACTGAAGTGCACAAATTTTAGACCAACCCCTCTGTCACTACTAACTTTTAACCCTTATACCACGCTTTTTGTCGCAACGACAAGATTTGTAGCAGCTGGTGGTGTTATTGAATACCATTTAAACTTTTGGTTGCAATAGACTGATTTTTGCCATGCAAATTATTTCGTGGCACTAAATATGGAGATCACTGTTGGCGGTCCTTAACTCCGATTTTTACCCACCAATTATAGATCATTTTGGGGGAAATAAATATTTTATTGCACATATATCTTTACTATTGAACGAGTTCCACTTGTTCTTGGAGAAAATATTGTTTTGCAGAAAATACACCAAGTGCAGGAAATTCGAGAATAAATAAGGGATTTTTCGGAAAGCGTAAAAGGCCAAGAGAACAAGGGCCTGCCACCCGGGGTCGAGATGGGCCAAAAGCACCAGCACAGAAGCGACCCAGGAGGCGGCCCAGGCCCACCAGCCAAAGGCGGTCGGGGGGCGGCGCCACCCAGGCGCGAGCGCGCCTGGGGCGCGCGCGCCAGCCCTGCCGCCAGGTGGGCCCGGCCAAGGCGGTTCGCCTCCTTCCATCTGGGGCATGATGGTTTCGCTGGTGTTTTTACTCTACTACCCCCGAACCGCCTTCAGGGGGCTATAAATGAAGAGGAGAGGCCCTCACACTTGTTCTTTAGTCTTAGCATTAGTCCATTGGAGCTAGGCAATGCTACATGGAGAGCTTGTCTCCAGGAAGAAAAGCTACACTCTTGGTATAAATCTATGGAGCGTTCTTCCTTAGTCAAGTTCTCATTACATTTATATGGTCTTGCATATGAACTAGAGTATAGTCTAGTACATGATATATTCGATGATCAAGAACTAGGCCACAGTTCTTGTGAGACTTGTTCATCGTGTTCTACATTGTTCTTCATCGTTCATATGTTTTACTTGTTTAGATTAGATTGTAGAAGAGGAATAGCGGTTCGATGTGCCTTCGGGTTTGCCTATGTCCTAGCTCGTCCATCCGTAGGGTGGGAGTTCTGGGGGGATGTAGGTAGCTCCTTAGTATGCGGGCATGGTGTCCGGATGCGAGGGAACCTTCAGATATGTCGGCATGCCACGGTTGAGGTGGTAGGCGGTAGGTGGTGACAGCCCTGTCCGTCCCTTGTAATCCCCCACGTTCGCATGTTGAGTAGGAGTTCGTAAATGCCGCCATCGACTGGCAGACCAGTTGCCGCGGTCTCCCCATATTGCTAGTCTATAATCGAGTCTTGACTTGTATAACATGTGGAATTAGTTGTTCTAGCATTGACTATATAGGATCTCCCTGCTCCGCGTAGATTATTCTTTATTTTACCTTTATTCCTTTGAGGTTGCTCTAAGTGTGTCAACTATCCAAACTACCGTATGATTATCCCTGTATAGCACATTGGTCGGTTTCTCCTCATGCTAGATATTGTATACATACCCAAGCTAGATTACTTAACTACCCATGCCTTCCTTTGGGAAATTATAAATAACGATACCCTGAATACTTCCGGGTGAAATGCTGCAACGATAGATCCGTGTGCTTATTTATTCTAATAGGATGTGATCTATCTCTTGGCGACACTCGCATAGTTGCTAGAACCTGTTTCTAGTAATGGTGTCGAGTAATGCGAATTTGCGTTTCTGGCGCTGTTATCAGAATTAGGCTCTAAGTCTGTTTTTGGTAATCACGCTAAGAAATGCCAACAAGCATTTTTGGCGTCGTTGCCGGGGAAGGCATGGAAGTTAAGCATCTAGCAGCATGGATATGCATATAATATAAAATGAGAAACGACAATGTCTATACAGGCTAACTTTTATGTTTTCTCCTGTTATGGATGAAAACAGGATAGTGCATGACTGGTTTCTCCCTGCCGGAAAGCTATAATTCAAATCCGGAGGCACTCCTAAGGAGGAAAAGGGCTCGTGCCACTTCCTCTTCTGCTACTCCGCCGACAGCCGAATCAGTCACCGTCGCACCTACCACGCCGCACTCCATGGCCAAGTCCCTGCGCGAGTTCTCTGTCCCCAATGTTGCCAATGTGCCCACTGGGCCCGCTGTCAACTTGGGAGACAAGAACTTCGAGCTTAGGCCTGGGCTCATTACCATGGTGCAGGCAAGTTCATTCTGTGGACTGCCTAGTGAGGATGCCAACGCCCATCTTCAGCGTTTCTTCGAGATATGTGACACCACCGTCACCAAGGATGTCGCACCTGATGCAATTAGGCTCAGGCTCTTCCCTTTCTCCCTTGTGGGAAAGGCGAAGACCTGGTTCTACAAGGACAAGGCCGTTGTTGACACATGGAGCAAGTGCTCCACCGCGTTCCTCGCTAAATTCTTCCCCGTGGGCAAAACCAATGCCCTGCGGGGGAGAATCGACTACTTCCAGTAGAATTCGCTGGAACTCATCCCTGAGGCATGGGAGAGGCTCCAGGAATACATCCAGGAATGCCCTCACCATGGGATGGAAAGTTGGCTGGTGCTCCAGAACTTCTACAACGGGTTAACACCCATGTCGAAGGGACACCTGGACGCCGCCACTGGCAGCGCCTTTCTATCATTGACTGTTGATAGTGCCACAGCTTGGGGGGAGGACCGTGCCCCCACTAAAGGACAAAAAGGTATGCATACCGTGAAGGAGGCGGATATGCTTGCCGCAAAATAGACCTACTCCTGAAGAAGATTGACGGTGGTGCCATCAATGATGCATCCGGCACCATCAACGCCATGGACGCTCACATGACGTGCGAGGACTGTGGTGAAGCTGGACACTCGGGGAATGACTGCCCTGAGACCCGTGAAGAGGCCGCCTACCTCAACAATGGGTTTCGCCAGCAATAAGGAGGAGGAAATGGCTAGAACAACCAGTCCCGTCCTCCATTCCAAGGTAATTCGAATTACGCCTCCGGGTTTAATTCGAATCAACCTTCATTAAAGGACCTGGTCTACGGCCAAGACAAGATCAACGAAAACCTCACTAAAAAGATGATACAAAATGATAAGATCTTGGAGAATATGAACAACAAGATAGAGGGCCTATCATCCACTGTCAAGAATCAGCTGAGCTTCAACAAGATGATAGAGACCCAGCTCGCCCAAATTGCCGCAGCGATCCCAACAAACGTTGACACGAGCAGGATCCCGGGGCAACCCGAGGTCCTGCCCGAGTCAGTGAACATGATCGCAACAGGGTTTGGTCACCCCTGTTAAACCAAGCAAGCTTAGGGGAGGAATAAGAGCACCGACAGAGCAGGTCGGTAAGTATTTTCTTGCTACTCGAAAAAAAGAGAGAAAGAAAAAGAGAGTAGAGAGAAAAAAATATATGCCCCGGGAAGAAAAGAAAAAAAAGAAGAGAAAGAGTAGAACTTCTTCTCTGAAAAAAAGAAGAAGTTTTATTTTGAAAAAAAAATTGAATCGCCGGGGCAGAAGCACCAACGGCTAGCGCCGAGGGCTAGCCGTTGGCGCCCAACGACCAAAGGGGGACAGCAGCGGGGCCCGCTTGGGCGCGCGCGCCCGAGGCGCGCCCACGCCAATCCTGCGGCTGTGGGGCCCGCGCCAGCGCCCAACGGCTCCTAGCCGTTTCCCCTCTCCCTCCATGCTGGTGCTTCGGCCATAAAAGGAAGGGGGTGGCCGGGGGGCTCAAACCACCTCCCATTCTCACACCTCTCACTCTTTTCCACCCCCACTTCCAATGCCACAAGTTTCCACTAGCAATTTTTGAGCAAGAGCACAAGTGCTAGAGCTAGTCTCGAGTGTGGCAAAATCGACTTCCACTAGTTCTTTTGCACCCGAGAGCTAGCCACCTGCGTAGTCCACCATGAGCGACTACGGTTCGTGGGGGTACGGTGAGGGCTCAAGCTCTTACTATGGGGCCCCCTACGAGCCCGAAGTGCCCGAGGAGGGGGCACCACCTGCGACCCCCGAGCCCGAGGGAATCTACGCGGTTGACGCCCCGCACCTCGACCTGGAGGGTCAGCACGAGCTGCAGAGGTACCATCACCTCAAGGATCGGTTGTTCAACCAAACGACGGTCTACGACGCCAACCTCATCGAGAAAATAGGTATGAACACCGATTTCGAAACCATTTGGAGGGCGGTTGGTTGGGAAAACATCGAGCCCATCGATGAGCAAGGTTCGCGTCTCTTGACCATCCAGTTTCTTTGCACACTTGATTATGATGATGAGCGTATTTACTTCCGTTTATTTGGTATGAACTATCATCTTACCTGGAGAGAACTAGCTCATCATCTAGGCTTTCATTCTAAGTGTGCACTTAAGATAGATGCAGCCATTCCTGGTTTTGATCGTAACTCTTTTTGGGAAAAGATTTCGGGTAGGGTTGAAGTTGGACCTTTCAAACCCCTGAACACACAGATCCAGCACCCTACCCTTAGACTCATGCATCGTTGGATCTCGATGACCCTGTTTCCTGCTGGCAAAGTTAGATGGGTGCATTCCGTAGAGCTTAAGCTTCTTTATGCCATGGTTCAAAAGTTCAAGGTCGCTACTGTGAAGGAGATGTGCCTCCACTGGCTAGATATGGTTAAGAAGTCTTACGCTATCGATTGCACCTCTCTTCTTACTCGCATTGCCAATGCCATCGGAGTACTAGATGGAAACAATGTTGAGTACATTCCCCTTGAGCGGCCAATTTGTGACTTGCGTGTCCTAAACCAAGGGCACACCTTGAAGGCCGATGGAAAGGACCATATTTGCATCTTCTTTTCTGGTTATATAAATAAGATTCGGTTACCTAACCCGAATCTCTATTTATATAACTGTGATGTGCTCACCTTTGATTTAAAGACTGCAGAAGAAGCACGCAGGGAAGAACACACACCAAGAGTCACCAGAGGAGGGGCTGAGGCCTATGCATAGCCAGATGCCCCTGCTCAGCCAGACGCTCCTGTACAGCCTCCCCAGCAGTATGGCTATGGTGGATGGGAGGCCTACCGGGGACTACCCAGCTACTCTGGGGAAAGACCCTCGCCCGGCACGAGACCGGCGAGAGGGCATGGTCCGAGGCAGGGATTGACAAGTGGGAGCGACAGAGGCGGTTCACTGTCGACTCACCACCACATGAGCAGGAGCCGACGTTGGCCACAGTCCATGCACGCATTGGACAGCTGCAGATCCAGACGAACGACATCAGGAACACCCTGGGCAACTTTATGCATTTGACGACCCAGTGGCAGCAGCAGCACGGACAGCGGTTTGACGCTCTTGCGGAGAGCCTCCGCGTGCAGCAGGAGCAGCAGAGGGCCTACTGGAGGTCCTAGGGATACAACCCTGGGCCGTGAGCTTCAGGATAGCTTGGGGAGGACCCCCACGTGAGGTACCTGCATTGCATATTTAATTTCCTAAAAATTTATTTTCTTTTTAGCATATTTAAATTCAAGTTTCTTATCTTGCATTGAAAATTCAAAAAAAAAATTCCATTCCATATATGTGCCATGAAATGTTTAGTTCTACCCATGTTGAGATGATTGGTTGCTCTGTTTTATGTCTCTCTTGTACTTGTTTAAAATAGAGTTTTCTCTAATATTTGGGTTTATCGGCTTTACATTATCATGCTCTAGAAACTTGATTTAGTGGGTTGCATAAAGTTGCTCTAGTCTAGGTTATTGTGCGATATGATATAGTGACATAGACCACAAAGCAATGACTTTGTCTCTTTGAGAAAACTCGACGTCGGAGTTTTGTTTCAAAAAAAATTTTGAAAACAATAGTTCCTCAATGATCATGAAATACCTACCAAGGACAAATACGACATGCTCTTCTACAAATTTACAAAACCTTTTTGTTGTATGCTTCTTACCAATTGTTGGGCCTTGTCACGGTTCAAACCTAACCTAGATTTGGGTCTTACACATATGGTTGAGTTTCACTTGCACCCACCAAATAAGTGCCGGCTCTCACACTGAGAGTTGCGCAAAACATGCACCCCTCACGCCTACATGCCAATTCTTACACCGAGAATTGCGCACCATTCCACCAATAAAAATGCCGACCCTTACCCTGAGGATCGCGCACCCCTCTCTTGTAGTTTGCCAAAATTCTCCATGCATTCCATCATGACATCTCTCTCTCCAGTTCATCCTTTCCAAGCAATAAGTTATGGGCTATGTTCTTAGTCAGAAAAAAAAGAGGAGAAAAGAAAGAGAGGAAAGAAAAGAAAAAAAACAGATATAGTTGTAGGGTTTACCACTCTTGTAGGCAAACGGGAAAAGTCTTAGATCCCCGTTCAAAAAAAATGAGAGAAAAGTTTTAGTCATTCTTTGATAGCCCATATTTCCCTTCATCTTTCCATCCACCAATAAAAGAGAGTTTGTCATGACGCATGGAGATCCAAAAATACCACAAAAATTAGAAATCATCTTTCATCCATCCCACACACTTGCACATCTCAACCTAGTGTATGGCCTTTACCTTAACCTGGTTCGGAGTTGTGACTCGGCTATCCACAAGCGGTAAGTAAGCCATTCCTTGTATACCTACCCAGAACTCCACTGAAAAAATACTAGAGGTAGGATACAAAGGCTAAACCATCAAAAGCCTTTGGTAAGGTTACCATACACGTTGAGCGGTTGAGTGGGTTGTTGACGGTAGATAACTCCTATTTTTAACCGTCAACTAGACATGAAAAAGGACCTAAATATAATTACCATCTAGATATAGGGCTTACACTAACGGAATTCCATGAGTTTTGGTGAATGTCTGTTTCTACAGGGTGTCAGCTGAAAATACCCAAGGAAGGCCCACATGTCAGGTTTACATAGAGATAATCGGGAACCGGTGAAAATTCTGTAATCTGGAAGGTTCAAGAAGGCTCTGGACCAAACGGGAGCCCGAACTAGCTCGGTGACGGGGCGGCCGCCCCGAGCTTGAAGTCGGCCGCCCCGGCACTTCAACCAATCAGAACGAGTCTCGCGGATCCCTGTTCCACCGCCTTTGAGGATGAATAAAAATCGTCCATTTAGGTCGGTTTGATCCGAGGGCTGTGGTGCATCCTAGAGGGCTATATAACAGCCCCCGGCCCCCGGAGGAGGCATCCCTTGAAACCCTAAATCATTATTTCCGAGAGGATCGGAGGGGGGTCCCTTGAATGGATCTCCTCCCTAGAGCCAAGCATTCAAGATAGATAGAGAGAGTATAGGGTGGAGGTAGAGTTGGAGGAAGCCGGCATGTCGGTGTCTCCTCTCGGGTTGTACTCGCGGGATCAAGTCTCCTAACCCGAGGCTTGGTTCTAGGATCATTCGCAATTCAACTTCTAATACTAGTAAGTTCTTGTTATTATTGCTCTTTGGTTTACGAGATTACTTTATTCGCTTCCGGTTGGGAATAGAGTAATCGTTCGTAGCGTAAGCGTGGTGCTTGGGCTAGGTTCACTCGTAGATGCTCCCTATCTGGCCGAAAACATGGTAGTATCGAGGGAAGTGACAATCCCTTTGTTACCTTTGTAGCCCACTTCCCGTCAGTAGGTAAGGTAGGTCCAAAAGTGCTAGGTTAAGCATCCTCTGTGGTGTCTTTTCTTAGGTGCTCCCATAGAGTAGTAGTTGCAAAGCTTGCCATAGGTTAGAAGAAGACTGTGGTAGTAATCCTCTCTATATCGCTCATTACCTTGTGTGTAGCTCAAGGGTTAGGTATAGACTTGGGTTAGTCAGATGCACGTTTTCTCCTAGTGGATAAATAAATAACGATACTCTGGAATATCTCCCGGGTGAAGTGCTCACCGATATCCATGCACTTGCGGATTATTTCTCTTTGATTCTTTCGTGTGCGTATCTAGTATCAACAAGCATTTCTGGTGCCATTGCCGGGGAGAAAGACGGTTTGCTGAGATAACCTTAAGTCATGCTTAACCTTGTATTATACTTTTATCTTTTTGTATTTTTCATTTGCCTTTTCTTTTATATCCTTATGGATAACCCAAATTCCACACCTATCCACCAATATCTTGCACCCATGAGCACAAGCTTAGAGCCACTGGATCCCATGATTCTCACATCTAGCTATGAGCTGCGCCCATGTGTGGTTGCAATAGGTCAAAGCCAACCCTTTTCTACAGCTAGAGTCCTATCTTCTAATCAAGAGGGTAATGTACCCAAGGTCCTATCCTCATCCGGAGAGGGTAATGAACCCCAAGTCCTATCCTCTGATCAAGTAGGTAATGAACTTTTGGCTACACTAAGGGAATCTTCCAATTTTCCTATAAACTTAGGTTTAGACCTAGCCTTACAAGACCCTATTCTTCTTCAACATTTTTATATGGGTCTTGGTAATATCACCTTTGGAGGAGTTTTCCTTTCTTTATCCATTAGTGAAGTGAGGTTTGTCCTTATTATTAATGGACACACTCCTCGCACTAGCCTTCATGATGAAATCCTAGAGTACGAAGGAATCATCCCCCAAACTAAAAGAGGAAGTTTTTGTAGCCACTTTGCGAACATTCCAATCCCATGATTTGGCTATCCATCCCAAACCGTAGTACTCGAAAATCCTCCAAGGGAAGAAGTAATTCTACCCCCCGGAAATTCTTTCTAATGGTGATTACGGGAGGAGCTTAAACTTCCGCTTCATAAGAGATCTTTGAGTGCATACATTGTCAATCTTCTCGGAAGAGATCTCTTAGAAAGCATCTCACATCCAATCCCTTTAAAGGATGTTTAGAAAGACTCAAGGATGGCATGTCAAGTGGTGCCATAGAAGGAGAGCGAAGCCATCTAGAAACCACCTTTGTCTTCTCTCCTTTTGTGCCCACATCAGATATAGAATACAAACCCATCTTTAAACCCATCCTTGACCCCTATGACTCATTCTATGCTCTTTCTCCCAAACCTCCCGATGATCCTAGAAATCCGTGGAGATATCCCATGCATAGGAATCATCGAGAACCTATAGAGGATCGTGAAGAGCAACATCCATGGCTAGAGAGCATTAAAAACCTATGTGCTATTGCCATTGAATGGATGGATAAGGTCTTGAATGAGATCAATTTGAGAGATGATCCAAGGGAATTTTTGGACATTTATCATAAGTCACCCTTGGAAGTGAAAAATGATGGAGATGAGCAAAGTAGTCACTTCTTAAACACCCCATCAAGACCTTGCTCATATGAAAAATCTCCTAATTCACTTAGTCACTCCAACATTACCACACATGAGATCTTCAACCCTCTCATGCTCCTTGTTTCTAAAGACATTGAAAGGGTGGTTGTAGACGCATATGTTTTCCATAAACATTGCAGATCTCATCGTGTTGAATCTTGAGATAGTACACATATATTGGTCTTGGAGGGGGAACCACTTCACCAATTCACATCTTGAAGGTTTCCCAAGGACAAGCTTAGTGTCCTAAAACAAGCACTGTTTAGATCATGGCATGACTGTTCACCTTTTCGCTGCACTGTCCTTCTTAAATGGGCATAGAGTTATAATTTGTGAAAAATATTCCTTCGGGTATTCATGTCACTAACCTTTCCAGGTTTGAAGCAAAATGATCGAAGGAATAACAAATGCAAGGTATGTACAACCAATCATTATGCAACATTGAATCACATTCATCCAATCTTGATTTCTTCCAAATTCAAGCTTGGGGAATATACTTCCATAAATAGATTCCTTGCCATGTTGCTACATTACTTTGGTTGTCCCTACCTCTAAGGCATGCTCGGTTTGCTAAACATCAATCAGGCTCTTTCATCACTGTTTGAGTAAACATCTATAGTGCTTTCATGTTACCTTTGTCTACCATAGTAAGTGTTGGTTTAGAAGTACTGGACATGCTTCTATTGGCTTTTAAATTAAGCATGGTGCTTAGGTTAAATAGCCTTCCTTAATCTGATTAGACATGGAGTCTATTTTGGTTATTGAACTAAAAACTGCTGTAGTAGACATTGGTATATTTTGTTGGACTAACCCCTGCAGAAAAACTTCCAAATCCAAATTGGGAAAGTCGAGAGATGAACTCACATCGGAGATGAAGGAAGGCATATGATGAACTCCAACAACTTCGCATAGAAGACATAGCTCGTTCATCGTCCAAGAAAGAGTTGAAAGAATTTATGGCCTGCCTATTCATGGTGAACCTGCCAAATCACCACTTCAGTGATGGAACAAAGAAGGAGACAAGAGTGCCCCAAGAAGGATCTACATCAATAGCACTCACCCAAAGGAAGTGGATGAACAAGGCAGCAAGCTATTAGCAAACATGAAGACATCATAGCAATGAGCCCAAAGGTCGAGCTAGGACACCAATGAGAAGCTGGGCACAACTCACCTCATTTTGGCCAATCAAAGACCACGCTCTCGATGTTCTCGAAGCCACCATCTTGCATGTCGGCGGCAAGGACAAGCATGGCATGATAACCATGCATCCTTGTGTCAACCAATCACCATCAAGGGTTGACTACCGACCAAGCCAAGAAGACCATGAACAAATACAGTTGCAAGATGATATCCCTAGGCGATTGGAGATGAAGCATGCATACAAATATTAATGAAGTCCCTTCCTTGATCATCAAGACGGATGGCATATCATTAACCACAACTCTTCGCCATGCCAATAGAAGATAAAGACCATCAAGGAAGAACTTGAGTCTACATCTCCAATGAACATCAATTAGTCAACCAAGACTCAGGAAAAATCAAGAATGGTTGACAAAAGAAGATCATGCAACTGTCTGTCCTGGATTGGATAGTCCAAAGAAAAGAAGAATGCAAAGGAGAGATCTTTGCTCAATTGACCTAGAATCAAGATCCCTCTTCGACAGACTTCAGAATAGATGATGAACATTGTTTAAGAACATGGAGTTACAACACACTTCGAGGGATGATTCAACACACACACACTTGGCTTCCAGTGACGAGCGACAACAAGCTTGGGGGAGGAAGGCCGCCAACTCCTCTAATGATGATCCAGCAATGCTCTTCCTCTTCTCAAGCCGTCACTCTGGCATGCTGTTTTGCAATCCCTCCACTTGCAATTACTTCCTCTCTATAAGTTTGAATGTTATCTACAGATGTCACACACAAATCAAACTTAAGACAAAGTAAAATCAATCCTCAAGAGAAGAAGTAATGGTGAGTAAATGTTCAACCCAACTTTTTCTATAGCATAGAATATGATCTTTAGCTCTATGAAAACTCTACCCTTGTTATTATTTGTATATACCTTCGGGTATGTGTTGTCCACTAATCCTCTGCAGAGAAGAAACAATAAGTGGGGCACAAGGTCTAGGGAAAGGACCACTAGAAGCATCTACTCTTCATCATAGGGTGCTCCAGTGATAAAGTTCTGAACCTGCAACATGCACACTAAAACAGATGCTCCCAGCATCACAATTGAAGGATTCACTTCAGACCGTGGACAAGGAAAGAACATAGGTGACACCTTCCTCAAGAGTTACCGACTCAAGAAGTGTAGTTCTCAAGGTCTCTACCTTTGAGATCAAATGATGCACCGAAGGATTGAACATGACAAGAAGTCCTATTCAGAGGACTTAAAACACCGAACCCTCGCCAAGGAGGTAACTTGGTAGTTATCCATATTTCCCACTTTGGCATTGCATAAGTTTTTCCTTTAGCATATTTACTTTATGCATAATCAGTTCTTGTTGCATATTTATTTTGCTACATCCGCATTAGAAAAGAAAATAATTTTGTCTTGCATTGCATTGCATCTAGAAATTGCTAAGCCCCATGTGAATAATTTTGTGGTGCGACGGCCCACAAAGATATCCACTTGTGGTGGCATAAAAATAAGTTTCCATCTTAGTTATTTTTTTCGCTTTCGCATATCATAAATATAAAATTGTAAAAATATTAAGATCCTGCTAAAAGATTTTATGTGTTAAGGAAGTTCTAGACATTCAAGGCTTAGAGGGTTATCACTAACACTTAATCGGTTCCACAAGCTTTGCTTTGTCTATTTGAGCCTCGCAGAATTTAAAGGATCAAGAAGAGCTAACGGGCAAAAGGACGTTATATCCCCTGTCGGAGTGTTGTCTTCAACGGTCGTAGTCTTTGTCTCTGAGCCATTATCCCGACACTCCGGGAGGAGCAATACGCCTTCACCGGTCGGCAACACCATTAGACTACGTCAACATCCGGCTTGGGGAGAGCACCCCCTTGTATCCAGCTAAGTATCACTAGCTTATCTATCTACCTATTTGTTAAGTTTGCTAAATAAAATTTAGGAGAGCATGTGAAAAGTATGCCTGCTAAAATGAACCCTACAGAATAAGCTCTTATATGGAAATGATGAATAGTTGCTCTGTAGTAATTCCTTTCAAGTACCTAGTTTTCAACCTTGCACTCTCCCGAGTTTTGGACACAACTTGTTTAGATTTGAGATTTACTCGAACCTAAAACTTGTGGGTAGCGAATGCTTGATCTAAGTTTAGGTAGTTGACGGATATGATATGGGAAAGTTTTGAGTTTGTCCATCTTGTTCCTAGAGATACTAGAGTTCGGAGAATTTATTTGAAAATATTAAATTCTGTATGATGAGTTCCTTTATGATGAGAGTTCAAAATTCCTACCACAGCCATATATTCGTGCTTGCTAGATTAGGAAAACCCATCTATTTATATAGATCATATTGTAGGCTTGAGTGTAGTCTTTATAGGCATTGAGTGTGGTTATGCTGTGGACCCATAAGGAACCAGTCATGCAGTTAAAGTCAATACTATGTGCTCTCCATCCATTGATCTATGCTACTTCTGTCCTCAGAAGCATGCACCCATTTTATAAATACTACATTCATTCTGTGCTACTTCTGTCCCTAGAAGTACCACTACATATAGATCCACATCCACCATATATTGTGCTATCTCTACCCTAGAGATACGCACCTATGCTGCTCCTATCTTGGGAGTACGCATTCCCCCACATATTGTGCTGTCTCTACCCTGGAGATACGCGCTTATGCTGCTCTTACCCTAGGAGTACGCATCCATCCATTTATCCACAAAATACATACGCCACTCATTTCACTTCATCCAGAAAAGGTTCTACTCCTATCCTGGGAGTGAACATCTAGAAATAATCATCGCCGTCCCATTTGTCTACATAAAAGCTCCAGTCATTATCATTTCAAGTTATACACTCCCCGTTGCTAAAGTTTCGTTTTCAGAGGATTGGTTGCTCTAAAAAAAAGGAAGAAGAAGAAAAAAAAGAAAGAGTAGCCAAGTCCTTCCTTTCAAGAAGTTCAAGGTTTCCGAATAAAGGGAGTCATGTTATCCCCAAAGGAGCAAGTGTAGAAGTAGATGTTCGCCAAGTGATCACCCCTCATAATCATTTCCTTATCATCATCATCTTATTATTCATCCCATTTCCTCCTTCACATGCACATATGACTTTATTATTATTTTAGTTCCTATTGGATCCATGGTTTAACTGTGCAATATATGCAAGTGAGTTTGAGTGTCTCCCCATAAGCTCCACATAAGCCTATTAGAAGTAGGGTGAGAGAGAGAAGGCACTTTCCACTATGCCTTAGTTCCACAAATACCACATATTCTGAGAGAAGAGAGAAGGCATACGCTACACACATGCTTTGAAGAGGATCCGAGAAATACCACAAATGAGAGACTTGAAAGGGTCATACAAGGAAACTCGAGTTTTATTTGAAAATCTTGCAAAAACTCCGAATAATAGTTGATCAAAGAGTGAGAAACATAGCGCTTGACTTGACCATTACGTCTTTCAACCGCTCAAGACCCAAGTGCCGGCTACAAGCCCCATGGTGAAAGGTAATATGAGTAAGTTTTGAGTCGAATAGTTCACTCTAATCCGGAGAAGAGTTCTTGTTTGAACGCATGTGTACTTTTGAGGCGTGAAAGCATTATAGCAACTCCTAATCCATCATTGAGTTTATCTTTGCTCAGAGACGAGCAAAGGGTAAGCTTGGGGGAGTTGTTGACGGTAGATAACTCCTATTTTTAACCGTCAACTAGACATGAAAAAGGACCTAAATATAATTACCATCTAGATATAGGGCTTACACTAACGGAATTCCACGAGTTTTCGTGAATGTCACTTTTTACGGGGTGTCGGCTGAAAATACCCAAGGAAGGCCCACATGCCAGGTTTACATAGAGATAATCGGGAACCGGTGAAAATTCTGTAATCTGGAAGGTTCGAGAAGGCTCTGGACCAAACGGGAGCCCGAACCGGCTCGGTGATGGGGCGGCCGCCCCGAGCTTGAAGTCGGCCGCCCCGGCACTTCAACCAATCAGAACGAGTCTCGCGGATCCCTGCTCCACCGCTTTTGAGGATGAATAAAAATTGTCCATTTAGGTCGGTTTGATCCGAGGGCTGTGGTGCATCCTAGAGGGCTATATAAACAGGGCCCCTGGCCCTTGGAGGAGGCATCCCTTGAAACTCTAATTCATTATTTCCAGAGAGGATCAGGTGAGGGGGGTCCCTAGAGCCTAGCATTCAAGATAGATAGAGAGAGTATAGGGTGGAGGTAGAGTTGGAGGAAGCCCGGCATGTCGGTGTCCTCTCTGGTTGTACTGCGGGATCAAGTCTCCTAACCCGAGGCTTGGTTCTAGGATCATTCCCGCAATTCAACTTCTAATACTAGTAAGTTGTTGTTATTATTGCTCTTTGGTTTACGAGTTTACTTTATTCGCTTCTGGTTGGGAATAGAGTAATCGTTCATAGCGTAAGCGTGGTGCTTGGGCTAGGTTCACTCGTAGATGCTCCCTATCTGGCCAGAAATGTGGTAGTATCGAGGGAAGTGACAATCCCTTTGTTACCTTTGTAGCCCACTTCCCGTCAGTAGGTAAGGTAGGTCCAAATGTGCTAGGTTAAGCATCCTCTGTGGTGTCTTTTCTTAGGTGCTGTTGATGGTCGTTAAGTATCAATTTTATACCGTCAACGCAGCAAGAGAAAGGACTAATATGAGTTCACCTATTAGATATAGGGGTTACACTGACAGAATTCCACGAGTTTTGGTGATTGTCTATTTCGCGGGGGTTATCGAAAGAGAACCAAGGAGGCCCACATGTCATGATTACATAGAGATAAAGACCGAACGGGTGAAAAAGTATAATCTAGAAGACTCCGAAGGCGACCCACGAAGGGGCCCCACCTAGCAGCCTGCCCGGTCGGCCGCCCAAGGGGGAGTCGGCCGAGGCTCCCCACCTCGACCAATCACGTCGAGTCTCGCGGATCCGCCTCCACCGCCTTTGAGGATGAATAATAATCGTCCATTTAGGTCGGTTTGATCCGAGGTCGGGTTCATCCTAGGGGGCTATATATTCAGAGCCCCTGGCCCCTGGGTGAAACCCTAATTCATTCTCTCTTCATTCATCGAGAGGATTCGAGAAGCCGAGCCACCATCTCAATTAGAGCTCCATAGTTTAGTAGCATAGCTACATAGGAATAGATCTAGAGGGAATCAAGCCTAGCTTGAGTCCGGATCTGTCGGAGTTCTTGGTAATTCCCCTCTACATTCTTGTAATATTCATCATTGTTCGTGATACTATGAGTAGTACTTTATTCTATTCTATTATATCGAGACTTGACTTTGCTCTATTTGATTATATTCTCAATTATATTGTTCTTAGTTTACTTTGATTATATGTTTAGCATAGTTG
Source organism: Themeda triandra (assembly GCA_018135685.1). Taxonomy (NCBI): domain Eukaryota; kingdom Viridiplantae; phylum Streptophyta; class Magnoliopsida; order Poales; family Poaceae; genus Themeda; species Themeda triandra. Next base: position 420,106 of record JAENPR010000534.1, read on the forward strand.
GACTAGAATTATGTTTATGCATAGGATCGTATAGCGCTTGCTCATTAGGCCAATGGGTGAGTGATAGATATTGTGTAGGCATGGTGTCTATACCGTATTTATGCGATTGCACCCTATATTCGGATCGTGAGGTAGATCGCGGGAGTGACAGTCTGTTGAGTCCTTTGTAGCCCTTCTCCAGTATAGGTCTAGCGGGAACAAACCTATTACATTGAAGTCATTGCTATGTCTCTAGTCTTCTCTGGTAATATCACTATGCATAGATATAACCTTTTCCGCCATGATTGCTAGATGTTCTTGCACTAATCATTGTATGCTTTGACTTTATAGTTAGAATAACATAGGATTATACCCTAGATCGTCCTAGTCCATGCTAGTGTTATAAGCTTAGAGTGCTAAGTTGAGATGGCTGTTACTATCATTTTATGTGGCTAAATGCTCTCATTTATCTTATGTCATTTATCATTCATTCCTATATTTTATGTGACACTTACCCTGTGTGAGATGATCGATACAGACAAGGTTAAGCTCTCCATTATCTCATGTGCATTGCTCATCACTCATTATCCAGTGCCTTCCCTTCCCGGTGGTAAAATTATAAATAACGATACCTGGATTACTCCTGGTTAAAATGCTACATCGGTATTATACGTGCGCTTGCGGATCCCATATTTATTTCTAGTAGCGTTGCATTATTTAGTACCGGCATTTTTGGCGCCATGTTGGGGATGACAACCTAACACGAGTGGCGTTAGAAATGTCAACAAGCATTTTGGCGCCGTTCGGGGAAGGTTGAAAGCCAATGGATAATGAGCAGCATTGCACTACATAATGAGATTGAGCACTTGTCACCATTCTCTACTCATACAGCCTTACCCTTGTCTTTCGTCTATTTTTATATCTTATGCGGGGTAATGTATGAAAAAGACAATTCTTCACGATAATTATATTGACAATCCGAAGCTTTAATCGGGAAAGCCGAGGAAGCAAGTTGAAGAAGACCAATCAATCATCATCATCACCAACTCAACTTGGAAGTTTGTCAGAAGCAAAAAGTCAACCTTTCGTGCGAGACTTGACACCAGCGTTTGAAGCCATGGCGAACAAGTCACTCCGCGAGTTCTCAGCTCCCACTATGGACAACATTCGTACTGGACCAGCTGCCGGACATCGAAGGAGCTTTTGAGCTCAAAGCTGCGATCAACATGGTGCAAGCAAGCCGGTTACGTGGGAAGGCCCATGAAGATGCTAGTGCTCATCTCCAACACTTTCGGAGATTTGTAGCACATTCACTATCAAGGATGTCCCCAGAGATGCTATACTACTTCGCCTCTTCCCATTCTCACTCTTGGGGAGAGCGAAGCGATGGTTCTACGCCAATAAGGAGAAGAATACTACGTGGGCACTATGTTCCACCAATTTCTTGGCGAAGTTCTTCCCCATGGGCAAGACAAATGCTCTTCGCGGGAAGATATCAAGCTTTCGGCAACATCATGATGAGGCTGTCCCGGAAGCTTGGGAGCGCTTTCAAGATTACATCCTCGAGTGTCCTCATCATGGCATGGAGAATTGGCTGCTTATGCGGACATTCTACCATGGGCTCGGCAACGACACACGTGAGACGATGGATGCCGCCAGCCGGAGGTGCATTCTTATCACTCACTATTCCTCAAGCCACGGCTCTTGTGGAGAAGATGGCATCCAACCAAGGTTGGAGTGAAGAAAGAACTCGAGACCCGCAAGAGAGGTGGAGGAATGCACCGCCGAAGGAGGTAGACATGCGGGCTACGCCAAAATGGATTTGCTAATGAAGAGGCTCGATGAGAGAGCCCGGAGAAGAAAGAAGTCATGCATATACATGATGCTCGCATGACATGTGAAGAGTGTGGAGAGGCTGGGCACATAGTGCTAAGCGCCGTATTTGAAGGAGGACGTGAACTACCTCAATAACAACAACAACAATAATTACTATCGTCTCGAGCAGAATCAAGGTTGGAATCACGGCGGAGGCCTAACTACTCAAGCAATTATTCGAGCAACTATCAAGGTAACAACTCCTCCTACAATAATTACAACCCCGCCTTTGAGAGAGTTAGTTTGAATCAAGGCAAGATGATGGACAATCTTGTCCAAGAAGGCGACATCAAATGACAAGGTCCTAGAGACACTCGAGAACTTGAGAATGGATGACTTTTCCAATGCCATCAAGAGTCGGCTCGGCTTCAACAAAATACTTGAGTCGCAGTACAACAGCTTGTCAACCTTGCTCCCTCCTTGGTCAAGGTAAAGGCGGCGGGACAACCCGAAGAGCTCGCGCAAATCTTGATGATATATTCAATATAGAAGATAGCCGGAGTGATCCATCGAAGGGGTCATGGATTGACTCAACTCGCCAATCAAGAAGGGCGATCCGGGAGACCGAGTCATTCCGATCTCCATTGGAAGTACCAACTTCAATGAAGCAATGCGTGACTTCGGTGCAAGCATCAACATCATGCCAAGAGTGATATATGAGAAGCTATTCGGATGCCCCTTAGCATACACAACCATGTGCTTACGGCTACTTGGATCGGTCACTCCGTGTTCCTTTGGGAATACTTGAAGATATATGTGTACGAGTGGGCAACTCGTATGTTCCTGCAGACTTCGTGGTAGTGGATACGGGCAGTGATGAAAGGTCCCCTATCATTCTGGGACGACCATTCTTGAACACTGCTGGAGCCATCATGTATGCCAACACTGCCAAGATCATCTTCAATATCAAGGGCAAGAGAGAGATCTTCTTCTTCAAGAACAGAGTGCTGCAGTTCCCAGCACACCCTCATCAGCAGAACAGTGAGAAGAAGAAGAATCCAGCTAAGAAGAACAAGAATAAGAAGACCAAGAAGACGGAGACAGTGAGGATGGTCACTGCAGTCCATAAGGAGCATGACCACTTACTCAGATCCCCACGTCTGATCAAGAAGGATGACCCAGGTGTCCCAACCATTCAATGCTCCATCAACAGGAGCTCTTTTAATAAAGCTGTCTGTGACACCGGATCGGGCGTCAACATTATGGCCAAGGTAACTTATGAGTATCTATATGGCACTATGCCTCTGGAGCCTACCTATGCACAGCTACAGATGGCGGATCAGACATTCCGCTTCGTCGAAGGAGAAGTGAAGGATGCCCTCATCCGAGATAGATGACCATTATGTCCCTACGAGACTTCCTAGTCATTGACATGGGAGATGACTACGATCCTCCAATCATCCTAGGAAGACCATTCCGAACACCACGAGCTATCATCTATATTGGAACATGAGAAATCCATTTCCACTTTCCCACCGAGAAGGTACGCCGCTACTTCAACAATAATTATATAATCACCGAGGAGCCCAAGAAGAAGAGAGCAAGGAGAAGGCAGCGTACCCGTCGCCAAAATAAGAAGAACATCACTACGAGATGGATGGGGTGACTATGAGGGAGAAGTGTCAAGATATGAAGACCGGTACCCTGAAGAAAAGAATGTTGTAAAAGAAGAAGAGGTGCTATCATCAGAAGAGAAACAAGTGATCCAAGAAGCTTCCTCCTCAAGGTCATCCTCTCCAACAAAGAAGGTGTGAAAGGTAAAAGCAAAATCAGAATCAATTCCTACACACGAGGCGACATCATCCGAGGCGCCAGCCAATGCGCCCCTTGAAAAATGAGCAAACATGACAAGTCTGTTCGGAGGACTTAAAACCACCGAACGCCGCGCCAAGAGGTAACTTGGTATTTATCGGCAATTACTTTTCAGCATTATATTTTTACCTTAGCATATTTATTTCCCCCACTTACATCTTAGTTGCATCTTTACTCTTTTATCTACGCATTAGAAAAGAAAATAAAAAAACGTTGTGCATTTGCATCCGAAAAAACTTTAAGCCCCATGTGGATAATCATTCACTTGTGGTGGCACAAAAATAATTTCTCAGCATATTTATTTTCCCTGTCTGCATTCCTTAAACAATAAAAAGATAAAAAAATATTTCTTGTGATCCTGTTAGAACAAGTCTAAGTTAAGAAAGTTCTAGACAACCAAGGCCTAGAGGTTTTATCACTAACGCTTAATCAGTTCCACAAGCTTTGTTGTCTATTTGAGCTTCACTGAGAACATCAAGGATCATGAAGAGCTAACAGCGCGAAGGACATCCAGTCCCTGTCGGAGTGCTTTGCCGCGACACTTAAACGCTGTCTCCAACGGCAACTATCTACGACACTCCTGGAGGAATAGAACGTCTTTAGTGCCTGTCAGCAACATCAGCAGACTATGTCAACATCCAGCTTGGGGGAGAGCATCCCCCGTGTACCCAGCTAAGTGTTTTCAACTTATCTGTTTATGCCGTGTTAAAGTATGCTTTGTTAAAACAACTAAAAAAGATGCATAACCATAGAAACCCAGAAAGATTTCCTTATTTATCTTTTGGAGAGCTCTTGCAATCTGTCTTTAAAGTGATCCCTAGAATAAACTCTATATGGAGATGATGAATAGTTGCTCTGCCGTAATTCCTTTCAAGTACCTAGTTTTCAACCTTGCACTCTCCCGAGTTTTGGACACAACTGTTTAGATTTGAGATTTGCTTTGAACCTGAAACTTGTGGGTAGCAAACACTTGATCTAAGTCTAGGTGGTTGACGGGTATGATATGGGAAGGTTTTGAGCTGCTGTCCATCTTGTTCCTAGAGATACTAGAGTTACGGAGAATTTATCTATGAAAATATTAAATTCCTGCATGATGAGTTCCTTTATGACGAGAGTTCAAATTTCTACCATGACCATATATTCATGCTTACTAGATTAGGAAAACCCATCTATTTATATAGATCATATTGTAGGTTGAGCGTAGTCTTTATAGGCATTGAGTGTGGTTATCTTTGTGGACCCATAAGGAATTAGTCATGCGGTTAAAGTCAATACTATGTGCTCTCCATCCATTGATCCATGCTACTTACGTCCTCGAAGCATGCACCCATTTTATAAATGTTACATTCATTACGTGCTATACGTTTCCTAGAAGTACCACCCACATATAGATCCATATCCACCACAATTAGTGCTATCTCTACCCTGGAGATACGCACCTATGCTGCTCCTACCCTGGGAGTACGCATTCCACCATATATTATGCTATCTCTACCCTGGAGATACGCACTTATGCTGCTCCTACCCTGGGAGTACGCATCCATCCATCCATCCATCCATCCATCCATCCACATATACATACGCCATTCATTTCACTTCATCCAGAAAGGTTCTACTCCTATTCAGGGAGTGAACATCTAGAAATAATCATTGCCATTTCATTGCCTACATAAAAGCTCCAGTCATTATCATTTCAAGTTATATGAATCCTCGTTGCTAAAGTTCATTTTCAGAGGATTGGTTGCTCTAAAAAAAAGAGAAAAGAAAAAAAAAGAAGAAGAAAGAAAAGAGTAGCCAAGTCCTTCCTTTCAAGAAGTTCTAAGGTTTCCAAATAAAGGGAGTCATGTTATCCCTAAAAGAGCAAGTGTAGAAGTAGATGTTCACCAGTTGAGTACCCCTCATAATCAATTCCTTATCACCATCATCCCATCATCATCTTATCATCCATTCCATTTCCTCATTCACATGCACATATGACTTTATTATTATTTTAGTTCTTATTTGATCCATGTCTTAACTGTGCAATATATGCAAGTGAGTTTTGAGTGTCTCCCCACCTATGAGCTCCACATAAGCCTATTAGAAAGTAGGGTGAGAGAGAGAAGGCACTTTCCACTATGCCTTAGTTCCACAAATACCACATATTCTTGAGAGAAGAGAGAAGGCATACACTACTCATGCCTTAGAGAGGATCCAGAAATACCACAAATGAGAGACCTGAAAGGTTCATACAAGGAACTCTGAGTTTTATTTCAAACTGTGCAAAAACTCCGGGATAATAGTTGATCGAAGAGCGAGAAACATGGCGCTTGACTTGACCGTTCTATCTTTCAACTACTCAAGACCCAAGTGACGGTTACAAGCTCCATGGTGAAAAGTAATATGAGTAAGTTTTGAGTCGAATAGTTCACTCTAATCCGGAGGAGAGTTCTTGTTTGAACGCATGTGTACTTGTGAGGAGTGAAAGCATTGTAGCAACTCGTGATCCATCACTGAATCTATCTTTGCTCAGGGATGAGCAAAAGGTAAGCTTGGGGGAGTTTGTTGACGGTCGTTAAGTACCAATTTTATACCGTCAACGCAGCAAGAGAAAGGACTAATATGAGTTCACCTATTAGATATAGGGGTTACACTAACAGAATTCCACGAGTTTTGGTGATTGTCTATTTCTGCAGGGGGTTATCAGAAAGAGAACCAAAGGAGGCCCACATGTCATGATTACATAGAGATAAAGACCGAACGGGTGAAAAAGTATAATCTAGAAGACTCCGAGAAGGCAACCCCGAAGCTGGGCCCCACGGGGCTTGCCCGGTCGGCCGCCCAAGGGGGAGTCGGCCGACTCCCCACGCCTCGACCAATCACGTCGAGTCTCGCGGATCCTGCCTCCACCACCTTTGAGGATGAATAATTATCGTCCATTTAGGTCGGTTTGATCCGAGGGCTGTGGTTCATCCTAGGGGGCTATATATTCAGAGCCCTTGGCCCCTAGGTGAAACCCTAATTCATTTCTCTCTTCATTCATCGAGAGGATTCGGAGAGAAGCTTGAGCCACCATCTCAATTAGAGCTCCATAGTTTAGTAGCATAGCTACATAGGAATAGATCTAGAGGGAATCAAGCCTAGCTTGGAGTCCGGATCTGTCGGAGTTCTTGGTAATTCCCTCTACATTCTTGTAATATTCATCATTGTTCGTGATACTATGAGTAGTACTTTATTCTATTCTATTATATCGAGACTTGACTTTGCTCTATTTGATTATGTTCTCAATTATATTGTTCTTAGTTTACTTTGATTATATGTTTAGCATAGTTGGACTAGAATTATGTTTATGCATAGGATCGTATAGCGCTTGCTCATTAGGCCAATGGGTGAGTGATAGATATTGTGTAGGCATGGTGTCTATACCGTATTTATGCGATTGCACCCTATATTCCGGATCGTGAGGTAGATCGCGGGAGTGGAGTCTGTTGAGTCCTTTGTAGCCCTTCTCCCGAGTATAGGTCTAGCAGAACAAACCTATTACATTGAAGTCATTGCTATGTCTCTAGTCTTCTCTGGATATCACTATGCATAGATATAACCTTTTCCCGCCATGATTGCTAGATGTTCTTGCACTAATCATTGTATGCTTTGACTTTATAGTTAGAATAACATAGGATTATACCCTAGATCGTCCTAGTCCATGCTAGTGTTATAAGCTTAGAGTGCTAAGTTGAGATGGTTGTTACTATCATTTTATGTGGCTAAATGCTCTCATTTATCTTATGTCATTTATCATTCATTCATATATTTTATGTGACACTTACCTTTGTATGAGATGATCGATACGAGACAAGGTTAAGCTCTCCATTATCGCATGTGCATTGCTCATCACTCATTATCCGGTGCCTTCCCTTCCCGGTGGTAAAATTATAAATAACGATACCTGGATTACTCCTGGTTAAAATGCTACATCGGTATTATCTGTGCGCTTGTGGATCCCATATTTATTTCTAGTAGCAGTTGCATTATTTAGTACCAGCATTTTTGGCGCCATGTTGGGGATGACAACCTAACACTGAGTGGCGTTAGAAATGTCAACAGGTGCTCCCATAGAGTAGTAGTTGCAAAGCTTGCCATAGGTTAGAAGAAGACTGTGGTAGTAATCCTCTCTATATCGCTCATTACCTTGTGTGTAGCTCAGGGGTTAGGTATAGACTTGGGTTAGTCAGATGCACGTTTTCTCCTAGCGGATAAGTAAATAACGATACTCTGGAATATCTCCCGGGTGAAGTGCTCACCGATATCCGTGCGCTTGCGGATTATTTCTCTTTGATTCTTTCATGTGCGTATCTAGTATCAACATGGGTCATTTGAGGAACTTGGTTTAATTTTACAAAATCTTACAAAACCTCTGGACTGAAAGTTGATCTTGAGACGAATGAAAAGCACCGGTCTTTGAAACTGTTCTATTTTGCAATCGCCCAAGACTTGAGAAAATTAGAAACCCCACTCTATCAGGAATCATAGAGTAGATATAATTGCCAATTTATTCAAATAGTAGTAGAACGCTCTCTTTTATCTTGTACACTTGAGATATAATCGGCATTGCGGCAACCACGATCAACAACCCAAAGCAAAGACTTGCTCGGGACGAGCAAGGGGTAAGCAGGGGATCTTGTTGGCGGTCCTCAACTCCGATTTTTACACAGTCAATTATAGATCATTTTGGGGGAAATAAATATTTTATTGCACATATATCTTTACTATTGACCTAGTTCCACGTGTGCTTGGAGAAAATATTGTTTTGCGGAAAATACACCAAGTGCAGGAAATTCTGGAATAAAAAGGTGCTTTTCGGAAAGCGTAAAAGGCCAAGAGAACAAGGGCCTGCCACCTGGGGTCGAGATGGGCCAAAAGCACCAGCACAGACGCGACCCAGGAGGCGGCCCGAGCCCTTGACCAAAGGCGGTCGGGCGCCACCCGCGCCACCCGCGCGCGAAGCGCACAGGGCGCGCGCGCGACCATGCCGCCAGTGTGGCCCGGCCAAGGCGGTTCGCCTCCTTCCATCTGGGGCATGATGGTTTCGCTGGTGTTTTTACGCCACTACCCCCGAACCGCCTTCAGGGGGCTATAAATAAAGAGGAGAGGCCCCCCACCATGACACACACCATTTGGAGCCATCTCACTTCCTCACACTTGTTCTTTAGTCTTAGCATTAGTCCATTGGAGCTAGGCAAAGCTACTTGGAGAGCTTGTCTCCAGGAAGAAAAGCTACACTCTTGGTATAAATCTATGGAGCATTCTTCCTTATTCAAGTTCTCATTACATTTATATGGTCTTGCATATGAACTAGAGTATAGTCTAGTACATGATATATTCAATGATCAAGAACTAGGCCATAGTTCTTGTGAGAGTTGTTCATCGTGTTCTACATTGTTCTTCATCGTTCATATGTTTTACTTGTTTAGATTAGATTGTAGAAGAGGAATAGCGGTTCGATGTGCCTTCGGGTTTGCCTATGTCCTAGCTCGTCCATCCGTAGGGTGGGAGTCCTGGGGGGATGTAGGTAGCTCCTTAGTATGCGGGCATGGTGTCCGGATCCGAGGGAACCTTCAGATATGTCGGCATGCCACGGTTGAGGTGGTAGGCGGCAGGTGGTGACAGCCATGTTTGTCCCTTGTAATCCCCCACATTCGAATGTTGAGTAGGAGTTCGTAAATGCCGCCATCGACTGGCAGACCAGTTGCCACGGTCTCCCCATATTCCTAGTCTGTAGTCGAGTCTTGACTTGTATAACATGTGGAATTAGCTGTTCTAGCATTGATTATATAGGATCTGCCTGCTCCATGTAGATTATTCTTTATTCTTTATTTTACCTTTATTCCTTTGAGGTTGCTCTAAGTGTGTGTCCACTATCCAAACTACCGTATGCTTACCCCTATATAGCACATTGGTCGGTTTCTCCTCATGCTAGATATTGTATACATACCCATGCTAGATTACTTAACTACCCATGCCTTCTTTTGGGAAATTATAAATAACGATACCCTGAATACTTCCGGGTGAAATGCTGCAACGATAGATCCGTGCGCTTGTGGATATTTATTCTAATAGGATGTGATCTATCTCTTGGCGACTCTCGCATAGTTGCTAGAACTTGTTTCTAGTAATTGTGTCGAGTAATGCTAATTTGTGTTTCTAGCGCTGTTATCAGAATTAGGCTCTAAGTCTATTTTTGGTAATCGCGCTAAGAAATGCCAACAATCACTGGCTGAAAATCTTTTTTTTTCTTAACCTTGTGTAGTGAAGGAAAACCCCTAGGTATTTGATAGTAAACTCGCTCCTCTTACAAAAGAATATTCTGCAAAGCAATTTGCAAAGTCTTCATCTAGTAAAATAGTTAACAAATCACTTTTGTCATAATTAATTTTCATGCCATACATTTGTTCAAATTATACCAACAACCACTTCAGAGTGCATGCTTTTGCTAACTTATTCACTAGAAAAAGTAAGGTGTCATCACCATTTTGAAGCCAGATAATACCCCCTCCCCCCATCCCTTCAGCTACTCTACGAAGTAGGCTAGTAATAAGGTTTTGCTTGGCTACATTCATAGGCATTCTAGAAAAGACATTGCCTACTAAGTGGAACATGCATAACTACACAAATGATTTTAGGAGATAGTGCCCAAACATTAACGGAGGTGGACACAAAGTCCAAATGCTTCCTTAAATCCTAGGCTATTAACGGAGGTGATCATTTTTTACCGAGGCAGTCACACATTTGCATGCCTCAAATCAATTTATGAAAGCAGGCGTCCTAATACAACCGCCTCCAAAAATAAACTATTTTTAGAGGACATCGTCTTCAGGTGCCGACCTCCATAAATCGATTTATGGAGGCAGGCACACTACAAGGCCCGCCTCTGAAAAAGGCGGAGGCCCGAAAGGCCTAGCAACCCGATAGTTGTCTCCATATAAATATAAAAAAGTTAGGGTTTCTTCACTCACTCTCTTTGTCATCCTCTCCCTCAACCTCCTCAGCCACATGCCCTCGATCTCCTAACTCTCCTCCCTTCGTAGGAGAAGGAGGCGCTCTCCCTCTCTCCCTGCATAGGTATAGGAGGCACTCTCCCTCCCAGATCTGGTGAGTCCCCTCTCCCTACAATGGTCGCACCTTTGGTGTGGCTTTCTCCCTCCTATTCCATGGAGCGCTAGGGCTACTATCCCTCCCATATTTGATAGGTGGCGGGCCTCTTGATCCCTTCGACAGTTGCCCCTATCCTTGAGGTGGCGTGGCTACCTCCCTGTCGATAGTGGCGTAGATCCAGTGGATGGTGGTGGCTTCCCCTCCCTTCAGGCGGTGTAGGTAGCAGTAGTAGTGGTCGATGAGTATAGGGGCAGTAGCAGTGGTGGGAGGGTCATCGGCTTGAGGCGCCACCTCTTTAGGCAGATCCTCACCCCTTCTCCAAGCCGCTCTCTCTATCTATAGTAGTGTGGCCAGAGAGGACGGATCCTGCAGCAGCGGCACGCGGGGATGTTGGATCCAGCGGTGACAGCACACGGAGACACTGGATCTGGTGGCCGCGGCATGCGAGGATGAGGCTACGATAGTGATGGGGTAGCCCGAAGTAGGCAATCTTGCAAGTGGGCACTGAAACGGGGTCACCGGTGGGCTTTCTTTTTAATTTTTAAAATGATTTACCGAGGCAGACAGAGGCCAAGTGCCTTCAAATGTCATGATTAACCGTAACCTTTGATTGGAGGCGGTTAGATCGCCCTCCTCCAAAAATCCATTTTGTCCGCCTTGCAAAAAAATTATTCTAGTGATGAGAGGAGAGAGTGGATCCCCAATCTTAGGCCTTTCCCGGGATTAAAATAGCTACTATTCTCATCATTAATCCTAATACAAATAGAGCCACCTCTAATCCACTTGTCTCTCCAAAACCACTAGACCTTAGCATTTCCTTCAGAAAACTACAATCCACTCTATCATAAGCCTTTTCATAGTCTAGCATAATTATGACCCCAAATTCCCTATTTCTATGTACCCCATGAATGATCTCAAGAGTAGCTACCACACTTTTCAAGATGCATCTACCTTTTTATGAAGGTTGTTTCGTTGTAATTTGTCAATCTGTTAGCTACACCCATCAATCTGTTATTAAGCATTTTAGCAAAAACAAAAAAATTAAAGCTATAGTTATGCACACTAATAGGCCTAAACTTCTTTACAATAATTTTGGTCTCTCTCGTTCGTAGGTATTACGGTGATCATGCCATAATTGAATCTGTCCAAATTGAGTTGACCTTTTCGGAAACTATTAACAAGATTTGTTGACTCCTTTTTGATGTTTTGATATAATAAAAAGGAAAACCCTTTAGGGCCAGGGGCCCTTCAGATGAGTCTCAAACACATCTTCCTTCACCTCCTCTTCTGAAAATCAAGTTCCAAAGTATCAATTTCTCCTAAAGCCAACCAAAGTTTTGTGTTCTAGTTTTGTCTATTGCAGCCACTTTTGGCATATTGCAACACTTTTAGGCTGTTGCATCAGAGATGAAATATTGAAGTGCCTCTTAGGCATCATGGTCTATTCAATAGGTTTTTCCACCTTCGTTGTTGAAGTGGACTAGAATAATAAATGGAGTTTCACAGTATGGTCTCAAGTTTTTGTAGAGTTCATAACACTATCCTTTGTTAGTCCTTTTACATGAAGCAGTGACAAAATTGTAAGTGGGTTAGTGTGAGTATATGGTCTAGTTAGCACGTAGAGTGGATATGAGCATTTTAGACTATGGGACAATACAAAGACCAAACATTTTCGAAGTGTAGAGTTGATATGAACCACTTGGATCCTGTGGCATTAAAAAGATCAAACATTTTTAACTTGCTGTAAAAGGACTTTAATATGATAAGACAAACCAATATTTCTAAGCAAATCATGTAGAATAAATGCCAATTATTATATTAAAAACATTAAATCCAAATTGGGTAATACAACAGAGCAACAATAACCCGAAAAGGTCACACACAACAACTTGTTTATTCAGTACAAGCCAACAATAAATTTACTTTAGTAGTTATAGATATCTTTTCATGTACTCATCGATGCGGGTATACTGGACCTCTGGATACAACAGAGAAGCCTCGGCTCCATGCTCATCGATTTCAAAATTTGTCAAGCAACCTTCGTAGAAAATGTGGTAATAGTGTCCCACACCAACTTGATTGGCGATATCTGTATCTGCACCAGTGGAAACTCATAATTTACATTCAATAGGGAGGTGTGTAATGACAAATTTTCATGGACAATAAAATTGCTTAGGAAATACCAACAGTATTTTTTACAAGTAGTAGTATTACACTCCATACATCAGCATAGCTTCAGTGTCGAAGTACGATGATACCATTTTTAAATTTGGGATCTATTTTGTGTATACAAGTATTAGTGCAAAATGCATCAGTTGATCCTAAACAATACTGATATGGCCCCTCTACCAATTATATATGATGTAATTAATAATTACACAAACAGGAAAGAGTCCAAATCCTATGCATTGGATTTTTTTTAAAAAAAAAACATATGCATTGTCCTTAGACATACAATCTTTTTAGTTACCTTTCATTGAAGCGAGGAATTCATCTGCAGAAATGTGGACTTTCTCTAAAACATTTCCAGAAAGCTTTTCCCATTTTGAGATAACTTCATTCTGAGTCAGGATGTTTTCTTGTGGTCTTAGGTATATTGTCTTGTTCAATGTGCGAGGATCATCAACACATTTGATTGTATATGTTGCAACATCTTCTTCATCACAAAATATAGCTGTATGGTACATATATATGTGTCATAACTACGTAGTTAGAACCATGTTATTACTGGTAGTTTTATAAGTCTATGTGTAAAAATGTCCATTTCGGATATAACTTTACGATACCATATATACATGATTTTCCAGATATAATGAGAAAATCATGTATATGTGGTACCATAATTTTATATTTCAAATAATTCAGTGGAAGCATACCTTGTAATATATGTGTGCCCTCCAAAAAGCTAATATATTTTTTGACGAATTAAACAAACATTGGTGAAAATGGATCTCCATGTCAGATTAAATATACAAAAGTAATGACGGACGAGGGGAACAAGTAGTGTATTATGTTTTACCTTTGACATTGCCGTCTCCATATACATTAACTTTCTCTTTGGGTGGCAAAAGGGTGCGCATTTGACATAGGTTTGGGCAAAAGTAACCAGCAAAGCAGTTGGCAGAAACATAGGTATGAGGAATGTTGGCATCTTCTATTGCCAATCTTAGGTCCATCTTCTCATCAAATGTAATCCTTCCTGGTTCTAGAGCATGCCCCATTTTAGATGGATCCATGCCGAACTCCGATGGTATAAAACGCTGCATCAACAATAAGTAGGTTTATATAGACTCAGCACCTCTTCAACTGTTGGGTTTTTATTAATAGAGCTATATATATTGATGAGGACATGAGTACCATCAATAGAAGAGGACAAGCTTGAGTCGAGGACGACTCAAATGCAAGAAGGGGAGGATGATGAGGACATAAGCACCATCAATACATCCACGCCTCAGATTCATATGCATGATAACTCAACTATCTAGTGAGTTCATTCTTTAGTTATTTGTTGTATTATTTAGACCGTGGAAACCCGTGCACCTTTGTTTTGGTCAGGGATAATGAGGAGGAACTGCAAGGAAGCATATTCGCGATGGGCTAAATTTGGACTGCAGAAGGGTCTCAACTTGTGGTGGCCACCAAGACTTCATACGGTGACCGATTTTGATGTTCAAATACACGGTGGAAAGCTTATGAAGTCTATTTTCGCATGGATCCAGTCCCATGTCCATATCTATAATGAGGCGGCCGCAATCGTCGAGTTACTCCAGAGACCTTTCTGTGGACAGCTTCATTCAATAAGGAACTCTATGCATGCATGCTGTGGATGTTATTGTTTTCTTTTGTTTTTAGTGAGTCGAGGGATTAGCACCGCACACTCTGGTTGCTCTCTCTTGTACATAAAGGCTTCTACAGCCAGAGACACAAATTGGGTTTTGTTTTGTTGTAAGTTTAGCCATTGCTACTTCCTTGTAGACGCATGTGTCGACTAGACCATCCGTTCTACTTGATTCGAAACCCCATATTGTTATCGTGATTCATATTAGATCCTTCTTGTATTATTTGGCAATTGAGTGCCTGTTCTATTTGTTCTTGCATGTTCTTCGATTGCGTGCAGGAATTACCCTAGTGGTTTGGTTGGCTGTGATCAACAAGATCGTGATCAACCACTGGATTTGGTGTATCGATCTCTAAGGCGCACCGTCCTTGGACGGTTGTAGTCGGATCGTGAACGTCGCTCCAGAGAAATCGAAGTTATCCCTCTCCACCGAAAGATCGGGACACCCTCGTTCTTATTATATATGAGAGTCAGTACATGTTAAAGGGTGTTTTTCTATTGTTGTTTGCATTAGTTTCTTTATTCATAGCTAGTGTGATGTTGGGATGGCTCAAGAAAAACACAACTGTGTCTGCTTCTGTGTTGTTAGTGCTCATATGGGATGGGATTAGTAGCAAAACACTTTGAAGGTGAGATACCCAAAACCATTTCCAATCTATGACCGAGTATCATATATACTTTGTTCGACTGAAAATAAGAGCACATCTTCTCGCTAACTAATTTTAAATTTGACGATTATCGATATTTATATCTCTATAAATAATTTACTAAGGAAATATATTGCATGATTAATTTAATGGTATTTATTTGCTATCAAAAACATCAGTGTATTTTGTACATGCTTTGTTAAACTTGAAGTAGATTGACTCTTTGAAATACTAGATGTGTGCTTATCTTGGTAGCCGCAAGAGTATATATACACACACTCCATTTTTTTTAAAAAGTGCATTCCCTTCGACTTTGCATAGCACAATCACATCCTCGGAGAGCCAAGGAGGGAGTCGAAGATACGATGGTGTCATTTGCACCCAAAAAAAAACACGGTGGTGTCGCCGTCAGGCGTCAGGGATGACGCATGATGGAGTCAGGGGCTTCCAGAACTCCAGAAGGAGTGAAGGGCAGGGTGAGGATTAGGAAACAGATTAGATAGAGCCGGCAATGTCTGAGTACAACTGAAGCACGGGTGCCGGGATCAGATGCGCCTGATTTTTATTTTTATATTATTTTGGGTGCATGTCCGACTCCCACGTCCGCCTCCTTCCCCTTCGAGTAATGAGCTCCATTTTTACCGCTCCACTGAAATATCAATTCTTTTGTGGTTGGTGGTGTGACTGGTGGTGTCTCCCAAATCAAACATGGGCCCATGAAAAAGCAAAGGTAGGTAGCGCTGAAAAAGGATCAGATTCGAATCAATGTAGATGTAGTCTTTTACCACATTCAAATTTAGAATAAAATACGAATACAGACATTCTCATTTTATAAAACGGATGTCCTGCATTCAAATTTATATTCCAATATTCAAATTTAAAGAATTATGTATTAGTCATATCAGAGAGAACTTTTAAACAGATTCGTTATATCCTGTCCTTCGTGGATATGGACTGATATCCATGTTATAAATTTTAAAAAATACGGATTGGGATAATACGGAGTTGGAGACATTTCCTAGTCATAGGGGCTGTGGAGCTCGGAAGCTCAGAGATGGAGACGTACTGGAGAGTGGAGACTAGAGTAGAGAGGCAGGGCAGGTCGCCCAAGAACGAACAAAATGGATTCAGGAATATGCAACTCCATTAACAAAACGGATTAAAAAAGAAGCTTTCTGAACCGCCAATAACTAGTATACTGGAAGAGCAAATTGTGAAATGACGACGGACCTTGATGTTCCCAGCCTCCTTGATAGCCTCGACGAGCTTATGCTGCAGGGAGAGGTTGTGACTGCGGAAGTGCACCCCGGACATGGCCGAGATCACCACGTCGGCCTGCGCCACGGTGGCGACGAGAGCGGCGTGGTCCTCCAGCGACGCCTCCACCAGGCGCGCGCCCTGGGCCTTGAAGGAGAGCAGCATCTGGAGCTTGTCGATGTCCAGGCCGATCTCCGGCCGCATCAGGACCAGCGTCGGGTGGCCCTCAGCCAAGCTCGCCCGCACGAGCCGCCGGCCGATGTACCCGGTGCCGCCCACCACCAGGACCCGGCTCTTCTCCATGTTTCGGCGAGAGGACGACTGATTGGAATCAGAGATGACTTTGTTGCCACCTTTCTACTTCAGGGGCAATTTATTACAGGGAAAGAGAAGTTTAGATGGAATGTAGCTTGGCTCTGTTTTCAAAATAGTAGGCCGAAAATCGGTTGCGATGGACGCTTAGAAGCCAACCGTGGTAGGTCTTGTTGTGAGGTGTAATAGTATTGGCTTACACATATCCTACCTTTTCAATTCAAAGTGCTTGGAGATTTCTTTTCTCAATAAAAATATCATAAAACCATAGTTCACATACTCCCTCCATCCTGAATTAAAGAGCATTCTAACCATTCTAGGACAAAATAAAAGAAAAGCTAATAGACGTATGTACCCCTCATTCACTTTCCTAATGTATTAAAATCTGATTCTATTTTACATGATTAAAGGGGTGAACTATTAGTTCTTATACAAAATATGGCAAGTACATGAGTTACCTTCATTGTAAAAAACAATCGCGTCTCTTATTTAAATAAATATTATCTTTTTTCTCTAAATGCACTATATTTGAGGATAAACAAAGCTCAAAAAATCTTTCTTTAATTCGGGACGGAGGGAGTACTTTCCCAACGGTGAGAAATTTCAACAGAGCCGTATCATGTTAATTTATTAGTGTTAGATTGCCCAATTTTGTCAGTTTTTAACAAGGATTTAAATATGTAGCATACGTCGACCCAAGAACAAAGTTCTCAACAAGGTTTGATCAAACTCAACACAAGTTTAAGTATTCTTCACCAAAGGAGTATGTAACACTATGGGTTTTTGACATTGTTATTAAACAAAAAATCTCCAAGCACTTTGAATACAAAAAGATAGGATTTTTATTAAACAGAAAATCTCCAAGCACTTTGAATAGAAAAAGATAGGATTTGTAGGCCACAACCGCAGTATATAATTTAAATCGTTTTAATGAACCATTAGATAAATTATTGGATATATTTTCTTAATGTTGGCATGCAGATTTTAATTCTAATATTTTGGACGGAGTTAGAGTCCGCGGGCATCAATTCCTTCCTGAAGGCTCCATTGATGAGCCCATGAAGCTCCTCTGATGCCGAGTCCTGCCCCTGCGAGCTTCTTGGGTCTTTGTGTTGTTAGACGTGGTGGAGAGCCTTTTCTCTTCTTTGTCGTGTTTCGTTCAGATCACTATCTTTGTGGTATGTGTCATGTTGTGTTTATTATAACATGCGTCTTTCCCATTCACCTTCACTTAATGAAAATGACACGTGAAGTCGTGTTCGAGAAAAAAATCAATGCCAATATTTTCTACAATTCTTTATTAGAATTAAGAAAGTTAGTCTACCAAGAATCTTTTAGCGACACTTTTCAAGGGATGGAAGAAGTACTAACAAAGGTACTGCCGTTCAAAGCTTAACTACAATTGATTTATCAAGAAAAAATTACTGTAGCATGAAAGTCCAACAACTATACCAGCACCCGACAGCCATAAAAGCAAGCTAGTGACGTCCTCCTACTCCCTGTGTAGTTCATATTTATTGGTGTCCAAGTTCAAAACATCTTTTGCATATTAGACATCATGATAAATGGGGATGGAGAGAGTAAGCTAGGGATTAAACAAGTATCTAATTCCAAGCACGTATGGAACGAGCCCTATAATGGTTAATTAGAGCTGTTACACACATGGTGTCCAAGTTCAAAGCACTACTCCCTCTATCTCATTTTAGTTGACGTTATAGGGTTTAAAAGAAGTTTCAAAAAGATTGACGTTTTAGCTTGTATAGGCATGAGTCTCACTCTATACTGAAGTACGGCGCTCATCCATCCGTCAAATCTCTGTTCCTGTCGTCCACTATCTCATCTCCATGCGAATAAAAAATTACAGTACCTTATCTTGCCTTGCCTCGCTCGCGTGGGTGTGGACCATGAAAATGACAGGAATGCAGAAGGAGACAGCGTGTGGGAATTGATGGAGTAGGGGCATGCAGGTCTTTTACTTCTTGCCTTGGTAGACGGGTCTGGTGGTAGAACGTCTTGCATTATGGGACGGAGAGTATAGAATGTTACTCACATGCTGCAGATGAGATGTGATCTCCGGCCGCAGCAGGACCAGCA